>CM061035.1:26795000-27395000 GCA_030763125.1 Hippophae gyantsensis | reverse complement strand
TGATCTCATAATAGAAAATTATAATTAAAGACTCTCTTTTATATATTTATTAGAATCTAATTGTAAATCTCATCTATCCTTCACCGTACAGATACTGACTTAAGCTGACTTAAGCATTAGAAGACCGAAGACCACCCCTTAAAAGGTGATTCAAGGTACTTTCTTCGTCTCATAGATTTTATAGAAAACAGTCCTATCTGATGCTCACAAAATTTATTATCAATATTTGGCACTATCTATAGGAAAAAAAGTGTATAGACTCAGCTAAAATTTTTAAAATTATAGGACTCAAAAACTTTCTCTAAGTTCTTAATTTGGTAAGAAATAAAAAAATATCTAAAAATAGATCATGGATCTTAGCACAGTCCTATCTGATGCTCACAAAATTCATTATCAATATTTGGCACTATCTATGGGAAAAAAAGTGTATAAACTCAGCTAAAATTTTTAAAATTATAAGACTCAAAAACTTTCTCTAAGTTCTTAATTTGGTAAGAAATAAAAAATATCTAAAAATAGATCATGGATCTTAGCAATAGTGTTTTCTAAAAAGAAAATCTCAAAATCGTCTCATCTATTATTTTCATCTATTTGACTCTATAAACTTTTAAAAAGAGTCATAGATCAAATAGTCAGTTCCATCTTTTAGACCCTGACAACTAATCAAGATGTCTAGCCCACGAGAAATATAAGCATTGCATCTGGACCTTTCCACCCATAATGAGCCCGGCAAGGTAAGCTCAAACTCGAGCATGCTTGGACATGATGGAAAATGCACTTCAAGCCATCTTAGTGCGCCTACCAAAGCCTCGGGTTCTTGGACCAATCATCATGCCAAAGAACATTCATGTGACATCCTTCAATGCTCAAAGTTCAGAAGGCCAAATGCATATCCATCTAGGGCTTGGATGGCAAGATGGTCATCTATTGTGAGATATGAGTCCTAAAATCGCCCACACTTTATCAGCTCATACCAATCATAGCCATCCATCCTTAGATGCCAGATCAAAGTCCCACTGATCATCCACCTTGGAGGCCAAATCATAGTCCCATTGATTATTCGCCTTGGACCGTTTAGGACTAGCCCACGAGGCTCTTACATATTGAGACCTTGAGGCATGTCAATAAAGACATTATATCTATGTCAGTCATGCTAACCAAGGAACCTTGGCAAACAATGACCATCCAAAGATCCAATACAAGTTACCAATTGTTCTTCGTCACACCATTGACCAGCTTGCTGAACAATTATAAGTGGTCCAAAAGAGGTTGAACTGAGGTAGACTCCTAAATCTAGTAGTCTCTACTAAGTCCCTATTCACCTCAAGGATCATCGTCATCCCACTTTCTGACAAGTTCAAGAGTTCTAACATAAGTACATATGATGGCACCAAAGACCCCTTAGAACATTTGAAAATTTTCAATAGTTGGATGGATCTTTATGCTTACCATGATGCTTAAAGGGTTAGGCCTTTCAGCTTACTTTGACAAATAAGGCCAAAGCTTGGTATCATACTTTGAATCCCAACATTATTAGTTCTTCCATGAAATTTTCCACGAAATTTGGGAAACAATCGTTGTCTTACTTTTGAGCCAAGCAAAGAAGGTTAAAGACATTGGCACACCTGTTGACCTTATAGCAGGGAAAGGATGAAACATTGAAATATTTCTTTGGCAGATTTAATTCAAAGAAAATACAAGTAGCAAATTGCCCAAATTCTGTTCCCATATGCCAAGAAGTCCTATAAAGGAATTTAGCCAACGATTTTCCATCAAAATATTTTGAGGCCAACCAATTGATTAACACTTATATTAATGTGGATAAAATTATTTCCAATAGAAAGAATCATGAGTCTCCTAAGAAAAAAGTAATAAAGCAGAAACATAAGGGCAGAAAAACCCATATGGCATGATAATAATAAATCTAGGCCGGACAAAAGAAATACTATAAAGGTCATCGACGAAAATCTCGTTTATTCTAGATGGAATTTCCAAACTCACACCCTTCTCAGGACAACAAAAGAGGTTGTTCTTATGTAGGTTGAACGCTAGCCATTTATACATTGGCCTAAGAAATAGAGAAACCTTGGATAGGAAAAATCTCAATACTGTAGGTTCCACAAAGACACCGTCCATTCAACTAAAAATGGTCAAGAACTTAAAGATGAAATTAAGCACCTAGTTAGGAAAGGGTACTTAGATGAATTTATTAACAATCCAACTTCATAATAGTTGTATCCACAATAGTTGTGGTCGTAGCAACCACAACCACAACAATAATGGCCATAACAAAAGCGACCACTATGACTAACCTCCCCACCCACAGAGAGAAATCAACCTTAAGGATAGGAAGTTCGTGAGGTTAAAGTTACCATGAAAAGTCCCATATGGGGTAGTTCTAGCAATGTCTAAAAAGCACTTATCTATAAGGCAATCTTTGGATCATAAGTTCTAAAGGTTGATGCTTAACGCAACCTAGGATAAGATCCTAAACTTACGATCTAAGACATAAAAAAATTTAAAAAAGAAAAAGCCCATACGTTGATCCACCTTCACCTAGATGCTTTAATAGTCATCCTTCAGGTTGCCAACATAACTTTGCATGGATATTAATAGATACCAGCAGCTCAACTGATGTCCTATTTTTTTATGTATGAAAGCAAATGAAGCTTTCTTATCCTTTCAAGCCAATGACTATGCCTTTGGTAGGATTATCTAGAATCCCTCTCATCCTAGAAAGCAGTATGACCCTTCTAGTCACAATTAGACAAGGTACCAACACAAGAACAATTATGGTGGACTTCCTTATTATGAATTTCCCATCTTCCTATAACTATATTCTAGGCAGGCCTTTTTTACATAGGGCTAGGGTTGTAGCCTCAACCTACCACCTTGCCTTAAAGTTTCTAATAGATACAGGAACATGAGTAGTACTTGGAGAAAAAAAAAGATAATTAGAGAATGCTACCCACATAAGGATCCGAATAGGTCAGAAGTAAAAGTCTTGCCAAATCAGGACCAAAAAATGCTTACCTTACTAGTTTTATTTCTACTTAATGTTTTTATAATTTCCATTGTTGCAAATCTTAGTAAAATAAAAATCCTTGGTTGGCTATATTTCAATTTATGTTCCTATGATAGTTTCAATTACTTTGTAATTCAAATTGGTTATTATTAATAAAGGGGGCATTTAGGATACATACATATCTCTACAAATCAAAAGATCTATACTTAGAAGATTCAGTAGGACAAAAGTCTACCATCAAATGAAGAAGTAGGCCTAAGCTATGTGAATGTGAGAAAGTCCAAAGTCCTTAGTGTGACACATCTAGGGCCAAAGCACAATAAAGTCGTTAGCACTAAGGCAAGTAATATACCCTTAAGAAAGGTAGTGAATATGAAATAGCCCTCTAGATGAGTGCTAAGCCTTAAGGCCTAGATCACTAAAAGGTCTATAGAAGTTAGGCATGTTAAGTGACCATAAGGACACACCCAGTGCATAGGCTCTGTAGTCCAATATAAAGCCAACGTGGAGAATAGCTTAACTTGGTCTAATTGACTCTTAATCGACCTTAGACCTTGACAAGGGGCTATAGCTTGAGAGATTTTCCACCTTGGTATTGAGTAGCTCTCAATATCTCTTTTGGGAATGAATCCCTATGAAATGCAATGAATAAGAATTAACCCAACGAATAGAGTTAAGCTAACTAGACTTAAAAGGTCTAGAGCCCTCAATACAACACCATTGGTGAGTTCTACACATTAGTTCCTAGACTATCAAAATATCCATAGAATTTGAATGCGTTAAGTTACAACTAGGACACACCCTAGTCATAGGTTGTGAAATATAGAATAAAACAAACGTGAAGAAGCATCCAAGCCAGTGAGTCTTGCACCCTAGTGCCCAAACTACCACATAATGGAATTAAGTGTCATAAAGGTCTTAGTATCCAGCCAGGGCATACACCTCTACCAAGTTAATGAATATGAGGTATCCCAACAAGTGAGCTCTACGATTTCAAGGCTAGGCCACTGATAACTGTAATTTATACAGTGATTTACGTCTATTTTATTAATTATAATTGCTAGTTATTTACATTTTTAGTTAATTTTTAATTAATTAAATTAATATTTAGTATTAGTTGTTAATAAATATATTTTAAAGTAAATTAATAAATTTTAATAAAAAAAGGGGCTTAATTGCAATTATAAAAAGATCACAATTTAATTTGAAATTAAGAATGGGTTAAATTGCAAATATCAAAAGATTAGAAATTAATTTAAATTAACTTTGTGGGTCAAAATGCAATTAATAAAAAGTTGAATTTATGTGCAGGAGAAGAGCCACTCGCGACATTCACAATGCCCAACACACACCGCTCGATCATTCCATCAAACGGTCAAGATTAGGCGCGTGACATCCAGACGCAACAAGAGCGATTACGCCAGAATTCTAGAAAGTGCGCGGCTCGACACACGTGGGGCCCACCTCTTGCACAGACTGGTGTGCAGCATGGGACCCACGTGTCGGCTGCACAGATTTTCTCCCAAGGCGATCTCTGACCGTTGGATCTGTTGGACGGTCCAGATTTAAAACGCGTGGAAGCAAGCTGTCGTGCATCGAGCAGCTCGCCTACAATCCTGTGCGACGCGGTTCATCCCAGCGGTGTGCACTCTCGAGTTTCACGAAATAAGAAGCAGCCACGTGTCTCATTAATCTTCCAACTAATCACATGACGACACGTGTCATGCATTTGGTAAAATAAAAACGCAGAAATGATGCCTACTTTCCAGCCGTTAACGCACTTCCAGCGCGAGTAAATCTTATGCGACATGGTCCAGCTGTTATCCATGCGTCCGATCTTCCCACCTAATGAAAAGATGCCACGTGTCTCCCTATTTCTCGCAGCTAATCACATGGCGACAAGTGGCATGCGTGAAAAGAAAAAAAATCAAAAACGCGTAGAATGGTTTTCACGCGTGTTGTTATTTTAATTCCCTATACATTTTTGTCCCCCACTTAAAATAAAAATAAAAAAAATAATAATTCAAAAGGGGGATATATTTTGTACGCGAGAGGAATTGGGTTCTTTTGGGGAGTTTTGGTTTTCTTTCATTTTTTTAGCTTGCAGTTCTTGTTGTATTTTTCTCTCCTTACCATTTTCATTATTTTTCCTCTCTGCGTGTTATACAAAACACGCAGAACGTTTATTTGACATTTTGTGTTATATTTTCTTAGGGAAATTACAGAGAAAGAACACAACCAAGAAGAAGGAAAGGAAAGAAATTTATTTTTCATTGAGGAATCGTGAAAGAGTTTCTCCTAATCTATTTTCTTTTAATTTTTGTTTCTCTGCAATGTTTTATTTTTGTGTTGTAATTTTAATTTCTACTATGAACTAATTTATTTGTTCTAGGGTTGCAGTGTAACTTAAATTATGAAACTTGAATTAATTATTTTTGAATGATTTATGGAACGGTTTTAAGTTGTTTATTTTATCTGTGTTTAATGCATTTAATTATCGAAAGATTAATTAATTGATCTGTGACACTTAAATAAACTTGAAAAAGGTATTTTTGTGTGTTGTTCGTGATAAAATAACGTATATATATATAAGGGATAGGAATATACTTTTATTGTATGTGTAACTATTTGAGAACTTAGAACTTAATAAATCTGGTTGAATTTAATTCTCATAGAAATATAGTGAATTATTTTAACGAGATGTGTCTGTATGGAGCTCGGAAGAGATATATGGATAAATTAGGAGTTCTTGGTTAACAACTTAAAATATGAGAACATAAATCAAGATAAAATATAATGATTCAAGTGGATTAATATGGTGAAACTGTAATCCAAGAATTTTCTTGCAATCTCTTATAAAAATTAGTTAGTCAAACTGCATCAAATTATCGACTGTTTGGATAAAATTAGGTTGAAATAATTTTAATAATTAACGAATACTAGTAACAAATCTCCGTGGGAACGATATTTTACTTATCATATTATTACTTGTGACCGTGTATACTTGCACGATTTTATGTTCTCTAAAAGAGACAACAGCCACCAAATTTTCTATAAAAGATTAAAATGTTAGCTATGTGGTCAAGGTCAATCCTAACTCAAAGAATGGCTTATCAGGTTTCCTGATCACCCTAAAATTGGCCATAGACCCTAAAAACGATCCATGGCTTATAAGTCATACCACCTTAAGTCTAGGAATTGCATTAAATTCCTACATCATACTTAGGCTTATAAGGCTTCAATAAATGAGATAATAAATCTCTAACAAATCAATAAATAAAATTTTCCCTAAGTTGAGAATTATTTCATGCTTATACCATTAAACAAATTCAAGTATTCCAATTTGGAGAGCTAATATAAAAATTTCAAACAAACATAACAATACCCAAGCATAAAAGTAAATCCATGGGTACAAGTGAAACGTCACCCAAACTTAGAAACAACTAGTCTCCCAACTAAGCCAATGTGTGGTCTGAAGACTAAACCATCATCTGGCCAGATAAGCTAAGACCAAGAGATATAACCAGCCAAGAACTTGATCGACCATCCATGAGGGTGGCTAACTAAGGGTGTGATCGGCAAAGAGTGCGGTAGGCTAGGGGTGTGACTAACCAAGAGTGTGGCTGGCAAGGGGTGTAACCAACCAAAAGTGTCACCGATAGGCCATGAATGTGGCTAGCTAGAGAGAGATTTGATGCATATTTGTCTAACCTGACTAGATCAAGCCATAGATGAAAAATCATTCCCTATCTTTGAACACCTCAAGTCCATGATCCATGTTTCATTTTATGTCAATATACCATTATGCACTCGCATGCCAACTCAAAGTTTCACGACCTTCCAAATATATGGGGCAATAGTTGGGTCTAAAGATGATGTTAAAAGTACATATACAACACAAGATACAAGTGAGAGATAAAGTGTGTAAATAAATACAAGGCCAAGGCTAAGACCACTGAACTAACCACAAAGCACTAACCACCTTATTTTTGGGCCATACCATAACATGTATCCTCCTAGAGAATAGACACATATTGGGATACATCTCAGCACATTCTTCTTCGTCAAGTACCTTATTAAAGGTCCAACTATCTATTTACATTCTAAAAAAATCCAGGCACAAGCCAGTGGTATAATTTATTAAAGTATACAACGATACTAACCCAACTAGAAACTGAGGTGATCAAGATATGATCCCACTTATTAGACTTTCTAAAAGTGTACAACCTTCTATATCTCCATCTCACTTCATTCTAATGAGAAATGAGATTGCACGAGTTAAGAAAAGGGTTTCAAAGAATAGTCAAAATGTTAAAGAATAGGATACCCACAAGAACAATATTAGGGCTTCCCACACTAATGAAAATCCTTCAAGAAATAAGAAATTCATATCATTAACAAATCTTGCCATGATCCTATAACTGTCACCATAAACATAACCAAAAAGATCGAATTAACTAGAAGGCCTTAACTCATCAATCGATCTAGACCTCTCCAACTGGAACATCACCAACCAGAGCATTGCCAACCAAGAATGTGCTAGCCAGGAATGGGCCATCCAGAAATTTGTTAGACACAACTATTTTTACCAAAACTTTGTTGGACATAACTTTGTTTGCCAAAAATTTGTTGGACACAACTTTGTTTTCCAAAACTTTGTTGGCCAGAATTTTGTTGCCCAAAACTTTGTTGTTCACAACTTCATTTTCCAAAATTTTTTTTGCAAGAACTTTACTTTCCAAAACTGCTATAGCTAAAGGGTTGTTGGTTAGGGAGCTACCAACCAAAAGACTTATAGCTAAGGGACTACAGTCTAGAAGACTACCAGTTAGGAAATGCTACTTAGGAAGTCACAAGCCAAGGAGGAGCCGACTAGGGAATCGTCAACCAGATCATCGCCAGTCAGGGTACCTCTGACCAAGGCCTCACCTACCATGCCTCCATCTAACCTCCATTTATCCACCAACGTGTGTTTTCCACGTCGAACCTTTTTCACCTTGATACACACCCATAGTGGCTAGACCAGATCCTATACATATACAAATCAAGTATCCATCACTTTTTGTGCAAAAAATGTGAACACAAGATAGTTATCTTAAAGGAATAAAGGATTAGTGATTATCTTTTAATAGTTTTGAAGAGATAAAGACTCAAGGAATATCTTTTAATTATCTTAAATGGTAATTGATGAGATAATTAAAAATAGATGACTATAAATAATAGATGTCTACAAAGGATAAGTATCTTTAAATGTGGATTTATTCCTAAATTAGGAATTAACCACCGCTGTAGATAGGGAATCAATTTGGTATTAATACCAAATATCATGTATATTTATTCTTTCCTAATTTTGTTTTCTAGAATTAGATGATTGTATATTTATAAAAGTAGATTTCTCTCTTCCTTCTAGGTTGTATAAATATTCTCTCAATTGTCATAATAAAATACACACAAAATATTCAAAAATCACATGGTATCAAAACCGGGTTCCACCTTGGTCTCCTATATTTTATTTTCTCTATGTGTCCATCTTTGTCTACCATGGTTGCCGAAAAATACAGCTCAATTTCAGAGGTAACCACCAAGACGTCTCTTGCAGATCAATCCCTTTCTACTCCAGCTCTCTCTCACGGAAATAAAGTTATCTCCCTAGTTACCAACCACAAATTCCATGGACACAACTATCTCTAATAGTCCCAATCTGTGGTGATGTATATTGGTGGAAAAGGCAAGGAGGAATATCTCATTGGTGAAATTTCTGCTCCAAAACAAGATGACCCTAAGTATAAAACTTGAAAAGCCGATAATCATATGATTAAATCGTGGCTGATAAGTTCTATGAATAATGATATAGGAGAAAAGTTTCTTTTATATGACACTGTAAAGGAATTATGGGATGTTGTCAATGACTCCTATTCAAGTTCTGAAAATACCTCAGAACTGTTTGCTATTGAAGATACCTTGTATGATCTCCACCAAGATGATACCTCTATCACTCAATGTTTCAACACTCTCACACGCTATTGCCAATAGCTGAATCTGTTCAAAGAATATGCTTGGAAGTGCACCGATGATACTATTATATACAGTACTATTGTAGAGAAAAAAAGAACCTTTAAATTCCTTCATGGCCTTAATAAAAATCTTGATTCAATTTGGAGCCGAATCATGAGCACCAAGCCCCTTCCTAAGGTCAAAGAAGCATTCTTTGAAGTTCATCTTGAAGAAAGCAAAAAAAAGGTTATGATAGGCTTTCTAACTCTATCATCAGATCATGAATCATCTACCCTTACTGCCTGAGGACAATCTCATGACGTCAATCCTGATAATCGTCAAAACAAGGGACGCTCTTGGTGTGACCATTGTGCGAAAACCTAGACACTACAAAGAGATATGTTGGAAAATCCATGGAAAGTCTCCAAATTGGAAACCAAATTCGTGGGGTGATCAAGAGAGTCATGGGAATATTGTTGCCACTACTAATCCTTTCACTAAAGCTCAACTTGAGGCTCTTTAGAAACTTCTAAGTTAGTCATCCAACTCTACTCAGCCAACTACTCTGGTGCTTCAGATCATATGACTAGAGATGCATCTATTTTTTTTAGTATAACACGAGTATTGGGAATCATACATTTAAAATTGCAGATGACACAATTTCTAAGGTGAAGGGTTCAAGTTCAGTCACAATAAATAAAGACCTAACTCTAATAGTTGTACTCTATGTGCCTAAGTTAGACTGTAATTTACTTTCTATTAGTAAATTTACTCGTGATCTCCATTGTGTGACTAAATTCTTCTCAAATCTTTGTGTATTTTAGGACTTGGATCCAGGGAAGAGGATTGGCAATGCTGAGATGTGTTTTGGTTTTTATATTCTACAAGATGAAACTCCATCCGCTAGCACAGCTCAAAAGTTCAATTTGTTTTCTTTGAATAATTAGTCCATTTCTCATTCTAATAAGAATAGTGATATTATGTTATGACATTATCGTCTTAGTCATCCAAATTTTTTTGTATTTGTCAAAAATGTTTCCTTCTTTATTTATTAATAAAAATCCAAACTCTTTTTGTTGTGAAATCTATCAGTTTGCAAAACACACTCGCAATAGTTACTCTAGATTAACATATAAACCATTCAAACCATTCTCATTGATTCATAATAATGTATGGGGACCCTCACGTGTTAACACTTTAATTGGAAAGATGGTTTATATCATTTATTGATGATCACACTAGATTAACTTGGGTGTTTCTTATGAAAAATAAATCTAAAATGAGATATTTTTCAGAATTTTCATTCTATGATTCAAACTCAGATTCAAATTCTCAAAATAGATAATGCCAAAGACTTTTATAATTCTGTTCTGGTCCATATCTCATCCAATAGGACATCATTCACTTAAGTTCTTATATTGACACTCTTCAACAAAATGGAGTTATTGAACGCAAAAATTGACATCTTCTTGAAGTTGCTCAATCTCTCATTTTTGTCGCTCATGTTCCCAATTTTTTCTAAGGTGATGCTCTTCTTACTACTGCCTATATAATCAATAGGATTCCATCTAAAGTCCTCAAATTTCAAATTTCTTGTCAAACTCTCTTGCAATTATTCCCTCATACAAGGTTCATTAGTTTTATTAATCCTAAGGTTTTTGGCTGCACCACTTTTTTCCATCTTTATTCCCAACATCGTAGTAAGTTAGACCCTAAATGTATCAAATGCATCTTTATTGGGTATTCATCTCATCAAAAGGGTTATAAGTGTTATTCTCCTATTACTTGAAAAATCTATAACTCTATGAATGTCACCTTTTTTGAAAATCATGCTTACTACAAATCTGAGATTCGAGGGGAGAATGTGAGTGAATCTCATCTTTGGGTTATTATTTCGAGTACCCATACTCCACCTCCACCTATTGTTCAAACTACCATTCCATAGCCGATCAGTCCATCTACTTCCCAAGTCATAGAAAATTAATTTGAAAAATCTTCTAGGTCATCTATGACTGATGATCCTCAACAAAAACCTAAAGAGCTTCATGTCTACCAAAGAAGGAAAAAATTCTAATAAAGAAATAAAGGACAGTACACATCTCGAGGACCACCATGAGTTGGAATTGGATCTACATCCTCTAGAAATACATTCAAGTTTGAGTAATCCTAGTCATGATAATATTACTCATATAAATGATGATTCAAATCTTCCTATTGCTTTGAGAAAAAGAGTTTGTGCTTGTACTAAACATCCTATTGGTAGCTTTGTGTCCTGTAAAATCTCATCTCCATCATATCAGGCATTTGTGTTTGTGATTGATAATATACACATTCCTCATACGATCCAAGAGGAGCTGACTGATCCTAATTGGAAAAAGGTTGTACAAAATGAGATCAATGCTTAAGTAAAGAATAGTACTTGGACAATTACAAAATTACCAATTGGGAAGAGACTTGTGGGATGTAAGTGGGTATTCACCATTAAACATAAAGTAGATCGTAGCGTTGAGAGGTTTAAAGCTCGCCTAGTTGCTAAGAGTTTCACTCAGTCTTACGGGATAGATTATCAAGAGACCTTTGCGCCAGTTGCTAAACTCAACATCATCTGTGTTCTATTCTCCCTTGTTGCAAAAAGGGACTGGCCACTACACCAACTAGATGTTAAGAATGTTTTTCTGAATAGTAATCTTGAAGAAGAAGTCTATATGGATATTCCATCAGGCTTCGAGAATTCATTCAACC
Organism: Hippophae gyantsensis; assembly: GCA_030763125.1. NCBI lineage: Eukaryota > Viridiplantae > Streptophyta > Magnoliopsida > Rosales > Elaeagnaceae > Hippophae > Hippophae gyantsensis. Next base: position 27,383,239 of record CM061035.1, on the reverse strand, counting down.
AGGACAAAGTATGTAGACTAAAAAAATCTCTATATGGCCTTAAGTAATCTCCACGGGCATGGTTTGGTAAATTCACTAAATCAATCATTCAGAATGATTATACTCAATGTCAGGCAAATCACACATTATTTGTCAAACTCTCATAAGATAAAATAACTATCCTAATCGTTTATGTTGATGATATAATACTGACAGACAATTACAAGGAGGAACTAGCAAGATTGAAGAATTTCTTATCAAAGGAATTTGAGATTAAAGATCTTGGGTATCTTAGATATTTTCTTGGCATGGAAATTGCACGATCAAGATATGGCATATTTGTTTCTCAATGTAAGTATGTTTTAGACTTACTCAAAGAAACATGTATGCTTGGGTGTAAACCGGCCTTAATTCCAATGGAATCTAATAAGAAATTGGCTCAGGGATAGATAAGACACTTGTGGACAGGGGGAGATATCAAAGGTTAGTTGGATGCCTTATTTATCTATCTCACACTAGACTTTATATTAGTTTTCCTATTAGTTTGGTCAATCAATACATGAATAATCCAACTGAAGAACACATGGAAGTTGTCACTAGAATCCTTAGATACCTCAAGATAACTCTTGAAAAAGGTCTATTCAAGAAAAGTGATAATAGAGAAATCAAAGTCTACCCAGATGCACTGGGCAGGAGATGTAACATATAGAAAGAGTACTTTATATTACTGTTCTTATGTTTGGGGTAATCTAGTAACATGGAGGAATAATAACACTAAAACTAATATCAAGTCTAGTGTGAACTTGGAGTATTTACGGAAGTACTCCTATCAGCCAAATTACTTGGTGAACTTGGAGTATTTACGAAAGAGTCTATACAAATGTTTTGTAACAATCAAGCTACTATTAGTATTGCAAAAAATCATGTTCATCACGACAATACTAAGCATATTAAGATAGATAGAAACTTCATCGCTGATAAAATTGAGAATGTCATTGTTCAAATCATTTATACTCTATCAAGGTTTCAAACAGTTAACATCCTCACCAAAGCTCTCCCAAAAACCGATTTTAAAGAATTAATGTGCAAGCTTGAGATGTTTGATATACACAACCCAGCTTGAGGAGGAATGTGGATTTATTTCCTAAATTAAGAATTTACCATAGCTGTAGATAAGGAATCAATTTGGTATTAATACCAATATCATGTATATTTATTCTTTCCTAATTTTTTTTTCTTCTAGAATTAGATGGTTGTATATTTATAAGAGTATATTTATCTCTTTCTTCTAAATTGTATAAATATTCTCTTAATTGTCATAATAAAATACACAAAATATTCAAAAATCACATTAAATGATAAATATTTATAAAACTACTCAATCCTATTTAGATATAGAAGCTATCAAGTTAATTGTTTCCCCTATATATATATACATATGTACACAACTATTATATCTTAAAATATCACTTGATCTCATAACAGAGAAGTGTAACTAAACACTCTCTTTCTATATAATTATTAGAATGAGACTATAGATCTCCTCTACCCTTCATCTTATGCATCGGAGAGCCGAAAACCACCCACCCACAAAATAATCCAAAGTTCTAATAGTTTATTATCTTGAATATTCTACAAAGAATAGTCATACCTAATGTTGACAAAAATTGGTATCAACATTTTCATTATTAAAAGTGACATATCCTTTTATATTCAATGTCGTTTAATTGAATGATGTTTAAATTAAACTACGATCATCTAGACATGATTAATATTAAACGTCATCCAATTGAATCACGTTTAATATTGTTGGGTGCTATTTTTTGTTGTTCTAAGTTTTAGGGGTGTTATTGTATGTAATTTCTCAAAATTAAATTTATATTAACATAAGTATCTTAGATTTTTAATATGTTCTTGATATTTGTTTACATGACACAAAGAATATTGATTCAGAGCCTTGCATTTGAGTTGAAATAATCCCATGATTCCTGCATGAAAAAATAAAATAAAAATTATAACATATAAAATTCATAAGCATGGCCCGTAAAAATATTTGTTAAACATATAAATTTTCATCAAAACTCCTAAGTCTTAAGAGAGCACATAAGCTAGCAAAATAGTATGAATTAATTTTTCTGAAAATAAATGGTATAAGGTGGATGTGGATAGGAGCTGAGTGTCGAACAAAAGGACAACCACAAGTAGGAATAAAATATACCTGCAAAGTATCAAAAACTTTTTCAGCAAGGTATATTTGATGTGAAGCAGCACCCTTTTGCTGTAGTTTATCTGGATGTAAACAGAGTAAAGCCTTTTGGTATGCTCTTTTCACTGCATTTCCTTCAATTATATCAACAAGAGCTATAGCCTTCCACCCACTCTCTGCCCAGAGTACCTGCATGTTTACTGCCCTATATTACTTTATCATAAGCCAAGTCAGTAGCCTAACTATACCATTCACATAAAGATTACTAGCCAGCTGAGTTGAGGATATAATAGGATTCTCCATTCTTTTCAGTGCTCTGAATACGTATATACTCACGTATTGTAGAGTTGATAGTAGTGAGCGTATGTTTCCTTCCTTTCCTTTTTTCCATTTTTGTATTTTTGCATCTATTGCCTACATAATGTGAAGTTTAGCAATCAGTGACACTGCATCCATCATAGTAAACTGATAAAATCCTACGCCGTATTACCTCTATTTCTTCACGGTTCTTTGTAGACAGGGACAATTCGTTCTCATCTTGGGGAAGTTCTTTTATCTGTCAATAAGTAACTGAATCAGTGGTGTTATTACTAAGAATTGCGTTACAGAAACCGAAATGTTTAATGCACAAAGATACGTTGTTTTACATATATCATTTACTTCATCCAAAATACGTTGTTTTACATGATCTGTGCACTTGATGAAGTCATAAAACAGATTCTAACGTTATAAACTCAAAAGGTTACAGGGAAACCAACTTTTAAAGAGAAAGAATAAGGTACCTGGAAGTCCCCTAGAAAGGAATCATCTGTTTCTACAACTATAGATCTGGAGGGCTTGCGAAATGAACCTGACAAAAACCAATTTAGGTATTTTACACAATCGGAACAGGCACTAATTAAGAATTTACTACGAATAGAAAAACACAAAAGAGAGTTTATTAAGTAGTAGAAGCAAGTGATAAGGTCACAGGGCCACACAACATATTACACACTGCCAATTGTGGAAAATAGGTCTAATAAATTGAAACTTCTCCTTCAAAAGATCCCTGACATAGCCTAACATTGTAGAGGACGCAAGGTTCTAGTAGTATACGTTCAACAGTAACATCACCTATATACCTCTGGAACATACAAGTAGGTTCAACATTTCTTTTAGGAGCAGGAAACTAACCAGTAGTGAAGGCTGAACTATCATTGCCAAAAAAGTCGTCAAAAAAGAAGCTAGCAGTCTTCATTGAAGCAAGCTCTTTTACAAACTTTTTGGGATCTTCAGCCCCCTGAAACAGGTCAGAGTAATTGAAGTTTGCCATTCAGTAAAACTATAATGAATTTGGAGATGTTGAACGATGCATCAACAATCATCACCAATATATTATCCTGTACCGAACTTTTTCTTTATACCCAAATGAACAGAAATTGATATAAAATGAATTATGAGTACCATCTTAGAAGCATTTGGCAGTTGGGTAAGTTTAGGCATCTGAGCGGTAGTAATATGATCATTGTTTACTCCATCTCCCTTACTTGTAGAGCTCCGACTTTGAAGGCTGACAGTATCTTTGATTTCTGATGCAGTATCTTGGTTGAACATTTTAACAAATTCCTTGACCTTTCCCTTAACTTTGTTTCTTCCTTGACTGTCTTTTGAGTTCATTGGTGAACTTGGGCAACTTGATTTATCCATATCTGAACTAGCAGCAGAAGCTCTATTCTCATACTGTTTCATGACATTTCCTCTACTATCTGCAGCTACGGATAAAATTTTAGTGTTTTTGGCCACACTTTCTTTTTGATGACTTATTTTAGCAGTTCTTTTACTTCCTACAAAAGAGAACACATACGGTAGTGTCAAAGGGGCTAAAAGTGCCACAAACAGATTACATTTAGCACAACTAACCTTCTGTGCTATCATTATCAAAGAACAATGAACGAAGAGGTTTCAAGCCAGATCTGCGTGCTTGTGTGATTTTTTTTTCTGCCTTTTCGGATAAACAATGAGATCTCATATCTTCACTTATATGAGACATTATGGTATTATCAGCAACATCTTCGATGAGATTCTGAAAGCTTTCGAACATTTCTGATTCAGGTACAAGGAAATTTACTTCCTCAACAATTTCACATGGTTTTGCTTTATCAGGAATGATTTCATCTAGAAGTAAATCCACTTTTAGTTTGTCTTGTTGAAAACTTGAGGACATGAGACCAGTGGGGGGACAATCACACCGAGGAAATTGAGATGACTGTGATTCGGCTGCTCTATTCTCATTATTTTTGCAACCATCACTTCTTGACAATTGCTCAACTTTAACCCCACCTTTCAATCTTGAACTATAAACTTCCCTAAGAGGCAACTCCAATGGCACCCCTTTGCTAGCCCACTTATATATTGAAAAATGAAATGGACTATCAGTTGAATTTTCTGAAGTTTCAGAATACCTTTTGGAATTGCTTCCTAAACCTGTTTTATCAGATTTAGTCAGCTCTGATGACCCCTCTCTGCTAAGGGAAAACTCTTGAGTTTGAGGGCTTTGGCAATAAGATGATCTAACCTCATTTCCACCCAAATCCTCATTTCCATGATTTGAAAATCTAGAAAGAGCAACACCAGGAGAGTAACTTATCCCAATTGAAGCACTGTCCTTAAATGGAGTACAAGGAGCTGAACCAAAAGTTGGCAAGTCTATTCCCTTGCTCACTCTTCCAGGAAGACTGAAAGGGGGGTGGGGAAGTTGTCTTGAATTAGTTTCAACTATCAAAATATAAAAAACGAATGAACTCAAAACCAAGATATATCCTATAGAAAAATGAGTAACTGCAAGAAAGAATTAGAAATTTCTATAATATGCAAAGTAGGGTGGCTGTTAGGTATTAGAGAAACAATTGCATCAAATCTGCATCCTTATTGAAGCTGAAAATATGCCATTATATAGACATTACAGGAAAACAAAAACAAGCAACGAAACTAACTCTGCACAATGCTAAAATTGTGCTAACTACCCATAGGACTCGGTCACTAGTTGATCGAGATCCTAGAACTGTTTTTGCTTCTGAAAACCAGGAGCTTTATTCGCACATTTTATGTAACAATTCCTCCCCTAAACTGCACTTACTAAAAGTAAGGCAGTTTAATCTTCAATGTTTCGAACACCTAGCTTATCACGTAGCTTTAAAAAAGTCTCTAACTTCAGTGGCTTTGTCATGATATCTGCTAGTTGCTCATTTGTTTTGTCATGATATCTGCTAACTACTCATTTGTTCCACAGTAAACCAATTCTATTGTACCTTCTTTAACGAGATCACGTAAGAAATGAAATCTTACATCAATGTGTTTGGTTCTTCCATGAATAACTGGGTTTTTGGATAATTTGATGGATGAACTGTTGTCACACGAAATCTTCACACATTGGCATGAAAGAACACCGAGGCTGTTAAGAATTCTCTTCATCCAAATGCTTTGGCATACACATGCTGCTGTAGCAACATATTCTGCCTCAGTTGTGGAGAGTGTCACCACTGGTTGCTTTCTCGAGCTCCATGCTACTACACCACCACTTAGGAGAAACACATAACCAGAAGTACTTCTTCTGTCTTCTATATCTCCAGCATAATCACTGTCAATATAAGCTCTAAAATTTTCTTTTGAATTTTTTTTTTGTAGTACTCCCAGAATTTCAATACTTCTATTATAGAATATGCCTAAATTTACAGTCCCCTTCACATATTTGAGAGCTCTTTTTGCTGCTACCATGTGAGATGTTTTTGGATCTGTCATGTACCTGCTTATGAGACAGACGACAAACATAATATCTGGTCTTGTAGTCGTTAGATACATTAGGCTACCAACCAGCTGTTTAAACATGGTTGAGTCTACACTGGCTTCTTCACTGTGTCTCATTAATTTTGTACCTGGAATAATGGGATTTTTTACCGGGTTGCAATCTTTCATTCCAAACCTTTCGAGAATGTTATTGGCATATCTCCTCTGGCTTAAGCGTATCCCTTTATAGCTCTACTGGACCTCAACTCCTAGGAAGTATTTCATTTCGCCCAAGTCACTCATGTCAAATTCTAACAGCATTGATTCCTTGAATCTTTTGCATAGTTCTTCATCATTCCCTGTGTAGATCAAATCATCCACATATAGGCTGACAATTAGAATTTTACCTTTATCTCCATATTTCAGGAACAATGTGTGCTCATGACTACATTTTTTGAACCTTTCTTTCAAAAAGTATCCCTCGATTCTACTAAACCAAGCCCTTGGAGCTTGTTTTAATCCGTAGAGAGCTTTCTTGAGTCTTAGGACTTTGTGTTCCTCTCCTCTGCAAACATAGCCTTTTGGTTGCTCCATATACACTGCTTCTTCCAAATTTCCATGAAGGAAAGCACTTTTGACATCTAGTTGGAAGACAGTCCATCCCTTTTGTGCAGCTAAAGCTAGGATCAGTCTTATGGTGTCCCAGCGAGCCACTGGTGCAAAAATTTCACTATAATCAATCCCATGCCTCTGTGCATAACCCTTGACCACTAGTCGTGCTTTGCACTTATCTACTTCTCCCTTTTCATTTAGTTTTGTTTTGAAAATCCACTTAACACCAATTGTGTTTGTTCCTTTTGGTGGACTTACAAGTTCCCATGTCTCATTCTTTTCTATAGCCTCTATTTCCAAATCCATTGCTTCCCTCCATTTCCTTTCTTTTACTGCTTCATTGAAGCACACAGGATCATCGTGTATCATGAAATAAGCCAAATGTAACTCCTCAGAGAAACCAGAACCAGTAACATAGTCTTCCATCCATTGTGGTGCTCTTCTGATTCGTACTTTTGGTGTGGTTATAGGAGCTTCTGTTTCCACATCAGCTTCCTCTGTTGGTTCTTCTACATTTTCAATTTCTTCCTCCCCATCATCACTGTCTGTCCAAGTAAAAACATCATGCTTTGTGTCCTCCTTACTCCTCCCCCAATTCCAGCCTTTGTTATCTTCAAATGCTACATCTCTACTAATAATCACCCTTTTAGTTAAAGGGTCATACAATCGATATGCCTTTGATTCCTCACTGATACCGAGGAATATGCATTTGTGGCTTTTATCATCTAGTTTTGTCTTTCCTTTATCAGGAATGTGTACATTAGCAATGCACCAAAAAATTCTAAATTATTCAACATTTGGTTTTTCTCTACTCCAACATTCTTCAGGAGTCTTTCCTTTCACTGCCATAGTTGGACTCCTGTTCAACACATGTGAAGCCCATTTAACTGCTTCTGGCCAGAAGAGTTTAGGCATCTCCTTTTCTAAAAGTAGGCATCGAACCATGTTTAATACTGTTCTATTCTTACGTTCTGCCACTTCATTTTGTTGAGGAGTATAGGCAGCAGTCAGTTGTCTTTTAATGCCATGATCAACACAAAACTGATTAAATTCTTTAGATGTGAACTCCCCTCCCCTATCTGTTCTTAAGCATCATATACTACATTTTGACTCCTTTTCAATCTGATTTTTGAAAACTTTAAACATAGAGAAGGTTTCACTCTTCTCAGCTAGGAAGTAAATCCATGCTTTTCTACTAAAGTCATCAATGAAACATAACAGATACCTCTTGAGGCTGCTTGAAGTTGGGGTGATTGGACCACACAAATCCGCATGAACTAGTTGAAGTTTGTTTGAAGCCCTCCACTTACTTTTCTTTGGTATGACAGCCCTGTGCTGTTTTCCAAGATGACAAATTGTGCATTCTTTCCCTTTAATTTGAGTTGAGGCAGTCCTTTCACGAACTGTTTTCTTGCCAATGTTTGGAGGCTTTTGGTATTCATATGGCCATACCTTCGATGCCACAAGTCTGTTATGTTATCTTCCGTTGCTAATAGACACTTGTGAGAGACCACCTTGGCCAGTAGAACGAACATTCTGTTAGCTGACATAAGAGTTTGCATAATGAGACCTCTTATAGGATGATATATTTTGCAAGTTCCATCTTTAATAACAATGGCTAGCCCTCGGTCTTGAAGTTTCCCAATGCTCAATAAGTTGTTCTTGAGATCAGGTATGTAAAACACATCTTTGACCACTTGAGTTAAACCTTCCATTTCAAGTTTTATGCTTCCTTTACCCATCACCATCATCCTTGCATCATTTCCCAATTTGACTGAATGTCTGAATTGCTCATCAAATTCCACAAACCAGTCTTTGTTTCCTGACATGTGGTTAGAGCATCCTGAGTCTAAGACTCCATCTTTCTTTGTCAACTTATGCTCAGCATAGGCCATTAGAAGAAGCTCATCTTCCTCATTCATCTCAGCATAATTGACATTTTTCTCCCAACTGGGACACTCATTTTGAAAGTGTCCTAATTTATGACATTTGTAGCACTCCACAGTTGCTTTGTTGAAGTTTTGTCTTCCTCTTCCACGTCCACCTCGTATAGTACTGCGTCCATTTCCTCTTCCTCCTTTGTGTTCATGAGTGATCTTAAGAACTTGTTCTTCCTCATTTTTCCCTTTCATTCTTTGCTCGTGCACAAGAAAACTACTTTGAAGTTCATCAATAGTCATTGTGGTCATATTGTTTGATTCCTCAATTGAGCACACTACATAATTGAATTTGGATACCATTAAGCGCAGAATCTTTTCTGTGATTATTGTTTCACTCATATTTTCTCCATGCGCTTTCATTTTGCTGGTTGTAGATAGAACACGTGCAAAATATGTATTCACAGATTCGCCTTCCTTCATACGAAGGGTTTCGAAATCGCAACGCAGTGATTGCAGTTGTGCCCTCTTAACTCTCGTTGAGCCCTGAAATTTATGTTTCATGGAATCCCAAATTGACTTGGAGGAGCTTCTATCGAGAATTGTTTCTAGAACATCTCTATCAATCGCCTGATAGAGAAGATTTTTAGCCTTCAAATCCTTCAACCTGTCTTCTTCATATGTTTTTCGTTGAGTATCAGTAAGTTGTCCCTTTTCAGCCACTACGGACGAGAAATATCTTCTTTCACCTGCTACATTCACGATCACCCCATGATCAACAACATTCCAATACTCCTTGGAACGAAGTAGGTTCTCCATCAGTTCAGCCCAATGATCATAATGCCCAGCGAATTTGGGCATATAGCTACTGCTACCTTCTGACATATTTTTACAACTCAATCACTTCTGATTTTACTTTATTCTTCGCACGCAGACCCTGTTAAAGGCTCTGATACCAATTGTTAGGTATTAGAGAAACAATTGCATCAAATCTGCATCCTTATTGAAGCTGAAAATATGCCATTATATAGACATTACAGGAAAACAAAAACAAGCAACGAAACTAACTTTGCACAATGCTAAAATTGTGCTAACTATCCATAGGACTCGGTCACTAGTTGATCGAGATCCTAGAACTGTTTTTGCTTCTGAAAACCAGGAGTTTTATTCGCACATTTCATGTAACAGTGGCAACCATGACATAAACGAACACGATTACAATACAACCAAGAAGACTATCAAATTATAACTTATCACTAATTATTTTATAAATACAAAAAAAACTTGATATTCTTTACTATTATAAATAAATTATTTGAGAAAGAGTTTGTCTAAACTTTTATTATTTCAACCGCGCAAACTCAATACGAACAGGACCATAGGAGCACCATATGAAACAAAACAAGGTACTATTGGCAATCCTAATGCTATATATATATATATACATTAGAGTTTCCACAATGCCATAAAAAGAATAATTATGATTCGACCAAAGGAACAAATCAAGAACCTGAGTTGAGCAGAAGTCTCAGATTTGAGTGGTTGCAAAGGCCGAGCAGGACTTAAAACCCTCGAACCAGGCGAAGAAGAAAAAGGGTCTCGTTCAAGCTTCCTAGGAGCAGAACTCACACTCTCATTAACTCTAAATATGTCATCGAAGAAATCTTTGCTCGGATATCGCCTTCGATTCAAAGTCTCATCACCAAAAACTGGTTTGTCATTACTCAAACCAAACAAAGGTTCATCATCCCCTTTGGATTCAACTGAATTCTTAGAGTCGTTAGAATCATGCCCTACGTCGTGAATCGATGACCTTCGTCTTGGTGGACCTCCAAAAACGTCGTGAAAATCAACGTCTGAGTTCCTATAAGGAGTTATCGGTGAAGAACACGATTTGGAAAACGCTCTTTGTGAATTACCCAAAAGTAGGCTCTCTTTTTGCGAAACCTTTTCCATTTCAGTCATTCTTCATCAACTACCACAAATTCTTCATTTCAGACATAGAATTGACAATTTTATTCGAAAATGAAAAAAATGGCGGGAAATTTGTCTTCTTTCTTAAGCGATTAATGGCTGTTCTTGTGAAATCTGTGGAAATACTTTGCAAGTAAAGTCTATGACTTGGGGAGTTGTTTGTTATTTTGAGAACAACTGGATGTGTTTGGCAAAAGAAATGGAAAAATAGATTGAGAATATTTAGAAAGACGACAGTGAAGAAGAGGTTCTGTGATTTGAAGCCACATATTGCTTATAGCTTTTGGTCACTTTGTTTGTGGATGAAATAGAAAAAATCCAAATGACAACAGATAGGAAGTGGCCTATTTGAGCAATTGGATTTGATGACCGTTTCTCGGAATATTTTGTACAAACACAAACTTCAAATTGCACCAAATCGTGTATTTTATTATTATTGGTATTTATTGTTCACCGAGTTTTTTAGCCTCGAAAATATCTTAATTATATATATGCGCACAAAGAGCTTACTAGGATTTTAGCATTTTTAATTTTTTTTTTATTTTTTTTTTCTCTTCTTTACTTACTTTTTTTTAATAGGTAGGTTTGAGATTTAGTATTTCAGATTTAATATTATGATTTAACATTTAGAATTTAGAATTTAATATTTAGTAAAAAGAAATAAAATCTTTTTTTATACAAATAGATAGAAATACGAGAAATATCCTAAAGATAAAACATAGAGAAAAGATGAAAAATTAAAAACTATGAAAGAAAATAATATAAAAATAATTATATTGTTCTTCATATTTTGGGCATAAAAATCATTTTAATCAAATAATAACTTATTGAAAATATGAATATTTTTAAGATATCACTAATAAACTTGAAAAATAATTAATACTAAAATAATACTATAAATATAAAAAAAAATTCTTAATATATTCGTAGTTTAAGTAACTACTTTTGTATTTTTGGTTGACCATTGTTATTCTTAAAAACGTTAGATTCCATTAATACTTTAGAACATAACCAGTAATTATTTTACAACAAAAAATATTGTTTAAAATAATACACATAGAAACTAAGCATATCTTAAGAATATATACCCATTTATGTATTTAAGAAAAAAAATAAATTTTGTGTTAATTATATTAATCAATACTATTTAAATGACAAAATCTCATCAATTATGTATTTTTTTTTATTATATTAACTTTACTCCACATGTAGTGTGAAAATATTTTAATTAATATTATATAATATTATTTATTTACAAAACATTTTAAATAAATAATATATAGTCTATTAAATTATATTTAAAATTATAACGATGAAATAGTTTTTCCATAATAAAAATTTTGATAATTCAACATGTACATATCAAAATTAGTGGATAAATACAGTAGGGCCTGGCTCAATTAAAATAACTACAAGAATCCAACCACGAAGGTAATTTTTATAAAGAATACTTGTGCAAAACAGTTATTCAGATATCTCTTTTTCTCTCTGTTTTTTTTTTTTTTTAGAAAACTCAACCTTAGCTTTTTTTTTTTTTTTTAGGTTTTGATTGTTATTGAAAAGTCTCTTATTATACGAGCTATATTTGATAAAAACAAAATTGTTAGTTTAAGTTAATAAACACCTTACATTTAAATTTTGATATGGTATGCTTTTCTTTTCAACTAATTTTAAATCTAAAGATATTTTTGGTAAGTTTTATTTTGTTTTTACTTGTTTTCATTATTTATATATATATATATATATATATAGGGCGGAGGGTGTAAGGAGTGAGGACTACATATCCAGCTAGGTCTTTATAATTTTTTTTAAATAAATATATGAGAAATTATAATTTTACTCTTTAAATCCGTAAAACCAGATTAAAAATACGTATTTTAACTACGAATTTGGGTATTCAAAATTATTTTCACTGTTGATTCAATTTTCATTCGATTAATTTTGAGGATAGAAACGAAAATAATTTCGAATGTTATCCAATCACATAATAACCATTACAGGACAAATACAGTTATATTGATATCTATTACGTATTTTATTTAATTAATTTATATATTTATTAAATTAATAAAAAATTTAATATTTAGATATTCGAATTTCTAATCTCTTATTCATATATTAATATTCAATATCACTAATACACCTTTATTTTTTATTCATTAATTTTATATTAAATCTTTTTTAATGAATTTAAAAAATCTATTTAATTTTGGGTATTATTTATTACCCACCACATCCTATTATCGATAGATAAAAACTGTCATTGAATTATAATGATTTTTGGATAATTTTAAATTTTAATTTTATGGACAATTATATCAAAAACTATTCTTGTATGTACCCGTGCCTATTCCTATCCCTTCTCCTCTTCTCTCTTTCTTTCCCTATTTCTCTGATCCTCCCAAGCACTTCTTGCCTGTCGCAGCTGCCGCTACTCCCTCTGCTGACTACCACTCCTGCTGCCGCTGCTGCCTCTATCACTACTAGCTGTTGCCTGCCCTGCCTCTGTCGCACCTTAATTTCTTTGTAATAAGACGTGCAAAAGCTATTACAAAGAGGAGCCTTTGTTGAATAAATGGTATCATTTTTTTCACTGTTAATTATTAATTAGTAATGCATAGATTGTAAACTAAAAATGATACATATATATTATTTGGAGTTGAGTAGTCGACTCTGTATATATATCTTTCATCTCTACCATAAAAGGAGAAAAACTGAAGAATGACTACACATTTTCTTAACTTTAATTGCGATGCCAAGTTACGTTATAATCTGAATGTTACGATTATCGCCATCTTTAATTACATATATAACCATGCGGAAACGATCAATATTGAGCTTCGTATTTTTTTTGCCCTTTTGAGAATGTAATTACTAATTAGTAATTCAACTTTATCATTTGTACCATCCTTAAGAATCAGAAACTCAGATGCCTTTGTTAAGTGTAGATTGTTACTTTAATTATTTTTTTATTAAAACAACACATTATTTAAACCTTATTGGTAACATATGTTGTTGTTTTTCTCTAGTTTTTATATTTTTTATTTAATAGCTAGATCCAGACAATGTTTTGGGCATAAAAATGTGTGTTATAAAAATCATACCTAATATAAAAGTGAACGTTAAAATGGCACTGATAATTTTATTTAACTATAAAAATAATAGCTTCCATGTTTAATTATTTAACTCAAGTCTTAATCAAAATTATTTGTTTTAAATAATCATAGAGATCAAACTCTTTATATTTAATTTATTTATTTATGATGTTTTTTATACATAAAATAAGACTTATTTATTTGTGAATTTGTAATAAATTATAACTTATAATGGAACATCAACATAAAAGCTAAAAATCAATCAAAAAATTTCATTTTTTTAAAAAAATAAAAGTTAATTTAACAGAACTAAGTATGTCTATTGACACTACAAATCTTGATGAAACTTATTATTTTAAATCTCTAAGAGGTGAACTTGAACAAAATGATACTAGTTCTCTTGAATGGGATCCAAGTTTACGTTATCCAATATGACCATGTCATATTAATGAACAAGATGATGATCAAAGAAAATATATTAATATGAGACCATATCAACTTAAATTAGAATTGTATCCACCCAATTGTTTTGGAAGCCAATAATGTAAGTTCAATATTCATGGTTCACAAAATTTCCTTAGCAAGAGTATTCTCCAAAAAATGTCTTTTGATTTCCATGTTTTCTCTTAGCGTGTAATCCTCCAAAGCATTCAACATTCACTATTAAATGATATGGAGATTGAAAGAAGGTTAATGATAAAAATAGATGTGATTTTTTCACTAAAGGGATCCAAATTCATCACATAATGGTGCTATGCAATAATGATATGCTTTAAAAATATCCAACAACACATATTGACAAAGTGATCCATGAAAAATCTTCACATCAAATAATGTAGAATCGTTGATGACTCAGCTTCAATAGAGACCATTAAGTTGTTTGGGAAGTAAGCATGTGCTTTCAAATTTCATGATAAATTTAGCACATCATCTAACTTTATTGAATGATCAAATTTTTTTGGAGTAATTGATGGATATATTGCTAATGTTACTCTAGATTCTACTCAATTTTATGCAAAATATATTTCTCAATAATTTAAAAGGAGTTATTAAATATTATTGCAAACAATATTCATAAGAAAATATGCCAAGAAGTTATTGATGCAAAAAAACTTATTCTTGTTGATGAGGATATGGTGAGTCTACTAAAGAGCATATGACAATTATATTAAGATTTGTTGATTATGATGGCTTTATTCAAGAGCTCTTTTATGATATCGTAAGTCCTCTTGTCCTTTGTGTCATTGATGGTGTTCCCAAGTGTTAAATATAGAGTCTATTTATTTTACTTAGTCTTTATGTCTTCCTCTATATAAGGTTAGTTAATGTTGATCAGTAATGCACACGCGCACATACATAGTTAGTCACACTATGTATGAAAGCAGGTTTATGCACACTACGGGATTGTTTTTCATAATATGTAAGCTAGGTTAAGTGTGTGGTTTTTGTTTCATTTTGTTTTCTAGTATTTGAGGAAAATTACTTGAAAATTTTTAAAATGAAAAAATCACATTTTTTTGGTGAACTCTTGGGTACCTTGATAGACCCCTCGTTAGGGGGTCAACAAGGTACCCATGTCAGCCCAAAATTTCTATAAATACTGCCTCTTTCTTTATGTTCTTCATTGAGAAAAATTTTAACAAAGCTCTATCAAATTGATATCTCATTTTTTTTATTTCAAGTCATTATTATGTTGAGTGTTTGTTCGGTAATAATGATTCATGACTGTGTGAGAAAACTCATGCTTTTGAATGATAAGTACTTGAGGCATTATTTGCTAGTGGGTTTATAGTTTAGATGAATATCCATTTTCGTTTCACAAATCACCTTGAGTATATTTCAGTGTTTGTATTACACTCTTGTAAGAATAAAATAACATTTTTAAGTTGTGAGTACTTTAGACTATTTTACTAGTAAGGTGTGCGAAATATTGTGCTCTTGGGTTTGGGGTAAGCTATATTTTTGAGTACCCAAGATAGTGATTACTAGTGGTTGTGCTTGAATGGGCTTTTACATTTTTGTATACATTCTTAATCATTGGTAGCTGATTGTACTACTATATGCAATGTTAGCTCTGGAGAACTCTTGAATCCATGTATCAGATCAAGTTATTATGGAGATAGCAAGCGAGGGAAACAATAAGTAGGTAAGGCAGAGTAGTCTTGACAGATAGAGGTATATGCAATTATACTTTTATCAAGTTATATCTATTTATTATTTTTAGTGGATTGTTTACTGTAGAGTGGGATCTTAGGTAGGGGTCCTATGTAGGTTTACCTCGTTACATGACTGTGTTTGTATGATTAGTTGTTATGTTAGTATAATTTGAGTTTCCATTATGTATGTGCCAATATACTAGATTTAGACTCTGATTATAAAATATATTTGATTTTTGTTATGACATGCTTTCTTTCCTCTCCTTGTAGCATGAGTATTTTAGTTTAAGTATCTAAGGAGTCAGTATCTCCTTATCCTGGTCATATAGTAGGTGTCAAACTCTTTCTTTTGATATGTTATGTTATGTATGATTGCATACTGTGAGAGTACAATTATCATTTATCGAATATGTTCCCACATATAAGGTCTTGAGGAGATTGGAAATCCTTTGTATCTTTTTCAATATGTATGCCTGATTTACATGTTGTGTGATGTTTTCTATATTAATACATGTTGTGTGATGTTTGCTATATTAATACATGTTGTGTGATGTTTGCTATATTAATACATGTTGTGTGATGTTTGCTATATTAATACATGTTATTAGCTTTGATAGAAGTCAATGAGACACATCGTTACTAGTATGTTTTTATCGGATATTGTTATTTCTTATCTGCTAGTTGTCTTTATTATGTGTTGAATTGAGCATGTTGTTTTTGTACTTCCATTGTGCTACATGGTTAATTCACATTTTGAGGCTTGCTTGGCTAAGTTAGAATGAAGTTCACGAAAAGATTTTATGGGTTAGCATTTCCACCCCTCATCTAAGTCTCGGCTGCATAATTGGGTCAGAAAAACAATTAATTTTTGTGTAAGGCACCCCTAATTGTATGGAAATTCTATTTGGTATCAAAGTAGGTCACCCTTGATTCTAGAGCTCTATCTTCACATACACATACCTTGTATGTTTATACCCTTCATCTCCATTGTGTGGGCTATTATTATTCTATGAAGTAGTTTATCTTTATAAACTTTTTGTTGTTTGCATGTTCTCTATTTTCTTGTTCATGCATATTTCTTTCTCATTGCTTATTTGTCTTGCATAGTATGTTAATTGTCTTTTTTATGCTATGCCTGGTTATTTGATCTTTTACAAATATTCTCTTCTGCTAGTTACTTTGATATGCTTTTTATATGTGTATACCTTACTTATTGCTTAATTTTTCTTCTGTGGTTTATGTATAAGCATTACATCATATGAATTCATCATGTAGTGTCAAAGTATTAGGATTTTTCTTTCTACAGTCTTGCCATTCATATGCCATGTCATATAGACCGCATCTCTTCTGTTTTACTAAGTGTTATTTCTTGTATCTAGTATGTTGAGTATTGGTTCTCTATTTATCTTCTATTGTTTAAAGTTCATCTTTTGCCTTTTCTTTCTTTTCTTGTACTTAAGATGTTTTCTTGAAAAGAAAAAAAATTATGGTGTGTTAAAGCTTGCATACATGAGTATTTCTTCTCTTTTCTCTATAATATGCTTGTGTTTGGTTTTTCTTGTGCATTTGTATGTCATATAGATTGTTTACATGTCTTTAGGACTCTTAACTTACATGTATTATTGTGAAGTATGTTCAGTTAGCATTCTTGGTATTTGGGGTATTCACCGTATCTAAGCTTGTCTGTTATTTCCTATGTCGGAACCTAAGTCTTCCTCTCGTGCTTAAATGTTTTTTGTAGCATTCCTTTTTTATTCTTTGTCTTGAGAGTATTACTTGTGTTGTTCACTAATTAGTCAATGTATTTCCTTTTTTTGACTAACGATGATGTAATGTGATTGTCGCCAATGATCTCTTTTGAGGTAACATTATGCAGTTTGTTGTCAATGCTCTCTTTAGAGGCAACACTATATGGTTTGTGCCGATGATCTTCCTTGAGGCACATTCTTGTCCTTTTGGCCTATGATCTCCTTTGAGGCCATCTTTATCATCTCACTTGTTGTTGTTGTATTTTGTAAGATTGATTATTTCTTTTTCTTACTAGCTTGTTTCTCTTGTGTGAGTTTATGAACTGTCCTTTTCTTAATATGCTTAGTTTTCTTCCATGCTTCTGTTTTTTTGTTTTCTATTATGTATAAATGCTATTGTTTTGGGAGAATTTTGAGAATGTAGGATGAGTAACATGTTTATAACCTTACATGCATACATGTAGAGGAGAAGTATATGTGAAATGTATATTATCAAAGGGAGTGTAGTGTTTGTTTTGCATCATTGGTGTTTGTCCTATTTATAAGTTATTGTTATCCTGTTTTGTTCATGTGATGCTTCCTTATGTTTTATTCTTCTTGACATCACTTTGTATGAACCATACACAAATAGGACTATTAGTATAACATGTTGTATGCATTGTATATATTCTCTTATTTCACATGTCATCTTATACTTTTACCAACATTCTTACTTTGAAGTGTTTTATTACATGTTTCTCGCATGTAGTTGTTTGCTCTGTATTTTCTATTTGGATACACGATACATGTTTTCTTTGATAGATTGGGATGTCTTTCCTTTTGTGTGTACATAGTATAGCGTGAGCTTATAGGATTGAATATATCCAAGTGTCATTGAGGGAAGATAGTTGATCTATTAGGAGTATGTCAACTTGAAAGATAGTTAGACTCGGTAAAATTCTTCTCACATATTTATTGCCATATTTTATGTGTCATTGGTGTTTGACCACCCATCTTATCGATATGTTGTAATTGCATTACGAAGTCCCCTATGCCCTCCCACGGAACGTAGAGATGTGGGGCTCCATGTTATGTATCGCAGTAAGGAGATGTTTTTTGTCTACACATCTCTTGATTTGTTTGTGCATTCAATTTCTTGTTTGTTGCATATTTTTACCTTGGTGTTACCTTGATTGTAATATGTGTTCTTTTTTGCATGCATTTCTCTTTGACTTTTCTCTTGTATGTAAGGGTGTGACATGTTTCATATTATGTATATGCTTGGTTTGACTTTTCATGTCAAAAAGGGAAAGAAGTGTGCACGACTTATATTTCTTTGTGCATTGTGTTTGTTTCCATACCGTGTATTGTATGGGATGTAAGTGTAGGATTGCATTGTATTTTATTGGTTGACTTGCATTTACTTAGGGGGAGTGTTGTATAAAGTCAGTAGGAGTTGTGTATGCTACATATGTTTAACATATTGATGTGTACCTGTGTAGAAGTAACATGTAGTATTTGGTTAGACTACATGTTGTTTCTATATGATACGTTTACATGGTATGTTTGTTTCATGTGTGCAGGTTACAAGTGTAGATTGAAGTCTTCAAGCTTCAAACTTGTAATTTGCAAATATGTTGAGACCATTATGTTTTAAACTGACAAAGTTTTGTGAGTTGATCCAAGAAGATAGATGGAGCACATAAAATGGTTGTACTTGGATTTGGTGTGCTTTTGAGTGTTGGGCGTGTGCCAATGTTTTTATTCATGGGAAAAAACATCTTTAGGTCATCATTTCATAATTGATGCGTTTCTTTACGTAGTTGTGTAGTATTTTTCTACAGAAAACCAAAAAAGAGAGATTGTAATTCTTGTTGTCCCTTATGCCTTTGTTGGCATTCTCATGTGTAAAACACAGTCTGTTTATTTTACTTAGTATTTCTATCTTCTTTTGTGTAAGGTTGGTTACTATTGATCAATAATGCACACATGCACATAGTTAATCACACTTTGTATGAAAGCATGTTTACATACACCATGGGGTTATTTATCATAGTATGTATGCTAGGTTGATTATGGTTTTTGTTTTGTTTCGTTTGCAAGTATTTGTGGATAATTACTCGTTAATTTTTAAAACAAAAAAAATAACATTTTTTGGTAAACTTTTGGATGCATCATCAGACGCCTCGTTAGGGGGTCGACGAGGCCTCGACAAGATACCCTTATTAGCCATAATTTTCTATAATTACCCTTTCTCTTTATGTTCTTTAATGAGAAAAATTGAAGCAAAGTTATATCAAATTGACATCTTATTTTTTCTAATTTTGGGTCACTATTACCTTGAGTGTTTCTTCTGTAATAAGAATTCATGACTATATGAACAAAATTGTGCTTTTGAATGGTGAGTACTAAAAACGATATTTGCTAGTGGGTTTATGGTTTAGATGAATATCCATTTTTGTTTCACAAATCACCTTAAGTGTATTTCAATGTTTGTGCTATGCTATTGTGAAAGTAAAATAGCGTTCTTATGTTGTGACTACTTAAAACTATTTTACTAGTGAGGTGTAAGCAATATTGTGCTCTTGGGTTTAGGCTAAGCTATATCTATGAGTACCCAAGATATTGATTGCTAGTGGTTGTGGTTGAGGGGGAGCCTACATTATTGCATTACTAATAATTAGTAACTGATTTCACTACTATGTATAGTGTTGGCTCTAAAGGATAGTCGAATCCATGTGTTAGATCAAGTTATTGTGGAGGTAGTAAGGTAGGGTAATAATAGGCAGTTAGGGTATAGTGGTCCTAGGGAATAGAGGTATTTGTGTTTATACTTTTATAAAGTTGTATCTGTTTATTTTTTTAGTGGATTATTTGTTAACAAATGGTTGCCATAAGCAACTCAAGGATGTTACCACATAGATTGAGGTTCTATGTGGGTTTACCTCGTTATATGACTATGATCATATGACCAGTTGTTGTGTTAGTATACTTTGAGTTTCTATTTGTATGTACCAATATATTGGATTTAAACTTTGATTATAAAGTTTATTTGATTTTTGTTGTGGCATTCTTTCTTTCCTTTCTTTGTAGTATAACTATTGCTTTTCGTTTAGTGCTTCTGCTAATTTAAATTAATCTGTATGCAAGTGTGTTTTGGTGTGAGTATCTAAGAAGTTTGTATCGCTTTATCCTAGTAGTGTACTAGGTGTTAAACTCTTTCTTTTTATACGTTGTGTTATGTTTGATTGCATGCTGTGAAAATACATTTACCATTTATCGAATATGTTTCTACATATGAGGTCTTGAAATGATTGAAAATAATTTATAGTTTTTCACTATGTATGCCTGATTCACATTATATGTGATATTTTCTATATTTATGCATGTTGTTAACCTAGACAAAAGCTTGTGATGCACATTGTCACTATTGTGCTTTTATCACTGATTGTTCTATCTTATCTGTTAGATGTTTTTATTGTGTGTTGAATTGAGCATGTTATTTTGTGTCGAAAGAAAATTTTATATTTATGCAATTATTCCTACATATGAAAATTTCAAATATCATTCATGTTTAATAAACTACAACATCAAAACTAAAGGATAAAATATGATTATCTCTTTCTAAACATAATCTTCAAATTATGAACATCTGAGGTCAAGGATATGATGATGCTAGTAATATGCATGGTGCATGGAATGGGTTGCAAAATTTATTTTTTAAAGATTCTCTATCGATGATATATAATCATTGCTTTGCACATCGCATCCAACTAGCATTAGTTGTAGCATCTAAAGATGTTCATGATGTATGGACTTTCTTTTCAAAGTTAAGTTTAGTTGTCAATCTTGTTGGAGTTTCTACTATATGTTACTCAGAACTTAGATTTGCAAGAAAAATTAAATTAGCAAAGTTGTTAGATTGTGGAGAATTTGAGACCGGAAGTGAAGATAATCAAATTCACAATTTACAACGACTTGAAGTTACAAGGTGGAGTTCTAATTTTGCTTCTATCTACAGGTTAATTGAAATTATTGGTATAACATGTACTCTTCTTGACAACATTGTTAAAGATATGCCTAATTATAATATAAGAAGGGAAGCTAAAGAGCATTCAAAGCAACTAGATATTTTGAATTTGTTTTCATTTTGTTTTTGATGGACAATGTTACATGAGTTACTGACTTTCTATGTCAATCATTGCATTCTGAATCTCAAGATATTTTAAATGCTAAAAGACTAGTCAAATCTACAAAAATACTTCTAGAAAAACTAAGCAAATGTGTTTGGGGTATTTTTTACAACTTGTGTTTCATTTTGTGAAAAACATGACATTAATACACCTGTTATGAGTAATATTTACTTAAATGGTACAAGTCGATCATGTCTTGGAAAAGATCATCTCACAGTGAAACATCATTATCATGTTAACATATTTAATGTTGTAATTGATTTTCAATTAATAAAGATGAGTGAGAGATTTTCAAATAATGTAATGAAGCTTTTCACCTCTAGTTATGCTTTGAATCCTAGTCATCATTTTAAGTCATTCATCATCGATGATATTTCCAATCTTGTTAAGAAATTTTATTTTGAAGACTTCACCTAGAAAGAACTTTAACACTTAGAAGACAATTAATGTATTACGAGATTAATGTCATTAACGATTTAAAATTTCAAAAAATTTCATCATTTTTATTCTTATTATAGGAATTAGTTAAAGATAAAAAGTCATATATATATATTTCTCAATTAATTGATTAATCTATTTAATATTTACTCTTCTTCTTGTATTTATTACAATTACATAAAGTGTATTTTCAAATATAAAACTTATAAAACATCTCTTCAAAATAAAATAGAGAAAGAATTTTTAGTAGATCGTATGATTATTTATGTTTAAATTTTTTTTGATAAAAATATTGATTTAGATTTAGTTATAATTAATTCAATGATTTAAAGTATGATAGAGTTTCACTTAAATAATGATTCTTTCCACGTCAGAATCAATACTCACAAATATGACATCAATTTAGGTAAAATTTAAACATTTTTTAGTTACTTTAATTTATGTTATTATTATTATTATAATAATAAATTATGATATTTATGAAGCTTTTTATAATTATATTTAATTTTTTTTTATGTTAATAAGTTATGAAAAACTTATACTTCAACTCCCTTTACAAAAAACTCCTAGCTTCACCGTATTATTGCAATTTAAGTAATGAAAATCTAAATTCATGAAATATAAGTTAGGTTGAAGCTAACATTATATCAAATAAAATAATCATACATAAAAGTTGTAAAACTCAGAGAACAAGCTCAAAAATATTTGTTCATAAATATATATATTTTTAAAAAATATTTTTTAAATTAATTTAAAACCTTAAATATAATATGCAAATATGATTGATTAATCGTTTGAAGGTAATTATCAATAAAATTGAGAGAAGATTACATGATATTTCTCCGGAAAAAGAAGGAAAAAGAAAGAAAAAAAAAGAAGACGTTATATCTGTCAGTTCTAATTACGAACGGCGGAAAGGTAACGCCTCATCCATTTTTTCTGCTTTCTCTAACTTACATAATGCCTCCCTTGTCTTATTTGTCAATTGTCATCGGTTTAATTTATTATTTCCTTTTATTCTCTTTTTTATTGAAAAATAAAAATATAATAGTATAAAATGTTTCTGATGCCACCACGTTCCTTATAAAATCGATTTATATCTTGAAAACTTTTGTGATAATTTTTCTTTTTTTAGAACTTATTTGGATTATGAGAAATTTTCCACCCAAAATAAAATTTTAAATATTTTTACTATTATTTTAATACAATTATTTTTATTACGTTAAGAATAATAATTCATACAATTAATGTTTATATATTTAATAAATATTCGATTAATTTACTTATGATATATTTATATATAACAAGTTATAATGTTTGGTCAAAAATGTTTTTTTTTGTTATTTTTTAAACAAATAAATAGGAAAATGTTTATATAATAAATATATATTTTATAATTTTTTTTGTTAATTTTTTAGACTAATAAATACTAAAATATTTATATAATAAATACATTTTTTATGAATAATTATTTAATATAATATAATTATTTTTATTACATTAAAGATATAATTCAAACAATTATTGATTATATATTTGATAAGTATTCAAACAATTTATTTACATGTATATCATATTTTTGGAAAGCTATCTTTATATATAAAAGAGGCAATGTTTGGACGACAACGGAACACTACCTTTTTTAAAATAACTTGTTATAATTTTTACACTAATAAATATTAAAATATTTATATATTAAATAAATTTTTCATGAATAGTTATTTTGTATAATATAATTATTTTTATTAAATTAAGGGTGATAATTCATATAATTCATAATTATTCATACAATAAGTATTCGATCAATTCATCCTTATATGTAAAAGAGGCAATATTTTGTCGATGATTGAACACCACATTTTTTTTAAACTTTTTGTTAGTTTTTTATGCCAATAAATATCTACATAATAAATATATTTTTTATAATAATTATTTTATATAATGTAATTATTTTTATTACGTTAAGTATGATAATTTATACAATTCATAATTACTCATTTAATGGATACTCGATCAATTTACTTACGAGCATATTATATTTTTATTTTTTACATCAATATATATAAAAACAATTCATATAATAAATAATTTTTTAACTTTTTTTAGTCAATAAATATCAAACTGTATATATAATAAATACATTTTTTATGTATAAATATTTTGTATAATCTAATTATTTTTATTACATTAAATATTACCCCTTTAATAAATATTCAATCAATTCACTTATAAGCATATCATATTTTTTTAACTAATAATTTTCATATCAAAATTATGTCATATTTCATAATAATAAAAAATAGTCAGTTAATTTAAATTATTTAAAAAATAATAATTATTAAATTTAATCAAATTATATCTATCATTCATGTTGGATTAAATTTTTAAATAATAAACATATTAATTGAATAAAATAATTATTAAATTCAATCAAATTATATCTACCATAATACTTCTATATTAAATAAACATTTCAAAAATGCTTTTTTTAGTTTACTTATGTACTAATTTTATATTATTATCTTTAAATATTATTTTAATCACGTTAAGGTATTAATTCATGATATTCATACTTTACTCTTAGGTGGCGTTTGGTTCACATAATAGAATCAGAATGAGAATGAGAATGGGAATGAGAATAGAATGGAAAAGAAGCAATACTGTTTGGTTTGACCATTGGAATAAAAGAAAGAATCAGTATTATAGTGTTTGGTTTACTACTGGAATGGAATAAAAAAAACTATAAATTACCTTAATACCCCTATATTCAGTAAAATTTAAATAATATTATTTAATTATTATTTTTTCGTCAGAAAAAATACATTATTGAAAGCATTATTTTTCTAAATAATTATTACTTAAAAAGAAAATATATTATTAAAATTATTATTTTTCTAAATAGGGTTTAGGGTTTTGAGGTTTGGGATTTAGGGTTTAGGGTTATATTTGTGGGTTAAGGTTTAGAGTTAAAATTATTATTTTTCTAAATAGGGTCTAGGGTTTTAGGATTTTTGATTTAGGGTTTAGGGTTTAGGGTTTTAGGATTTAGGATTTGGGGTTCAAGGTTTAGGGTTTAGGATTTTAGGATTTGGGGTTTAGGGTTTAGGGTTTAGGATTTAGGGTTTTAGGATTTAGGTTTTAGGATTTAGGATTTAAGGTTTTTGGAATTTGGGGTTTAGGATTTAGGATTTAGGGTTTAGGGTTTAAGGTTTAAGGTTTAGGGATTTTTGGTTTAAATTTTTGGGATTTGGGATTTAGGGTTTTGGGTTTAGAGTTTTGGAATTTAGGGTTTAGGTTTAGGTTTTGAGATTTGAGTTTAGGGTTATATTTAAGGTGGGGTAAAATTGAAAAAAAAAATTGAGATGAAAATGAAATTATGATTCTTAAAAGGTGAAAAGGAATTATGATTCCTTCTACTTTATGAATCGATTCCATTTCTGATCATTTTTTCAACCTAACTAAACACACAAATGAAAAGAATCAATTCTGATTCTTTTTCATTCCCTCAAACCAAACACAACATTAATGAACAAATTGATTCCAATCAATTTGTTTATGAACCTATGATATTTATGATGTGTTAATTATTTTCGTATCTCATATATCATCTAAATTGAAAAAATAAACTAATTTTTATTATTTTTATTTTATACAAAAATGATTTATAGAAACACTTACTAAGCTCCCTGAATCTATTACTTATAAAATAATTAAGTAAGATTATATACATTAAGTGATATATTAATGTTAAGTTAGATGTTACATTAGAGATATAAGGTGTTAAAATAATTATATAACCACTTAAAAACAAAAAATCAATTATATTATAATATATGAATTAATGCTTGTTATATTAATTTGTGATAAAAATTACCATCTTTTAAAATAATTATTATTATAAATTTATTTTTCACTAAATAACAAAATTTAACTATTTGTTTTATATTATTCTTCCATACTTTTTTTAAAAATTGTGACATCAATTTCTGACGTTATTATAATAAATCCAACTAAAAAAAATTTCTAAAATAAATTATTTTAGTGAAATAATAAATATTATTAAACAATTAATACTACTATATCTTTATCAAAATTAAATTATCAACCCGTGCAAATTCACTGCTACAAACTAATGTTATTTAAATCTGTGAAAAACACCTCTACTACAGCGGTAAAACCTTCTACTTACTCCTAGAAATATCATATTCAAAATCCCCTACCCCCATTTACCATTTGATAAAAATTTAAAAATAAAAATCCCGATGTGCTTTCATTGTCCAGCACATAAATGATTGATATACTGCCTCGATCGCAATTTTGTCACTGCCTCAGTGCCTATATCACACATTCACACTTACATTCTAATAAAAAGAGGGCTTGTCCCTCAGTTGAAACTAAAGTTCACAAAATCAGTCTCACTATAAACATAAGTGAAAAATGCCTTAGAGAGCTCCTGTTAAATGCAAATTTGCACAATATCAAGAAACATATGCAGAAGAAACCACTAGTCTAGACAACTTGTACAACAAACTAGTTAACTACAGCTGATGATAAACACTCGTATGACTTTCTCCAGTATAAATGTGACTGACTAAGGGTTCTGAGGAGTTCGAGCAAAACCTGAAATAATTTATGCATACAAACCAAAATGCAGGAAAAAGCAATGAAGAGAAAATATTACAAGATAATTTGCATTGCCCCAGAAGATAAGAGACTATATTAAAATTCCTATATAGCAAGTAAACTGCTGAGACTACCCTGTTATGAGATATAGAACTATTGCTATCAACCTGAACCATCTGGGAAAGGTTCTAGTGCATCTTGCTTCCCATTGAAATAGAACTCAACAACTGCTTTCATTCTTGGAAGTTTATCTGGGTGGTAGTTTATATGAACAATTACTGGTTTCAGCTTTTTCAACTTTGCATCTCGTCTTACTGTCTTGAAGAGTACCTTACTGTTCATGAAGAGATAGAAATCCATGGTTCTCTTAGCAGCATGAAGCCCATTATATCCTGGATGTGAAGGGAAAAAGAGCTCCTCATTAAAAACTGCTTGGTCCCATGCTTTTGATCGTGAAAGCCGATCCGCCACACGATCCAAGAGTTCAATTGAAGCAAGTGTAGGCCTTATGTAAAAGAAACCAGAGTTGTAAACCCATATCCTCATTGTATGGGCATAACGAGCCCAACCCATGGAAGGTTCATCTAAGACATCATCATATCCATAAGCAGTCATGTTATTGTGACCATCAGTCATAGACTCCACATCTGAGTCTCTATAAAGATAATCAAATGGGTTCTGCAAGTATACTATGTCAACATCTGAAAGAAGAACACTGTAGCCTAGTTGCAAAAACTCTCTCAGAATACGAAATTTCAAACCAGAGACAGCATGATTCCCTCCGGACTTCCCAACTGAATCAATGTTTTGGTCTGGATCTCTTTTGTAGACAGGAACATTGTTAGAATTACAGAAAGCTTCAATCTTATCATCCAATGCAACAACCAGATAGTTTGGTATACCAACTTTCTTGATGCTAGTGAACCAAACCTCTAGCATGCTTATTACATTTGAATTGGCTAGTGCCACAATAACCTCATTCCGAATGGCGACTTTCTCTAAAATCGTTGCCAATCTGGGATTCACAGATTTATCAGGCAAGACAGTTGGATTAGTCCTCAAGGCCTTGACAGTACCAAAAGGACCAGCTTTGTGTGGTTCACCCAGAGATGAAATTTGCAGTTGTGCTTGATCTTTTCCATATTCAGCTACTCGTAATTTCTCAGTCAGATCTTTGACCTGCTTATTCAACTGTGCATTCTTCTCAGAAAGTAAATCAATGTCTGAATTTAGCCTCTTCATCTGCTCTGAAGATTCATAGGACGACTTGCTTATCTAACAAGGAAATTAGGGTTTCAAATAGCTATGCTGGCCGTTGAGAATTATAAAACTAAAAGCCCAAAGCAAATTGATATTGTAATTGGAGTTATGTTAGGGTGGTAAATTGCTAGTTCATGCTTCGAATAAACAACCACAAATTTACCAAATTGATCTAGATTGTAGAGATATATTTGTGCGAATCGCCTGACACAAAACTAGAAGAATATTTGCAGCAAAATCATAGGCAACAAACTAAAGCAATCCAAGCCCAACCACCAATAAAGTCCACTCAGTTTTCATACAGAAACAGAATAATTTTCAACAAACTAGCACCATAAATATGATTAAAGTCATTCTACAAATTCGCTAAATTGCCCATAGCAAGAGGAAATAGAAGAATTAGGGGAAAAGAAAAAGTAATAAAGATCACATTTTTCGCTAAAACTAACACTCAATCAAAGTCAAACATAAGGAATGCAGTAGAAGGTTCCAATTCGAAAGATGCAAACCTTGAGATCTGAATTTCCGATTCGACGGTTACGAATGAGCGGATCAGAGTTGAAGAGTCCATGAGGGAACAAGAAAGCAAAAACGCATCCAAGTAGAACTCCGATTACAATTGCCACAGCTATTCGAGATCCACGAGATGATTGGCCTTTGTCTCTCATCAGAGCTCCGTCTCTACGACCAGCCATGGCCTTCATTGCCTTGCCTTTTCTAGCAAATTGAGGAACTCAAACACAGATAGAAGAAAATGGGAGAGATTTGAAGAGCAAATCAGAAATCCTAATTGGAGGAGTTGCTAATCTCTCTGAGTCGTTGGATCATAACATAACAAGCAAGCAAGAATCTTGGTCGCTGCCACTCGCCACGACCCAAGACGCTTATCGTGGGAGATTAGATCTTGAAAACGAGAATGCTTTATAACATAACCTGCACAACAATGTTTTGTAACTAAATAGATAGTAATTAGGTGTCATTAAAATAAAATTTAATTACATGTTATAAAGATGGAGATTTATTTTTAATACATATACCCAATACATGTATGTTCTTGATTTTTTTTATAACACATATATATAACATATTTAAAAAATATGTTATATTTATGATTTTTTTAATAATATAAAAAATAATGAGATGTCATACATGTTAATTATATATAATCATTTGTATTGTTTACTCATTTATTTTAAAAATTATATTATTTAATTATTTAATTATATAAAAAAATTAAAAATAAATTATATTATTTTTATTTAAAATATTATTATGTTTTATACAAAGATTATTAAAATATAATATTTAATAAAGATAAAATTAAAATTTAATATAAAATTTAAAAAAATCAATAATAATAATATTTAAATAAAAAATTACTTAAATATTCATTTTAATTTATTTTAATTTTATGACTTTTTCTTGATATTGATAATAATTTATTATTATTAAATATTTTTATTTTATTTTATATATGTTTAACCATTTTAATAAAAATAATAAAATTTTAATAAATAATTATTAAATTAATATATTTAATTTTATCATAACTAAAAAATAAATAATAATATTTGTAATCTAAATGGTTAATTTACACATATCACGTAATCTATGATATATATGTTATATTTTTTTTATAAAAAATATATTTTTTAAAATATTAAAAATGAAATGAATTAAGTAATTGCCACATAAAAATCGAAAGAAAATAGTTATATTTTCAATCGGCTCTTTAAGATTTAGTAAATTGGGCCCCAAAATTTAAAAATAAATAAAAAATAACAATATATTTTCATTAACTATTAAATATAACATTACAAAGGTATTTTTATAAAAGTTTAATTATATGTTATAATTATGAGTAGTAACATTGTAACTTGATTGATTTAATTAAATGAAATCAAAAAATTTAAATCGAACACGAATGAAATTAAATTCGAAAAAAATTCGAATCAACTTAATTAGCTCAAGAAATAAAGTTAGATTCAATCCACACGATTAGTCTAAAATAAAATTAAAAATGTTTTGATTTTAGAATGCATATCAAAAATATATTTGGATGATATAATAGTTTAAAATTATTAAGCTTGAAATGTTGTATAAATTGTTTTTAATCATAATGTAATAAGATTTTGTTAATGTGTACTTTTTTGTAATTAATTAATTATTGTAACGTTATTTTTTCTATTTTTATCGTTTCATGTGATGATGTTTATACTAATAAGTTGTAATATTATTAAAAATATTTTTTAATTTATAAAAAAAAAACAAATTAAAAAACATAAAATTAATAATTCAAGTTAATCTGAACAACTTATTTACGTTTGGTTTGGATCGAGACTTATTGTTGGTTTAAATTAAATTTAATTTAAATTAGAACTGGATTATTTACGTTGGGTCTATTCGAACAAACTCAAACTAGTTCAGTTCGTACGAATTGTCATTCTACTAATAAATTTTTTTTATATTTAGAGTTTTATTTTTAACTTATTAGAAAAAAATATATGTTTACTTTTTGTACAACGTATATAAACATATATTTATTAATTTTATAAAAATAAAATATATTTTTTATATTAAGAGTATTAAAAATAAAATTAGTTAAATAAGTTATTCATTTAGATTTTATAAATAATTGATTAGAAATGAGTAATTTTTAAATGAAAAAATAAAATTAAAAACTCAATAAAATATTTTTAAACTAAAACTAAAATTACAAACACTAAATGGAAAGAGAAAATGAAAACTCTAATTAATGAATTTTTTGCACGGTCTCTTTTCCGAATTAATTTTTTCTTGCTTTTAATAATCCTTAGTCAACATCAATGTAAGTTAAGTAATAGATAATCCATGTGAATTTTCCATTAATTTCTTTATTATCTTTATTTTTTAATAAATTATTAAATTTAATATTCTATTTTTATTGTATGATATATCTCTTGCAACAAAAATAGAAGTTGTTAACTATGTTATGTTATTTAGATTTTTTTTAAAGATGGTTAAATTTGGGAACGTAATTGATATTGGTTTTAATTTTTCGGGTGAAGTGACTCTTTAGACATATGGATTGACCAAGAGTCCAATCCATTTAATAATTTGAGTCTAGTGACAAATCATCCAAAATAACCTATCTAACCTCGCGCTAGCAACACACCAATAAAAAGGCACCCGCCCGAGGGAACCATGTTAACCTCTATGGTCGACCACCAACTCGAGCTATGATCGACCTCGAACAATAAAATGTATAAATTTTTATTATTTGTACCCTTTTAACATCTCATGTATGTGTATATCTTATGTAATCGATACTTGTACGAATAATGTTCTATAAATAGATGAATCTCTTAAAAAATTCACATATTCAATCAATTATTTTGGCTTCTCTCTAAGTTCTCTCTAAAAAAATCAAACCAATCCCAACATTTTGGCGCCCACTATGGTGCTCAAATTCAAAGGTTGAGCTTTATCTTCTAATCCCATACCTTATAGGATTCATCCCGAATTCTAAGAGAGATTTAGAGACTAAACATCACTTGTTACTTATAACCATGGTAGGAACACGTGCTGAAGGACAACGATTAAGAATGGAAAATGAGGAGGCCGCAGTAACAACGGACAACGCCTCGCCCGTCCATAACGAGGTTGGAGTAGAGACTAGCACTCGATAAAAGTTGGCTCGTCAACTCCTCGAGTTAAGAAGAAAGCTCGAGGAAATCATACGGGAAAATAGGTCCCTACTCTCACAACCAGGTGAGGGAGCCTCTGAGGATCAACCCTTGAGCCTAATTTGAAAAAATAGGCAGAAAGGCATCATGCCCAAGCGAAATAAGGGCAAATAGGAAGTTGATGGGAACCCTCTTTTCAGCTCGGCAAGACCTAGTAATGAGTAGTGGTTACAGGAAAGGAAAAACTAGGATGCACAATTTGAGGCATTAGAGGAAGCTAACAAAAGGTAAGACCAGACATTGAAAGTGGCCAATGAAAGGCATGAGAAGGGTAAGGCCCCTTATGATGTGGATAGGGACTGTGAACAACTTTATATCTCCCCATTCTCCGATGATATAGAAAATGATGACCATCAACCAGGTTCAATGCTCCCAAATGCCTTCATTACCTAGGAACTAAAGATCTTGTCACTCATGTACAACATTTCAAGACGACCATGGCCACTATGAGCCTCACATAAGGAAAAAAAGATGTCATGATGTGCAAATTGTTCATTACTACCCTTTGTGATAGCGCCTAAAAGTGGTTTAATAACCTAGTAGCACCTTGTACTTTAACATCTTTCTCACAAATTGCTAGGTTGTTCATTGCCAACTACACATATAATAAGCCTCTTTATAGGGCTTCTATTGAGAGTAAATTTAGCTGAGGTTGTATTAAGAATGCAGGAAGAGTCGAATATTAGATGGGCCTCAAAGATGAAGTTTCCACTTAGGGACATAACTAAATGGTGTTCCCTTCATAAAGATGTGGGTTATGAGACAAGAGACTACATGCACTTAAAAAAAATAGAGGAATTGTTGGCTAGATGGTATTTGAAGGACCTTATAAGAGGAAATGGTTAAAGAGGAGTAAATCAAAATAGGTGAAAGATTCCAAAACTACCCACTCCATCAAACAACAGGAGAAATCCCCACAATGAGCCCAACGTCAGAACTATTCATACCATACATAGAGGGCCTAGAGTCAGTGGGGTCTCAAACAACTCAAGCAAAAGGTTCGCCTAGGAGATACTTCATGCCCCACATGTGTATGCCTTGGAAAAGGTGAGGTCTTCTATGAAGATCATTTTCATTGAGAAGGATGAGACCTCGTCCCATTATGAAGACCCATTATTGATCATTTTGAGAATTGGGTCTTACGATTTATGTCAAATCATGATTGACACGAGAAGCTTAGTGGATCTTCTTTTTTGTCCATCGCAAGAGCTCTAGTGATGAAGGAGATTGATATTATAAGGATAGAACTACCCTTGGTAGGATTCAACAACAACATTACCTATACTCTAGGGATCGTGGTATTACCCGTCATGGTAAGAAAGTCAATAGTGATGGCTAATATTGTGATTATTGATGTCCCAACTCACTACAATGCCATCGTGGACAGGTTGTTCACGTGCAAGTATACACAGTCACAAGTAATAAAATTTGATAAGTAAAATATCGTTCCCACGGAGATTTGTTACTATAGTTTGTTGAGTACTAAAATTGTTTCTCTCTGATTTTATCCAAAACAATCGTTGATTAAGAAAAAAAAGTAATATAAGAAAATAAAAGAAATCTAGGATTGCCATTTTTCACCAAACTAATCCACTCAAATCATGTTATTTTTTTTTTATTTATTTTTTTTAGTACATTTAATTTGTCAACCGAAAACTTCTATTTTTATTCATACATCTCTTCCGAGCTCCGTATAAACACACCTCGTTAAATTAATTCACTATATCTCTATGAGAATTAAATTTAATAAGATTCATTAAGTTCTAAGTTTTCAAATGGCCACACATACAATTAGGGTATATTCCTATCCTTCATCATACATGTCATTCTATTTACGAGCAATATACACACAAATGCCTCTTCCAAGTTTATTTATGTGCCACAGATCGTTTTGATAAGATTCGTAAATAATCAAAAAGCATTAAGCACAAAATAGAATGAACAAATCGAACGTCTTATAAATCTATCAAAAATAATTAAAACCAAAGCTTCATAAATTTAGATCAAATGCAACCCTAGAAAAATTAAATTACTTCATAAATTAAAATTAAAATTACAACAGATAGAGAAAAATTAGATGAAGAAGAAAGAAAAATTAAAACATCTAATACGAAAATATTTGGCACACGCAGAACACAACAAAAGCCAAAAATGGCTTCTGCGTGTTCCACAGCCAACCCACAAACACTACTAAAAATCCAAAACTAAAAAAAAAAACTCCGAAAACTAAAACTAAAAAAACTTTTTAACTCTATCATCTTTTCACCTATTTATAGCTAAAAAATATATCAAAAAATATTAAAATTTAATACACGCGGGGGACAGAGAAGTGTGGGGAAAATAATAAATTAAAACGCGTGGGGGACAAAATTGTATCGAAAACTGGAATGAAAACGAGTGAGTGGCGAGCCGTGCGTTTCTATTTTTCTTTTCAATAAACTCTGCCACATGTCGCGATCTGATTCGCTGAAGTAAATAGTGGGACACGTGGCAGCACCTCATTTGTTGTAGGGAATGGGCGCACGCAGAAACTGTCGCACGAGATTGGGGCGCCGAGAAAGTGCGGCAACGGCTAGAACGCGGGCTTGATCTTGTGCTTTCGCGCTCATTGTAACATGACACGTGTCGGAACATGATTTACTGCAAGAATAAGTGGGACACATGGCAGATTATGGTTCGTGGAATAACCGGGCACACCTGGATCGGCCGCACAGGATAAGGGGCGCGCAAAGGTGGGGGACAGGGTCTGCACGGCGTCATATGGGTGGGTCCCACTCGGGCACCAAGCCGCGCGATAGAGGAAATCCCTGCACCCATTCTCCTTGGTCGGGTTTGCATAATACGCGCGCATCCTAACCGTTGATGCGTTGATCTGACGGTCCACGGTGAAGCGTGGATAATGCCGCGTGGAATTTCTCTCCTGCGCAAAAAAATAACTTTTATCAATTGTATTTTCACCCACAAATATATTTCAAATTATATTTTTAAACTTTGTTTAATTGCAATACAGCCCTTTTTGTAATTTAAATTAAATTTTAAACTTTTAATAATTGAAATTAAGCCCGATTTTAATTTAAATTATATTTTCAACTTTTATAAATTACAATTAATCACTCTTTTATTTGAAATTATATTTTTGGACACAAATTTGCCATTAAGAACGTTTTTGATACAATTTATTTAATTTTCTTAAAATATATAAAAAACAGTAAATACTAATTTATTAAACTAAAATTAACTAAAAATAGAGAGAACATAACAATTATAATTAATAAAATAGGTGAAAATAACTATATAAAATACAGTTATCACCCCACATGTGTATGCCTTGGAAAAGGTGAGGTCTTCTATGAAGATCATTTTCACTGAGAAGGATGAGACCTCGTCCCATTATGAAGACCCATTATTGATCATTTTGAGAATTGGGTCTTACGATTTATGTCAAATCATGATTGACACGAGAAGCTTAGTGGATCTTCTTTTTTGTCCATCGCAAGAGCTCTAGTGATGAAGGAGATTGATATTATAAGGATAGAACTACCCTTGGTAGGATTCAACAACAACATTACCTATGCTCTAGGGACCGTGGTATTACCCGTCATGGTAAGAAAGTCAATAGTGATGGCTAATATTGTGATTATTGATGTCCCAACTCACTACAATGCCATC
The DNA here is from genome assembly GCA_030763125.1 of Hippophae gyantsensis. Lineage (NCBI taxonomy): Eukaryota > Viridiplantae > Streptophyta > Magnoliopsida > Rosales > Elaeagnaceae > Hippophae > Hippophae gyantsensis. The sequence goes on along the minus strand of CM061035.1, from coordinate 27,347,943 downwards.
TTGGACAGGTCGTGGATACACAAAATGAAGGCGATCATGTCCACCTTCCACTAAGTGATCAAATTCCCTACTGACGAGGGCACAAAGGAGATAATGGGAGATCAAGAAAAGGCCAGAAGTTGTTACAATGCAACCATGAAATAGCTCACCCTCAAGTAGCAATCATCGTGAGGCCTCCCTCAAAGGAGGTTGAAGGGTAAATTTTTTACAAGGACTATCAATTTAAATGAGGTGTGAGACCTGCTAATATAGGGTAAGGGTGAGAATCATCCTTAGAAGCTAAGTACATATTTAACAATAGATATGGAGGAGTAACTTTCACATTTCCTCACAGAAAATTTTGATGTCTTAGTGTGGACCTTGACAGACATGCCTGGGATTGACCCAGAGGTCATAACTCATAGGTTAAATGTCAACCCAGAGGCTAGACCTATCCAACAAAGGAAGAGAAAATTCCTGAGGGATAAGAATGAGGTGATGAAAAATCAGGTCGCCACCCTCAGAGAAATAAGAGTTATATGGGAAGTCATCTACCTTACTTGGTTGTCAAATGTGGTGTTGGTAAAAAAGAAATATGGTTCACCACACATATGTGTGGCCTTCATAGACTTAAACGAGGCTTACCCTAAAGATTGCTTCCCCTTCTCAAGCATATATTAGTTGGTTGATGATGTCATTAGCTTTGGACCGATAAGTTTCTTGGATGCATATTCTATATACCATCAAATTAGAATGCGCCTCGATGACAAGGAAAAAACATCATGCATCACTGAGGAAGGGACATTATTCTATACCATAATACCATTTGAGTTTAAGAATATGGGTGCCACATATCATTAAAAAAATGTTTATAGATCAGATGGGGAGAAACCTGGAGGCATACATGGACGATATGATAGTGAAATCAGCACAACCCTTGAGCCATGTCAAAGGCCTAAAGGAGGTGTTCTCACTAATTTGTATGTATGGTATGAGACTTAACCTCAAGAAGTGTGTCTTTGGTGTTACTGTAGGAAAATTCTTAGGTTCATTTCCAGACAAGATACATGCCTTGGTCAACATGACGCCACCTACCAACTTAAATGGGATCCAACAACTTAATGGAAGAACAGTGGCATAAAAAGGTTCATTTCCAAATGCATAGACAAATGTTTACCATTCTTCAAAATGTTGAGGAAAAGCACATCAGTTTTTTTGGAACGAGGATTGTGATAAGGCCTTTAAGGAAATCAAACAATACCTAAGCAACCCACCGTCTTGGTGATAGGGTAGAACCGACATCGGCAATCCTGCCGTTCATTTGATTTTATGTATTTATAAAACTCTCACAAGTGCACGAATCATTTCGTAGAAAATGATAAGTATACTCCCAAGGTCGATCTAAGGAAGGAATGTATGTGGTTTTTAATTTATTATTCAAACTTTTAAAAACGAAATTAAATCCTAAACATCCTGTCACGATATTTTGGGTTTTGTGTTTTTAATCTACTGACATAAAAATAAACATAGATATAGATTCAATAAATATTTATGCAAATTTTATCATTTATAATAGTGAAGTATTTATGGATATAATAACTAAGTTAATTATGCTTGCTCATATTATTTAGGTTATTAAATATATGAATTGATATTTATTGATTCTCTCTTTTTTATATGAATACCACCTTTGGTGGGGTTAGATATTCTTTGTTAACTAAACAAATCAATTAACACCTATGGGTAGAGTTGATAACTAATTTGGTTAATTAAATTAATTCTTTTTTCTAAGAGATTGAAAATGAACCATTTAAATGTCACTTTTGGTGGGGTTAGACAGTTTAAACTTTATTCAAGGTGTCCAAATTAAACCTAAGAATTTAGTTAAATGAGTACTAACTTTCAAGTTTTAAAACCACTACTGAAAACATGTTGTCAATACATTTTTAGATAATAATTCTTATAAAAACTTTTGAAATAGAGCTTCATTCTAACTATCGGGCGATTGTACCAACAAATAAAAAAGCACTACTCTAAATCAGACTGGATAACTAAACCTTAAAATCTAATTTTCAGATTTAAGTTTATAATGAAAAATAATATATTTCTCTCTAACATTCTTAATATAAAATCTTGAATAAAAACAAAATCAATTCATTTTAGAGATTTTTACCTATTTAATATTTCGCAAGCATAACAACGTTATTATTATATCATGTTTACAAACAGCCAGCAAAGTTAAATTTAATCATAGACAAATTAAATATAACATGTAAGAATAAAGCATAAAAAATAACTGTAAAGAAAATAAAATCCTTACAGTACTTCGATGCTATTCCCGTTGCTAGAAAACCTCCAAATGGAATTTGTACTCCCATTTATTGAATCAAAAAACAAATAAATTACAAAAAACATAACTAGTTCTTCTCAAAAATAAAAGAACTGTAAAACTAAGAAAAACTAACTAAGAAAAGCTAAAAACAAAGAAAAACTAAAAAAAACTAAGAAATGAGAGAAAGAAAGAGAAGAGAAGATGTGTTTAGTTGTGAAGAGAATGAGGGTATTTATAGGTGAGGATGGGGAGAAAAAGTGGGTGAAAAAAATGATAAAAAATGATGGAAACGCGGAGTAGTGAATGATGATGTCATTTGATGACATCATGTTGACGTGGGGGGAGGTTACGCGTGGATTGGGGCACAGATGGGCAGCGGAAAGCAGAAGGAGTGCGCAAGGCACGCGCGGAAAGCAGCAGGAGTGCGCGTGGATAGGGAATGTAGTGCGCACGGGACCGGGCGCAGGTATGCGTAGGAACGGGCGTGATGGGCATGCTGCGCGCGGGTGGGCAGTTGCGTGCACAATTTCCTCCTTTTTGACCCATTTTGTTCAATTTTTCCATATTTGTTGACTTTTTCTCATTTATTTTTGAATATATTTGTGATGTATTGCCTCCAATATTCCTCTTTGAGTCTTTAAGTTACGTTTTTAAGCAAAAATACCTGAAAAACAATAAAAATACTCGTGATTCTGAAAAAGATAAATTTATATAAATATATGATAAAATCATATAAATATATATATTTTTAATCAATTAATGTGCATAAAATCATGGTAATTTTAGTGCTTTTTGAGCACTCATCACATGGTCAACCCTCTCCCTGGTGAGAAACTTTACTTTTATTTGGCAATGGCTCCTCAAACTTGCAGCACCGTAATCCTAGCCGAAAGAGACAAGGTTCAACACCCTATTTACTATGTCAGTCAAATCCTAACAGATGCTCAAATAGATACCCAACCCTAGACAAGTTAGCCTTCGCTCTCAAAATAAGCGCACAGAAGCTCAAATATTACTATGGCCCACACACAGTGGTAGTACTTACCTCTCTACCACTAAAACGCATACTGATGAGGCTAGAAGTAGCAGAAATACTGGCACAAATCTCCATAGAATTAGGAGAGTATGACATTAAATACATGGATAGAATAGCCATCAAAGGACAAGCAGTGGTCGAGTTTGTGGCTTGATTTAGTAAGACATAAGAAGTCATCAACAATGAGAAGCATAAGAAAATGTATGGGATGGATCAAAAGGAAAGGCTACCTTGGTAAGTATTCATTGATGGAGCACATAACTCCAATGGTGCTGGGCTAGGGGTAGTCATAATTGATCACACTAGCAATTGTTTTGAGTATGTTGTCAGACTTGATTTTCCGAAAACTAATAATGTTACAGAATATGAGGCAGTCATATTTAGGGCCATGACATTAAAAAGGCTTGGGGTGGACAAGATCACCTTGCATAGTGATTATAGACTAATGGTCAACCCAGTTCTTAGGAACATTTGAAGCTATGGATGGAAAGATGAAGAGGTATATGGAGAGGTTAAAACATGAGTGCTTAAAATTTTCCAAGTTGGAGATTAAGTAAATTGCTCAAAATGAGAATGGTCACACCGATGCTTTAGCCACTTTAGCATCAGTGCGAGAGGCCAACCATAACCGATTAGCATTAGTAATGATCCTAACAAAGGCAAGCTTGGAGGAAGCTAAAAGAATAGTCAGATGTATGGATACTTATACCAACACATGGTTCACCCCGTTCTATGACTTCTTAGAAAGGGAAGACCTGCCTAAGGATCATAAGCTTGCAAAGGAAATCAAGGCCAAGGAAGGTCAATAAATGATCGAAATATATAGGTTATATAGAATAACCGCACTTGGAATCGGCCTCCTATGCATAGCTAAAGAGGAAGCTAAAATTTTGATGTTTGAAGTACATGAGGGGGAGAGTAGCTCTCATTCAAGTGGAAGGAAACTGTCACAACGGATCATGAGGTAGGGATATGACTGGCCTACTATGCTGGCATATCGTACAAAATACACCCAGGAATGTGATAAGTGCCAAAGATTTGCTACATTATCACACATGCCTACAAACACCATGAAAGGGGTGGTGAGTCCATGGCCCTTCTATAAGTAGGGATTGGACATAGTAGGACCCCTACCCTTAGCTAAGGGTCAAAAGAAACTTCTACTAGTAGCCACTGATTACTTTTCAAAATGGATCAAGGTGAAACCCCTACGAATAATATGGAAATAATAGGTGATTTGATTCATATAGAAGTCTATAATTTGTCGGTTCAGTCTACCTAAGGAGCTCGTCACTAATAATAAGAGGCAATTCATAAGTCATAACATTAAAGAGTTCCAACTCAAGTACAACATCAGGATGTTCCACTCAATGCCATATTATCCCTAGGCCAATAGTCAAGAAAAATATTCCAATAAATTTATTATCAACCTACTAAAGAAAAGGTTGGATAGTGCAAAAAGAAGATGGGTTGAGGAGCTACCTGGTAGGTTATGGGCTGTCATGGCTAGCCCTTGGGGAAGCACTAACAAGACCCCATTTTCCCTCGTCTATGGAACTAAAGTAGTAATACCAATTGAAGTTACAACACCCACTGCTAGGTCAGCCCTAATAGAAGAACATAACGAAATGAGTAGAGCAATCAAACTGGTCCTCGTTGAGGAGAAAAAGGATGAAGCTTTAAGGAGGATTATTGAGCAAAAAAGAAGAGTATAAGATTATTACAACAAGGTTGTGCATTTCAAAGCATTTTCCTAAAATCAGATTGTTAAGCCTGAAATTGGGAAGTATTCATTGAGATGATAGAAGGTATCTTGTTTTAATCCTAAAATGATGTGTTTAGGAAAAAGTGGAGCCACAAATTATCTTTTATCATACCTTCACCTAAGCCATACATTACAAGCTAAATCAAGTCCTATTGATTTTTGGTTGTGTTTGTCTACATTAGTGGAGAGAGAAATGAAAAAATGAACTTTGAGATTTGTGATTTCATTAGAAATTAATTACGTCCATATTTGCATAAACGCATCCGGATTTCATGTGATGAAATATGAAAAGACTTCACATACACATAAAAATTCATTGTAAAAATGTAAAATACTTTTAAATTGATTTCAATGCTTAGATAATTTTTTTGTATTTCTTTGAGTTATGTTATTTCAAATGACCAAAAAGAAATGTTTCAAAAATCACTATTTTAAATGCATGTATCCTTGTTTTATTTCTTTCCTTTTGCTCGAGGACTAGCAAAATCTTAAGTTTGGGGATATAATAACTGTATATTATACAATTATTTTATCCATTTTATTAATTATAATTGCTATGTTCTTGATATTTTTAGTTAATTTTAGCTAATAAAATTAATATTTACTGTTAGTTGTTTGAGGAATATATTTTTAAGAAAATTAAAGAATTTGAATCAAAAAAGGACTTAATTGTAGATAATAAATGTCTAAAAATATAATTTAAATTAAAAGAGTGCTTAATTGCAATTAACAAAAGTATAAAACATAATTTGAATTAGAAAATGGCTTAACTACAATTAACAAAAGTTTAAAAGTTAATTTAAATTAAATTAGAGGACTAAAATGCAATTAAAGAATATTTGTTTTTTCTGCGCAGGAAAGGAAGGACCATGCGCAGCTATTTTCCACTTGCGCCACGCACCGTCAGATTAAAATATAAATGGTGATGATCAGCGCGTGTAACACAAACTTGACAAAAGTGAATGGACGCGGGTTTTCTGGATTGTACGTTGCTCGGTGCGCCGTGAGGGTCCCACTTTCTGCGCAGGTTGGCGTGCATGGTGGGACCACGTGTCTTCCAAAAGAAATGGTCTCGTGCGACGCGGTTCAGAGAAACATCATGTGCCCTACCATTCCATTGAATCAAACAATGCCACTTGTCTAAAATATTCTTTCAGCAAATCAAAAGCGGACACGTGGCATGTGTTGGTTAAAACAAAAACGCGGAATCGGTGCTCGCTCTTTCAGCTTTTTATGTGGGACCCACATGTCTCGCGTGCAACAATCCTGTGCGGTGCCAACCACGTGCAACCTTCCCTTCCCACCAATGAAAGGCTGCCACGTGTCTCGTTATTTCTTGTAGTTAATCATATGCTGACATGTGGCATGCGTTTTGAATTAAAAATAAAATCAGAAATGACGCATGATGTCCTCTGTTTTTGATCGCACAATATCCCTTTTATATGTCTCAAGAATGTCTCCCACGCATGTATTAATTAATATTTTCGATGTAATATTTGTCTCCGACATGTGTAGAAAAAATATATTTTATGATGTATCTTTTTTAGAGATTTGATGTTATAAATAGGGAATTATTGTGATAAATTTAAAGGTTGGAGAGGAGGTTAGAGTATTGGACTATGGTACACATAGAAGCCATTTTTGGCTTCTGTTGTGTTCTGCGTGTGCCAGAAATTTGAGAGTAGAAACAAATTTTAATTTTCTTTTGTTCTTCATCTATTATTCCCAAAGTTTTGTAATTTTAATTTTTATTATGAAGTAATTTAATTTTTCTAGGGTTCTGTTGTAGCTAAATTTAGGAAGCTTGAATTTAATTATTTTTGAATGATTTATGAGACTTTTAATTTGTTTATTCTATTTGTGCTTAATGCTTTTGATTATTGAAAAATTTATTAATTGATCTGTGACACTTAAATAAACTTGGAAGAGACATTTTTGTGTATATTGCTAATGGATAGAATAATATGTATATATAAGGGATAAGAATATACCTTTATTTTACGTGTGGCCATTTGAGAACTTTGAACGTAATGAATCTTGGTGAATTTAATTCTCATAGGAATATAGTGAATTATTTTAGCGAGGTGTGTCTATATGGAGTTCGGAAGAGATGTATGGATAAAATTAGAAGTTCTTGGTTGACAAATTAAATTTACTAAAAAATATAAATCAAGAGAAAATAATATGATTCGAGTGGATTAATTTGGTTAAAACTGCAATCCTAGAATTTTCTTATTTATTGTTATAAAAAATCAATTTAGTTAAAATTTCATAAATTTTCATTTGTTTTAAATAAAATTAGAGTGAAATAATTTTAGTAAACCACAAACTGTAGTGACAAATCTCCATGGAAACGATAATTTCCTTATCAAATTTTATTACTTGTAACCGTGTATACTTGCACGTTTTTATGTTCTTCAAAAAAGACAACAGATACCAATCATTGTCTCAGAGGGGATCAAGTTTAACGCGAGCATAGAATGTTCTAATTCTTCTACAACTTCCATTACCTTAAGAAAGACACCATCAGATTACTTTATGTAGAATCTTGCCCAATAGGAATCTTTGTCCACAAAGGTAGCCATTTTAGTCATGGTTCTCATCTGTCGAGTTTAAATCTAACATAGTTGCTCCTAATATGAGGCAAGCTCACACTTGGTATCTTTTTGAAGCTTTAGTTTCTCCCCGAGGCTAGACAACCTGACTTTCAACCCTTGCACCTAGGTTTTAAGTCTTACATTTTCCAATTTCAAAGCCTGAACTAAATTCCTATTAGCAAGATCAGAATCCATAATGTTTGAAGAAAAAAAATGAAAAGTGATATGAAAAATATTTCAACAGGATTCTCTAAATCCAAAAAATGTCCTTAACCTTTTTTTATAGGGGATGGTGTTAGGAAAAGATTACTAACACGTGTTCTAAAAATAGGAGGGTAGGTGACCATAAATGAAAATAGAAAATGATATAAATACACTACTAAATAATCTACAACAATTCCCAAAATAAAGCTGATTTTTATTAACAATTGAAAAGAAAAAAACTACAAGACATAACCCGCGATCACACAAACATGAGTGGCTTTAAGCTTAAAAAAAGGAAGGGAAAGACATAAAATCTATCCAGGCCTCTAGTCATCACCACATCAACGGTCCCCAGCCTTACCCTCTACACATGCGCCTTGATACCATCACCATTATTGCCTAAGTTAGAATCCTATTCCTCATCCCTATTGTGGGACTAGATGGGCTCATACTGAGGAGTGATCAAGATGTCTAAAATTTGGTAATAATACTTACCCAAGTCTCTCTTCTTTGCCTCCTTTTTAAAAGAGTCCATTGCCAACCCATACCCAATTTCTACATTTGAGGTGAGTTACTTAGCCATAGCACCAAGCTCACACTTGGCTTTTTCCTTAACCTTCTTAAGTTTGGTTACTTTGCGATTACTAGCCCTAAGGACGACCTTGACCTTTTTCTTAGCCTCCTCGAGCTCCTCTACACGTCTCGCGTAGTCATTTAGCTCGTACACAACCTTGGTGAGTTTCTTTGACTTATCTATGGCCTCGCCTTCCTATTTAGTGGAATTAGCTAGCAATAGTGCATACTTAGACTAGGTTGAGTCATGCATCTCTTTCTCCTGAGCAAGTTCATGCATCAAGCTCTCCACGCCTTGATTCATGTTCAACCCAAAGAACAGCAACGCCTAAAAAATTCATATGATTGTGGGTTTTAGATGACCTATTTCTAGGTACAAGTCAAATAACGAAGACATCAAAATATATTTATACCTAGATCTAACAAAGCTACTATCTTCTTTTATCACAGATTGTGATTAAAAACTTTAAAATTTTAGAGATACCTTCAAAATTTATTTACTTTAAACGAATCTAACACTAAGTATTAAAATAAATACTAAACAATAAAAATAAAAATTAAGTAAAAGAAACAAACAAAAGAAATTAATAAAAGAAAAAAAAAGAATAAAAAGAATAAAATAATTATATATATTTTACAATATATATAATACAAACAATTTTTTTACAAATTTTGTTACATATAATTATACATACTTAAACTATACATATTCATAATACACTATATCTATCATATAATACAAATACATTTTTTTACGAATAAATATACATGATTAAATTGTACAGAATATAATACACTTTATCTAAGTTATATATGTTATATACATACAATGTTTACAACAATTAAGTTAATCTCTAAGTTAAATCACATAATTAATATTAACCAAGAATACTTCAGAAAAAAATGGTGCGACAAAAATCCTTTCAAAACCATCATCTCAAACAGAGCAACGTTCCTAGTCAACACTAGTGGTACAAAAGCTTCCTATAACTAATCTACTAGACAAAACTCCAGTCAATCTTTACTTTTCACATTATTACACATTTTTTTTTATTTTTTAAGAAAAAATAATAATTAGATAAATTAAAGTTTTTTTTAATTTAAATTTAATTTTTTTTCTTTTTTCGTTTTTTAAAGAAAAAATTAAAATTAAAAAATATATATTTTTATTTAAATTTAAATTTAAAATTTTTGTTTTAATGTTCAAGGAACAGTATCAATAGATTTTTTTAAAATTTAAAATTTAAAATTTTCGTTTTACCGTTCACAAAATAATAATTTTTGATTTTTTTAAATTTTAAATTTAAATATCAATTATAAATTTTAAATTTTCGATTTACCGTTCACGAAACAATATCACTTGATTTTTGATTTTTTTAATTTAAATTTTAAAATTTCAATTTAGTATTCACGAAACAAAACAGTATACAAAATAGTAGCTCCTGATTTTTATTTTTTTTAATTTAAATTTAAATTTTAAATTTTTGATTTACTGTTCAAAGAACAATGGCTCCTAATTTTTGATTTTTTTTAATTTAAATTTTAAAAATTTTGATTTATTATTCATGGAATAGTATGAAGAACAGTAACTCTTGATTTTATTTTTTTAAAAATATACTCTTTAAAACTAAGAATTAAAAAAAGAAAACTTTCAAGAGACAGAAAGAGCTAAGGAACTTATTTCTTGAAGTGTGTATTTATAGGTGAGAAAAATGATAAAAAAAAGTGAGAAAATGATAAAAATTGGATTAATCATGGTATATTTAGTATTTTTTAAGCACTCATCAGAATCTCTAACCAATTTCTTACTAGTCTCTTAGGAAAAGAAGCGATAAAAACTAAAAATTAAACTATCCTAAATCACTTTCGTAGATTTACACAGTTTCATTTAACGTATACAACAAGCATTTAAACCCCTAAGTTGCTCTAATAGATGAGTTTACGTCTGGTGAGAGTTTTCAGTAATAATACCCACAAAAATTGAATTAAATGAAAACAAAATAAAACAAATAAAATAAGAAGTTAACTAAAAAATAAAGTAAAAATGACTAATATAAAAATATATCATGCTTATAATCTCTTTTAAATTTCATAATTAAAATCTTAAGCATATATTATTTCAACTTCTTAAACATTCATGATTTATTATAATAATTAGTTGAAAATCATTTTTATATTTGATATAAAAAATGAATCAATTTAATTTCACCCAAATTAATTAAGTGTTAGAAATTCGATTTCGTTTTGACTCTATTCCTCACAAGTCAATACTTTAAAAAATATTGAATCCTATGGGTTCAAACACTCATACATAATTTATATGTGAAAGAGTTGATGTATAAAAATGAACTAATATGTTCACATATGTAAAAATAAGAAAGACTAAAAGTGTTATTTTAACGTTGATATAATGAAAGGAATCAAACGTATAAATTATAAAGATATCATACATAAAAATTATTTTCATGCATCAATCAAACTCATTAAGCAAAAAATTTAAGATATATGCCTTTAAGTAGTGTAGGAAAAATAAATGCAATGACTTATAGGGATTTACTTCTTATAATTTTATTTTGTAATTAGTCTTTACTCACAACTTTGTAGGTTATATGGGTCATAGTATGTTGATTATACTATATATTCTTTATCTCTCTATTTTTAAGAGATTTTTCAATATATATATATTTTTTATAAAGTGAACCCATGTACAGATTGTACATTTTTGTAGGATTTTGGTGAGTAGTTAATTTTGTGGCTTTTCTTTTTTATTTTGGTTTCGATAACTCCAGATATCTCTATTTTTTGTAACAATCATGCATGAATGAGATAAAAACATATACTATCAATTTCTACTTAAATAATTTGATCTAAGAAAAAATAAAAATAAAAATCTATGAAACTCTATTAAGATGAGAAAAAAAAATTCATACATTCAATACTAATATCTATAGAGATTATCTAATAATTTGAAGAAATAAGAAATGTGTTTGGAGTAGAAATAATATATTTCACTTAGAATAAATGAAATTAGGTTCAAATTATATCTCACAAGGATAGTCTTCACTATTTGATTCCTAAACACTAATTTTTGGCTTTAATATACTTTTCACATCTTATCAAGAAATACTAGTTATGAAAAAACTAACTAATTACCAAAAACATACTCCATGATATGTTTTCAAAAATTAATCTAATAGTGCAAAAGATTTAACTATTTACTTAAATTTGATTTAAAGAAATGATAAATTTTGTGAAAAATATTTTTAAAAATCACTTATTTTCACAATAAAAATAGAAATTGTTAAAAATTTTGAATTTAGGCATAGTAACTTTTCACAACCCCTAACCTAGAACTTACATTGTCTTTAATATAACAATTGTAAATTAAAAATAAAGAAAAACGAGAAAAAATGTTACTTATTTTCTAAGAATGTGCAAGTAGTGATAGAGAAATGTAGATGTATCCATCATATTCATCATTAAAGTCTACATAGACAGATCGATGTGAACTTCTAACATCTCAACAAATATTTTGAGTTTTAACAATTCTAAAATTATTTACATTCAATTAAACTAAAATAAACAAAAGAAATAAGAGAACCAAAAATGATGGGTTGCCTCCCATCTAGCGCTTCGTTTAATGTCATAACAAGACGTAACTTAGGAGATTTCATTTTAAGTAAATCCAATGTCCCCACATCATTGAGTCAATCAAACCTACAAGTAGGACAAGGTTGTCTACCTATACTTTTTCAGTCATGTCTTATAGATTTTCAAAATTTTCTGTACTTAAAACTAAAGACATGATTGTGGGTTTTAGATAACTCACTTCTAGGTACAAGTCAAATAACTAAGGCATCACAACATAAATCTAACAAAGAAACTATCTCATTTTATCACAGATTGTAATTAAAACTTTGAAATTTTGGAGATAATTTCAGAATTTTTTATTTTTTATTTCTAAGTTAAATAACATAATCAGTAACCAAGAGTGCTCTTGGGAAAGAATAGCCAAGGTCACCTTAAAAACCATCATCCTAGACAAAACAGTGTTTCGAAGAAAAACTAGAAGTGCAAAGGCTTCTAAGAACTAGTTTTCTAGAGAGAACTCCTTTAGATCTTTACTTTTCATGCTATTAAAATAAAAGTTAATTAAATTAATAAATAAAGTTAAGCTAAAATATAAATTAATTAAGTTTATAAATTAAGTTAAGTTAATAAATTAAGTTAGAGAAAAACTAACTTAATTTAGTTAATAAATTAATTTTTTTATTTATTAAAATTAAAAGTAAAACATAAAAATTAGTTATTTTTTTTGTTAAAAAAAATTAAAAATTAAAAGAACATTAAAAATTAAAGTTAAAAATTATAAGAGAATTACAAATAAAAAATTAAAAATTAAAAAATTAAAAAATTAAAAGTAAATTAAAATTCAATGAAAATTAAGACTTAAAAATAAATTAAAAATTAAAAACAATTAAAATTAAAATTAAAATTAAAACTTAAAAATTAAAAATTAAAGGTTAATTGTTTTTTCGTAACATTGTTTTAATTTATTTTGAAGAGAAACTAATTAAATAAAATAAAGTTAAAATGTTTTTAATTTAATTTTAATTTTGTTTTAATTTTATTGATTTATTTATATTATTTTTTGAAAAGAAAATAATAGAAAATAATTTATTTATTTTTTAAAATATATTTTGAAAAGAAAATAAGTAAATATTGTTTTATCGTAAATTTGTTTTCTTTTATATTTTTAAATATTATTTTAAATTGTTTTTTTAATTTTTTTTACTTTTGAAAAGAAAATGATTAAATAAATTAAAGTTTATATTTTTTTTCGTAAATTTTTTTTATAGTTTTTATCTTTAAAATTTTATTTTAAAAGTTATTTTAATTTTATTTATTTAATTTTTTAAATTTTAAATTTTTTTAACACAAAATAAATAAATACATCACAATTTTTAAATCACAAAATGTTTTCAAAATTTTGAAAAATAATAAAAAATAATTTATTTTTTTTAAAATATATTTTGAAAAGAAAATAAGTAAATATTTTTTGATCGTAAATTTGTTTTCTTTTTTATTTTTAAATATTATTTTAAATTGTTTTTTTTATTTTCTTTACTTTTGAAAAGAAAATGATTAAATAAATTAAAGTTTAAATTTTTTTTCGTAAATTTTTTTATAGTTTTTATCTTTAAAAGTTATTTTAATTTTATTTATTTAGTTTTTTAAATTTTAAATTTTTTAACACAAAATAAATAAATAAATCATAATTTTTAAATCATAAAATGTTTTCAAAATTTTGATAAATAATTTAAAATCGTTTATTCCTTCCCTAGCAACGACGACAAAAAATTGATTAGCACAACCAGCATCACTCATTATGTAAATAATTTGGTTTTATATTTGTAAAAAAGTTTTAAGTGCACAAATCATTTTATATATATAAAATAAGTATACTCCAAATGTCTATCTAAGTAAGGAATATTTGTTGTTTTTAATTTATTATTTAAACTTTTAAAAACAAAATTAAATATGAAACATCCTGTTATGATATTTTTGTTTTTGTGATTCTAATCTAATACCATAAAAATAAACATATATATTGATTCAATAAATATTTATGTAAAATTTTATCATTCATAATAATGAAGTATTTACGGATATAATAACTAAGTTAATTATGTTTACTCATATTATTTAGGTAATTAAAGATATAAATTAATATTTATTGATTCTCTCTCTTTTTTATGAATATCATTTTTTGGGGGTTAGATATTCTTTGTTAATTAAAAAAATCAATTAACATTTATGGGTAGAGTTCATAATTAATTAGGTTAATTAAATTAATTTTTTTTTCTAAGAGATTGAAAATGAACCATTTAAATGCCACCTTTGGTGGGATTAGACAATTTAAACTTTATTCAAGTTGTATAAATTAAACCTAATAATTTAATTATCTGAGTACTAACTTTCAATTTTAAAATCATTATTGAAAATATGTTATTAATACATTTTTGAATAATAATTTTTATAAAAACTTTTGAAATAAAGCTTCACTACAACTACCGGACGATTGTACCAAAATATAAAATAACATTACTCTAAATCAGATACGATAATTAAATCTTAAAATCTAATTTTCAAATTTAAGTTTGTAATGAAAAATAATATATTTCTCTCTAACATTCTTAATATAAAAACTTGCATAAAAAATCAATTCATTTTATATAGATTTTCACCTATTTAATCTTTCACAAGTATAACAACGTTATTATTATATCATATTTACAAACAACCAACCATGTTAAATTTAATAACAAAAAAATTAAATATAACATATAAGAATAAAACATAAAAATAACTGTAAAGAATAAGAATCCGTACAAAACCTTGATACTAATTCCATGTTTGAAAAATCTCTAAACAGATTTGTATTTCCGTTTATTGAATAAAAAAACTAAAAATTTACAAAAATATAGCTTGTTCTTCTCGAAAAGAGAAGAAATTTAAAACTAAAAACTAAAAAAAGAAAACTTTAAAGAGAGAGAAACCTAGAGAGAGAAAGAGCTAAGAAACTTATTTCTTGAGGTGTGTTTTGTATAAAGGGAAAGATGAGGTATTTATAGGTGAGGAAAATAGTTAAAAGTGGGAAAATGATACAAATTGAGTTAAAACGCGTAATGAATGGATGTTGACGTAGGCACTGATGCATGTAGTAGTGCACACGAATTCGACATAATGCGACACAATTGGGTGCATATGGGGCCCAACTGGATGCATATGAGCGTAGATAGGCGCAGATGCACGCGTAAGTTTGGCTTGACATGACACAGATATAAGTATCGATCGTTGGGATACGGCACAGCTGTGCACGTTGATCTGCGCAAATGAGTAGCTACATGCGGGATTTTGGCTTTTTTGACATTTTTTACCATTTTGACCCATTTTGTCTAATTTTTCAATCTTTTTGACTTTTCTTCATTTATTTTCTCAATATATTTGTGATGTATTACCTCTAATAATTTTCTTTAAGTCTTTAAGTTATTTTTGAAGCAAAAATACCTGAAAAACAATAAAAATACTCATGATTCCGAAAAGAAAAATTTATATAAAAATATGATAAAATCATTTAAATATAATTTTTTTAATCAATTAAAGTACATTAAATCATGGTAATTTTAGTATTTTTTAAGCACTCATCAGCTTACATAGATGCAAATTGGGCCTCTTAACATGATGATAAAGATCAATAGAAGGCTACTGCATGTAATTGGGTCACTTGCTAGTAGCATGGAATTTTAAAAAACAAAACATATAGATATCAATTTTCACTTTATCTAAGAAAAACTAATGGTTGGTTCGATTCAAATCGAGTACACCTTTATCTAAGAGTAAACTACTGATATTATGACAAGGGCATTCTGAAGCTATAGATTTCATTAACTATGAACCATGCTTATTGTCATGACAAGGCCATAAATTTATGGGTGGATGTTAGATCAATGATAAATACATATTTTACAATTGAGCTAAATTTAGTTATGAAGTTTGTTAAAGAGTAAAGTGAGTTAGTTAGCTTATAATTGTATGTTCACACTTAGCTCTACATTGATATTTCATGTTTAGATTCTATATAAACCAGTGTACTCGTTTCATTGAAATATCAAGCATTATTCATCATCTCCACATTTAATCTTTTTGCCCTCTCTTTCCCTACTTACAATTCTACAACTATCAAAATAACATGAATGTTTTTTTGCATAAATATTATTGAACGTATGTTCATTCAATCATTTCAAAAATGTATTTTTTTAACATATGTTGTTTTAGACATATGTTACTTACACTTGGTAAAAGGTGTAGATAGTTTTTTAAAACATGTTGAATAAGTAAGTTATTTAAAAATGAAAGAAATACATAATCTACGTTACATATTAAAGTATAAATCATACCTAAATAAATTTTGGACAAAAAAATCTATATTTTTAGATAATGACATATTCTTCCCTTCACATTTTATTTTTAAAAAGTTGAAACAAAAATTAATATAAAAATCTTTAAAAAAACAAAGGAGTTGACTTTATATAGGATTATGATTTAGAGTCTTTTGTACTTAACTGTATGAATCATCATGATATCTTCTTTAGTGTTGGATTTTGTGCAAGATTTCAAGATAATCCTAAAGAATCTCATGTTGTGTTGTTAAAATGATCATGAAGTATGTCAATGGAACATATAAGTTTTGGATATGATATTCTTGTGACACGATAGGTGAGCTGGTTGGGTATTCTGATGTTAGCTACGCAGAGTGTAATGATGATAGGAAGAGTACCTAAGGTGGTTGCTTCTACTTAGAAAAATTCTATGATTTTCCAATATAGTAAAAAGTAGAGCTCAATGCCTTTATCTATGACCAAAGTAAAGTATATATAAGTTAGGTTGTACTACTTTCAACTCTTATGAATGAAGTAGATGGTAAGTGACTATGGTATCATAGTATGAGATATGTTCTTGCTTTATGACAATGCCAATGCCATCTGCATTTCAAAAAACCCTATTCAAAACTTAAGAACCAAACATATCGATATACGACACCACTTCATTAGATATTTAGTGGAGTTGTATACTATTGTTTCAACATATCAGTATCGTTCATCAACTAACTGATTTATTTACCAAATCATTAATTCTCTCATATTTGAGTCTCTAAGGAATGTTATTAATGTCCGCGTACTCTTTAGGCTGTGTGGTTACCTTAAGAGTTGGGTGTGTTGAGTATTATGTTCTTTGTTGTCTTTTTACATATAACATTGTGTATGTGTTTATTAAGCATGTTTATATTTAGTAAGTTTGTGTTCATGTTATGTTTTGTATGCATACATTGTATCATTTTTATGTTTGTTGCATTAATCTATCTCTACTGGATGATGAGTGGTTTGGATTATTAAATATATGTATTCCTTTTCTCCATCATATGAAGGTATTTCTTTGACTTTCTATATCAAAATGGGAGAGAAGTCTTTTTGTACGACTCATTATTTATTACTTTTTACTTCATGTGATATAAGTATAGGTCTGCTTGGCTGAATCATATTTTCTTGACTTACATACATGTAGGGAAAATGTATCATGAAGTCAAGTGGAGTTATGTCATATTTATGTGTTTCTTTGTTGCAGGTTCGATTGTACTTAACCTATCGGTGTGTATCTGTATAGAGATGATACAATAGTATTTGGTTAGGCTACACATAAGTCTACATGATATGCTCATATGTATGTGTTGTTTAGTATGTGTGTGATATAAGTATAGCTAGAGACTATGAAGCCTAAGTTGAGATGGAGTTTAGACATGCAATATCAGGTGTGCATCAAGATAGATGCTTTGATTCATCAAGATGGATAAAGCAAGACAAGATGGATGCACTTAGAATAGGTGTGGTAGGTGTTTGGATTGTGTGTCAAAGTTTTTTCACCAACATAAAATTATTTAGACTATCGTCATGAATGTATTATGTATTGATAATGTATTTGTTTAGTTGTACAATGTTTTGCCATGTAAAACTAGTATGAGAGATTTTAATCTTTGTAATTCTTGTTATGTCTTTGTTGGCATTTTTGTATGCCAAAACAAAGTTTATTTTTATTTTTCTTAGTGTTATATCTTTGTTTATGTAATGTCAATTACTGTTATTTCATTATTGAACACACTCACGTAGTTAAGATACTCTATATGTTTTCATGTTACACATACCAACAAAGATTGAAAACATGTAGTTTGCTTGTAAGGTTATGTTTATGAGTTTTTTTCTTTTGTTGGTGTACGTATATTTGTGAAAAACTACTTTTTGTTAAAAAAAAACAATGTTTTAAGAGCTCATTGAGGACCTTGTTGAGGTGCTCATCGACGTGGTTGGAAAGGTAGTCAGCAATGTGGCTTGCACAATATTACAACAATTGTTCTGTCATGGTGGTTATTACCCTTGTCGACATGGTAAAAAAGGGCTTGACAATGTAGTCAGTAAGGGTTCGATAACGTGGTTAGTGAGGTGTTTGATAGCCCAAGAATTTGTACAAATACCCTTTTTTTTTGCAAAAAGGAAATTAATTAGACATGAGAAAAATATGATAAATTGTAAGCCTAAATTTTCAATTGGAAAATTATTTTCTAAACTTTGAATTATTAATACTTTGAGTGTTATTTAGAATTAGTGATTTGTTAGGTGGTTTTGCAAAAACAGGTTTTTAGGTTGGGTTAATTAAAATCTAAATTGTATTTAGGTACAAGTGTGAGATTGCCATTATCCTAGGATTCCCAATACGGATCATTAGTGATTGAACCACATCATATGGTGGTGGGGCTCCAAAGGAAAGCTAAATTTGATCTAGGATTGCAATTGTTGTGGAGACAACAGATAAGAGAAACTTAGGCGGCGTATTTGAGCGTGGTGCTCTAACTGTAAGAGGTATTAGTTAATATCATATGTATGTTGTGAACTATTGATTTACTTATATAGAGAATTCCTTGGTGTGGTTTCCATTAACAACACATGGATATTACCATGTAGGTGTAGATCATATATGGTTTATCATATTATAGTGATGGCATGCAATATTTGTACAAGCAAGATATCATGTAAATATGTCCATATATATGAAGATTTGATTATGAATGAAAAACCTTTCTTTTTTTCGTTACTTTGTTTGAAATACATACTCTTTGTATCTATCTATATTCTACTTTGTCATGATTGTTGATTATTAAACTATTAGTTTGATTTGTTTACTATTTCTGGTTATATTCTTTATCCCTGTTTATTTTGGTGAGTTGTGAATCAATATTTCTTAATGGTGTAAAAAGTTTTTCCTAATCCAACTCAAGCCCCTTTAAGATGGTCCATTAAATTGGTGTGTCGAGCTTGACCTAGTTCAATAAGTTATAGGCAACCTATCAACCTATTTTAGTTTTAATTTCTTTTATCTTTTATCTAGATTTAAAAGACTAACTTTAATATGTATTATATATAATTTAAAATTTTAAATGTTTTAAAGAAGAAAACAAAAAATTATAGAAATATTTGAGCATTTTTTTAATTTATTGATTGTTTTTTTATTAATCTATTTATGAGAAAATAAAAATTCATCTCTTAAGTGTCATTTATCAGAAGATGAAAAATCACATTAATAAAAATGGAGAGAATTTAAATTATTAAGAAATACTATAAATTGAAGATTTTTTTAATTTTTAATATCAATACAATGTATTTTAATATTAAAAAAATAAATAAAAAATATATCAACAAAATTATTTTAGTATTTTTTATGACATTTTCTATTTAAAAAAATATATTAAGAAATTTATTTTCTATTTAAAAAAATATATTTATATGTAAGTTTAATGACTTTGAGGAACATGATATATGTTTATGATAAGTTTAAGGGTTTTTTTTTTTTTTTTGTAGAATCTTATACAATTATGAGCACCCAGACATTAAAGTCCTTCCCTTGGGTTGGAACGCATTTATGTATGCGAGACTGAATTAGAATTCTAGTTTGTTTCAAACTATATGTTATAAGCATAAACATATTATATGTGTTTTCTTTTATGCAAGTATGTTTTTGTATGTAGTCAAGTGTTTGCTTAATATTTCATGTAAGTAATTCATTGGAAATCGTTGGTCTCTAGGCGAATTTTGTTGGCTTAGCATACTGGGCATAAAATATTTTTTGGTCATATAGTGTGGATATTGTGTTTTATAGATATTAACCTTGAGATTTTTTTAATGTTTTAAATTGAAAACTTTTTATTGAGATGAAGTTTTATTTTATAATTATTATAAAAAAATGAGTTTGTAATTTTATATGAAAATAATTATCTTAATTTTTAAAATGATATGTAATATTTTAATTAGTGATGTGTATTAATTGTAAGTAACAATAAATTAATTTCTTTATATAATTTAATCTAATTAACTGTGTATTTAATAATATTATAGTATTATCTAAAATTTTAAAAAGATTTGTCAAAATTTAACCGATAATATTTACTTGAACTACCAATATATTTTCTTATATAACCTATCTAAGTGTAATTATATCAGTTGCATGTTCACCTTACACATTACTTAAATGTCTCTTCATTCTCTAACATATATCAAATATCCATATTCCCTTATAAAGTGTCTAAATGGAAACCTAATTAAATATTAAAAGGATTCATACAATTCTAAATAGAAGCTTATGTTTGAAAAAAAATTTACCTTGCATTATTTTTGTTGCAACATATGAAAATAAATATCTTAACCGCTAACCTAACATGTCACATGCTATTAATGTGATATACAGTAAGTATCACTATATTTTTTATCATACTTTTATCATTCTTTAAAGTTTTAATTAATTGAAATATAATTAGTTATAACTATATTACCTTAACTATATACCTTCTGGTCGAAAAATGATATACTAAAATTTGATTAATAATGTATCCTTTAACTATCAATATATTTTCTCATATCTTATACTTATTGTAAAAGGATATATTTTTATTTTCATATAAAAATAACCATCATAATCCAAAAAATGATATGTCAAAACTTAATTGGTAAGATATACTTTCTCATATAATCATGTTAATGTATATCATATCTGTTAATGTATATTATGTTATGGGCTTTAGGCATATCTTGTTTACTTATAACTCTTATATAAAGGTACCATATATATTTCTTAAACATACAAAATACAATACAATCATTAAGTATTTCTAACATGATATTAGAGTCACTACTCTGACCTTTCTTTTAGCAGTATTGTCTCTTATGGTGGTACTCCACCCTTATCGCTACCGCCGTCACAATAGTCGGTGCAACCATTCACTGTTGAACCTCTAATGTCTCTCAATTGTTGTCCTTGGGTTCCAGGCCAATAACCATCGTCGTTGAGGAGGCCTATACCATAAAGATCACTACAATCAACGTCTTTGCCGTGCATCTTGCTCCGATAAATTTTTTGTAGGTACCATTGTGATCGACTCGACCAGATCTACATAATTGTGGAAGTCTCGCAAGCATCGGAGCCCGCACGTGCCTTCAAGCGTCACCAACAGAAACTGCACGTTAGATTCACGCACCTCATACACTGCACTTAGGTTTTGTAACGTCATCAATGACATGTCCCTTAAGGCTGACATCATTATCGCCTTCTACTGACATCACTACCACCGTTGACTATTCTTGTCATCGTTGATCATGAATGTTGACTGTTGTTGACCATTGATAACCGTTGACTGTGATTGTTGACTACCATTGATTATGCATATTGATCGTTGACTTTTTTATAAGATTGACATTTTGCAGATCAAGTTTTCCTTACCTAGTTTTTCCAGTAAATCTCATTTTTGTAGTCTATTTTTGCATATTGTGTTTCTAAATGGATGAAAAGGATGTTTTTCTTCCTTGTCTCATCAATATTGTATTTGAGGGGACCAAGAATTACTTATCCTGGTGTCAAACTATACGTAGTTTTCTTAAGGGTTGTATGCTCTAGAATTACTGTACTGGTACAATTACCAGTCCTGTCAAAGGAGCAAGTGAAGAAGATGCTGCCTACCTTGGTCGTATGATTGAATGGGATAGTCACAATCATATGATCCTTACATGGATTCAAAATACTTACATTCCCTCTATCACCAATCTATTGGGCATCTTTAATGATGCAAAATCAGCGTGAAATATGTTGGCCAAAAGGTACTCTACTACTCACAGATCTATGAAATATCTAGTTAAATTGCATCAACTTTGATAAAAACTAGGATAATTCATTAATGACTACTATGATCAGCTTCATTTTCGTTGGGACCAAATTGACCTTTGTGATCCAATTTAGGTACGTGATCGGGCAGAATCGACATCGCCGATCCTGCCGATACTTTGGTTTTATTTATTTATAAAACTCTCGCAAGTGCACGAATCATTTCGTAGAAAATGATAAGTATACTCCCAAGGTCGATCTAAGGAAGGAATGTATATGGTTTTAATTTATTATTCAAACTTTTAAAAAAGAAATTAAATCCTAAACATCTTGTCACGATATTTTGGGGTTTTCTGTTTTTAATCTACTTACATAAAAATAAACATAGATTCAATAAACATTTATGCAAATTTTATCATTTATAATGGTGGAGTATTTATGGATATAATAATTAAGTTAATTATGCTTGCTCATATTAATTAGGTTATTAAAGATATGAATTGATATTTATTGATTCTCTTTTTTTTATATGAATACCACCTTTGGTGGGGTTAGATATTCTTTGTTAACTAAACAAATCAATTAACACCTATGGGTGGGGTTGATAACTAATTTGGTTAATTAAATTAATTCCTTTTTCTAAGAGATTGAAAATGAACCATTTAAATGCCACCTTTGGTGGGGTTAGACAGTTTAAACTTTATTCAAGGTGTCCAAATTAAACCTAAGAATTTAATTATCCGAGTACTAACTTTCAAGTTTTAAAACCACTACTGAAAACATGTTGTCAATACATTTTCAGATAATAATTCTTATAAAAACTTTTGAAATAGAGCTTCACTCTAACTACCGGGCGATTGTACCAACAAATAAAAGAGCACTACTCTAAATTAGACCGGATAACTAAACCTTAAAATCTAATTTTTAGATTTAAGTTTGTAATGAAAAATAATATATTTCTCTCTAACATTTTTAATATAAAATCTTGAATAAAAATAAAAATCAATTCATTTTAGAGATTTTTACCTATTTAATATTTCGCAAGCATAACAACGTTATTATTACATCATGTTTATAAACAGCCAGCAGAGTTAAATTTAATCACAGACAAATTAAATATAACATGTAAGAATAAAGCATAAAAAATAACTATAAAGAAAATAAAATCCTTACAGAACTTCGATGCTATTCCCGTTGCTGGAAAACCTCCAAGCGGAATTTGCACTCCCATTTATTGAATCAAAAAGCTAATAAATTACAAAAACATAACTAGTTCTTCCCAAAAAGGGAAGAACTCTAAAACTAAGAGAAATTAACTAAGAAAAGCTAAAAACTAAGAAAAACTAAAAAATCTAAGAAAAGAGAGAAAGAAAGAGAGAAGAGAATGTGTTTTGAGGTGTGTTTAGAAGTGAAGAGAATGGGGGTATTTATAGGTGAGGATGTGAAGAAAAAGTGGGTGAAAAAATGATAAAAAATGATGGAAATGCGGAATGGTGGATGATGATGTCAGCATGACGTGGGGGCGGTTGCGCGCAAAAATGGGGCGAAATGGTAGCGGCGCGCGCGGAACTGGGACTGGGCGCGCGCTGATGCGCGCGGACGTGGGGCGTGCTGCGCGCGGGGCTCGGCGCGGCTGGGCGGCGCGGCGGCGCGATTTTCTCCTTTTTGACATTTTTGACCCTTTTGACCCATTTTGTCCAATTTTTCCATATTTTTTTACCTTTCCCCATTTATTTATTAATATATTTGTGATGTATTGCTTCCATTATTCCTCTTTGAGTCTTTAAGTTACGTTTTTAAATGAAAATACCTGAAAACAATAAAAACACCCGTGATTCCGAAAAAGACAAATTTATATAAATATATGATAAAACATATAAATATATATATTTTTAATCAATTAATGTGCATAAAATAATGGTAATTTTAGTGCTTTTTGAGCACTCATCAGTACGCTCAAAGGATGCTCAGCAATATGTTGTAGTTAGAGATGAGTTTCGTCTCTATGAGTTCCTGATGTCACTTCAAAAGGACTTTGAGCCCATCTAGGGTCAGCTTCTCAATCGCAGTCTTCCTCTCTCTCTTCATACTACCATAAACGAGTTGGTTAGAGAAGAAGCTTGGCTTGTAACCCTACAAGCCCAGAATAAGTTCAATGTTTTGGCTATTACTTCTTCTACTTCTCCTTTTGCCATTGATCAACCTTAGTAGTCATGTTCCTCTAGCTATAGCAATCATCGCAGGTAGACCAATAAGAAGTTCTTCAATTATTGCTAGCGTCCTAGCCATATCATTGAGACTTGTTACCGTTGCAACAAATTTACTACTATTGTTGCTAATATTGAGCCTACTCTGCTGATGCCTTCCATTTCAACTGAGTCCCAATCTTCTGGATCCACTATTAACCTCTCTCTCACTAAACTACAGAGGATCATAACTCAGACTACTCATATGGCTGATGAGCAAAACTAACATCGTCGATCCTGCCAATATTTTGGTTTTATATTTATAAAACTCTCGCAAATGCACGAATTATTTCATAGAAAATGATAAGTTTATTCCCAAGGTCGATCTAAAGAAGGAATATATGTGGTTTTTAATTTATTATTCAAACTTTTAAAAACAAAATTAAATCCTAAACATTCTGTCACGATAGTTTGGGGTTTTGTGTTTCTAATCTATTAACATAAAAATAAACAAAGATATGAATTCAATAAACATTTATGCAAATTTTATCATTCATAATAGTAGAGTATTTATGGATATAATAACAAAGTTAATTATGCTTGCTTATATTATTTAGGTTATTAAAGATATAAATTGATATTTATTGATTATCTCGTTTTTATATAAATACCACCTTTGATGGGGTTAGATATTTTTTGTTAACTAAACAAATCAATTAACACCTATGTGTAGGGTCGATAACTAATTTGGTTAATTAAATTAATTCTTTTTTTTCTAAGCGATTGAAAATGAATAATTTAAATGCCACCTTTTATGGGGTTAGATAATTTAAATTTTATTCAAGGTGTCCAAATTAAACCCAAGAATCTAATTATCCGAGTACTAACTTTCAAGTTTTAAAACCACTATTGAAAACATATTGTCAATACATTTTTAGATAATAATTCTTATAAAAACTTTTGAAATAGAGATTTAATCTAATTATTAGGCGATTGTACCAACAAATAAAAGAGCACTACTCTAAATCAGAATGGATAACTAAACCTTAAAATATAATTTTCATATTTAAGTTTGTAATGAAAAATTATATATTTCTCTCTAACATTCTTAATATAAAATCTTGAATAAAAACAAAATCAATTCATTTTAGAGATTTTTACCTATTTAATATTTCACAAGTATAACAACGTTATTATTATATCATTTTTACAAACAACTAGCAATGTTAAATTTAATCACATACCAATTAAATATAACATATAAGAATAAAACATAAATAATTACAAAGAAAATAAAATCCTTACAGTACTTTGATGCTAATTCTGTTACTGGAAAACCTCCAAACGGAATTGTATTTTCATTTATTGAATCAAAAAGTTAATAAATTACAAACACATAATTAATTCTTCTCAAAAAGAGAAGAACTCTAAAACTAAGAAATGGAAAGAAAGAAAAAAAGAAGAATTTTTTTTGGTGTGTTTTGGTGTGGGGCGTAGTAGCGCGCATAGATGGGGAGATGGGCACATCGGCACAACGAGGACTGGGCACATATGGGCACACAGCGTGTACAATATGGGGCAGATGCGCATGCGACTTCGATGTGGTTCAGGCATTACGTGTAGACTTTGATTGGTGCACAGTATGCTACGTGCGTTGCTGGGCGCTACTATGCACGTTTCTCGGCGTGGCTGGGCAGTTGGGTGCTCGATTTTGTCCTTTTTGACTTTTTCTCATTTACTTTATCAATATATTTGTGATGTATTGCCTCCAGTATTTTTCTTTGAGTCCTTAAGTTACTTTTTTAAGCGAAAATACTTGAAAAATAATAAAATACCTGTGATTCCAAAATGACAGATTTATATAAAAATATGATAAAATCATATAAATATATATATTTTTAATCAATTAAAGTACATAAAATCAAGGTAATGTTAGTGCTTTTTGAGCACTCATCACAACCCCTAACCAGCTTCTTGCTAATCCCTTAGCAAGAGAAGCGATAGAAACTAAAAATTAAACTATCCTAAATCACTTCCGTGGATAGGTTGCCCTAGTGGACGAGTTTGAGTCTCGTGAGGGTTTTCAGTAATGATACCCACAAACATTAAACTAAATGTAAAAATTAAAAGAAATAATAAAAATAACAACTTAAAAACTAAAATTAAAACAAAATCAAAAATTAACTTTAAGAATAAAATAAAAGAAAACAACATGAAACATAACACAAAAATGTCTCATACTTTTTAATATCCTTTAAGATCCTAATTAAAATCTAAAGCATAAGTTATTTTAATCTTCTTAAATAGTCATGATTTATTGTAATAATTAGTCGAAAATTATTTTCATATTTCATATAAAAAATGTATCAATTTAATTTCACTCAATTCTAGTGTCTGGAATCCGAATTGGCTTCGACTCTATTTCCCACTAGTCAATACTCTCAAAACACTAAATCATAATGGTTCAAACACTCATACTAATTTATATGCGAAAGAGTTGATGTATAGAAATGAACTAATATGTTTGCATATGTATCATGAATAAAGGCTCAAAGTGTTATTTTAACGTTGATCTCATGAAAGGAATCAAATGTATAAATTATAAAGATATCATATATAAAAATTATTTTCATGCATAAATCAAACTCATTGTGCAAAAATTTCAAGATATATGCCTTTAACAAATGAAGAAAGTGCAATGACTTTTTTTATAGAGAATTACTTCATATATTTCTCTCTTTTTTAACAGACATCCATGAATGATATAAAATCATATACTATCAATTTCTACTTAAATCATTTAATCTAAGCAAAAATAATAAAAAAATATATACGACACTCTATTAAGATGAGAAAAACAATTCATACATCCAATGCTAATACCTATAGAGATCATCTAAAAATTTAAAGAAATAATAAATGTGTTTAGAGTAAAAAAAAATATTTCACTCTGAATAAAAGAAATTAGGCTCAAATTATATCTCACAAATGTAGTCTCCACTAAAAAAAATTCATAAACACCGATTTTGGGTTTAATATAATTTCCACATCTTATCAAGAAATACTAGTTATGATAAAAACTAACTAATTACCCAAAAAATACTTCATGATACGTT
Source organism: Hippophae gyantsensis (assembly GCA_030763125.1). Lineage (NCBI taxonomy): Eukaryota > Viridiplantae > Streptophyta > Magnoliopsida > Rosales > Elaeagnaceae > Hippophae > Hippophae gyantsensis. The sequence continues at coordinate 27,320,397 of CM061035.1, read as the reverse complement.
TTCAAAAATTAATCTAACTGTACAAAAGACTTAACTATTTACTTAAATTTGATTTAAAAAATGATAAATTTTTGTGAGAATATTTTTTGAAACTAATTCTAAAATTCTAAAAATTATTTAACCACATAAAGAAAATAAAATTAAACAAAATGAAAATGAAAATGAAAATGTGAATATAAAAAAAATTATTTTTTTTTAAATTGTTAAAATTTTGTTGAAATTAAGCATGGTAACTTTTCCTAACCCTCAACCTAGAACTTATATTGCCCTAAATATTACAATTGTAAATTAAAGATAAAGAGAAAAAATATTACTTATTTCCTAAGAGTGTGGAAGTAATGATGGAGAAATGCAAGTGCATCATCCATCATATTTACCATTAAAGTTCACACAGACAGATCGTTATAAACTTTTAACATCTCAAAAAATATTCTTAGTTTTAGAAATTCTAAAATTATTCACATGTAATTAAACTAAAATAAATAAAACAAATGAAAGAAAATTACCTAAAATGATAGGTTACCTTCCATCTAGCGCATAGTTTAACGTCTTAGCAAAACGTAACTTTATGGTGCTAAGGATTACTCGGCCAAATGTAATCCATTTCAACAATGTTGTGTGGTTCTTCTAAATAAGGCTTCACACGATGCCCATTGACTTTGAATGTTTTTTTGTGTCTTGGAATTCAATAGTTCTACTACTCTATATGCAAATACCTAAACTATTTTGAATGGTCCATCCCATCTTGATCTCAACTTTCCTGGAAACAATCTCAAATGAGAGTTAAATAAAAGAACATTCATTCTAGGGTGAAGAGTCTTAGGAACTAACCTCTTGTCATGATAGCACTTAGTACGCTCTTTGTATAATTTGGCATTCTCATAGGCTTCGTTCCTAATTTCTTCCAACTCATTAAGAAGGAGTAACCATTTTTCTCTTACTTTATCTAAATCCATGTTTAACTCTTTAATTTTCCAGTAAGCCTTGTGTTCAAGTTCAACTAGAAGGTGGCACGCTTTCCCAAAGATTAACCAGTAAAGGCTCATCTGAATGGGTGTTTTGTAAGTAGTATGGTATGCCTATAAGGCAACATTCAACTTAAATGTCCAATTCTTTCTTGAAGAACGCACAGTGTGTTCCAATATTCTCTTAATTTGCCTATTACTTACTTCCACTAAACTAGAAGTTTGAAGATGATATGGAGTAGCTACTTTATGTGTATTGTTGTAATTTTTCAGTACTCCATCAAAGATCTTGTTACAAAAATGGCTACCTCCATCACTTATTATAGCTCTAGGTGTTACGAACCTGCTAAATATTGAATCCTTCAAGAATTTAACAACATTAGCATCATTAGTTTTAGTGGGTATAACTTCTACCCACTTGGAAACATAATCCACAATAACCAAAATATATTGAAAACCATTGGATGGGAGAAAAGGATCCATAAAGTCAATCCCTCATACATTGAAGATTTCAATAACTAAATTTGATGTCAAAGACATTTCATCTCTTTTGCTTATGTTTCCTGTTCTTTGACATTTATTACATTGTGCACAAAACATATGAGCATCTTTAAAAAGAGTGGGCCAAAAGAATCCATACTGTAATACCTTATGGGCTGTCTTTTCACCACCAAAATGGCCCCCACAATGAAGTTCATGACAAAAAGTTAGAATGCTCTTATGTTCTTCTTCAAGTACACATCTCCGGATGACTTGATCTTGACCAATCTTGTATAAATGAGGGTCATCCCAGAAATAGTCCTTAATAGTTTTAAAAAACCTTTTCTTGTCCTAATATGAAGTTTTAGGTCGCAAAACACCCGTGGCAAGATAATTTACAATATCAACATACCATGGGTTCAGACCTATTGAAAATAACTTTTCATCAAGAAAGGTTTCAACTATATCTTTATTACTCTCATCTTTAATAGAATTGAAGTCAGAAATCAACCTAGACAAATGGTCAGCTACTAAGTTTTCACTATCTTTCTTATCCTTGATTTCTAGGTCAAATTCTTGTAAGAGTAAGACCCACCTAATTAATCTTGGCTTGGCATTCGATTTACTTAATAGATATCTTAAAGCAGCATGATCAAAATACACAATCACTTTAGATCCTACTAAATAAGACCTAAATTTGTCTAAAGAAAACACTATAGCCAAGAATTCTTTTTCAGTGGTGGTATAATTCATTTAGGAATCATTGAGTATTTTGCTAGCATAGTAGATGACATGCAAACACTTATCCATTCTTTGTCCCAATATTTCTCCGATAGCATAATCGGAAGCATCACACATTATTTCAAAGGGTAAAGACTAGTTTGGTGCCATAATAACAAGGACAGATGTTAGTTTCCCTTTCAAGGTATTAAAGGCAATAAGGTAGTCATTGTTGAAATTAAAATAAACATCTTTTGATAGCAAGTTACATAAGGGAAGACTTATTTTAGAGAAATCTTTAATAAATTGTCTGTAAAATCTTGCATGTCCTAAAAAGCTTCTTATCCCCTTCACAAATATAGGGGGAGGTAGTTTGGAAATCAATTCAACTTTTGCCTTATGAACTTCAATACCCTTGTTTGAAATTATATGTCCTAACACTATCTCTTGTTGAACCATAAAATTACTTTTCTCCCAACTAAGGGTTAAATTGCATTTAATGCATCTTTCTAAAACCAAAGTCAATTTATGTAAGTAATCATCAAATTAGTTCCCAAAGACAGAGAAATCGCCCATGAAAATCTCAAAGAATTTTTCCACCATGTCCGAGAAAATATACATCATGCATCTTTGGAAAGTGGTGGGGGCATTGCATAACCCAAATGGAATTCTTTGAAAAGAAAATGTCCCAAAAGGACGTGTAAATGTGGTCTTTTCTTGATCTTTTGGTGCTATGGGTACTTGATAATATCCAGAAAATCTATCTAGAAAACAATAAAATTCATACCCAACTAATTTTCCATCATTTGATCAATGGATGGAAGAGGAAAGTAACTTTTTTTAGTATATAAATTCAGTTTCCTAAAATCTATACACATTCTCCATCCAGTGATTATTCTAGTGGGCACTAATTCACTTTTTTCATTTTTAATAACTATTATCCCAAATTTGTTAAGTACCACATGCACTGGACTAACCCACTTACTATTCGCAATAGGGTAGATGATTCCTTCTTCTAATAATTTAAGAATCTCTTTCTTAACTACCTCTTGCATGTTTGGGTTTAGTCTTCTTTGGATCTCTTGTACGGGTTTAGCACCATCATCCAAGTTGATCTTATGCATACACATCGTAGGACTAATGCCTCTTATATCCCCGATACTCCAACCTATAGCTTTCTTAAACTGTTTAAGCACTTTGATAAGTTTTTTTTCTTGGATTTTGGTCAAGGTTAAAGAAATTATCACTGGATAAGTTTCTCCTTCTCCCAAAAACACATATTTTAAGTGCTTAAGTAAGTCTTTGAGTTCAAGTTTAGGTGGATTGGCCTCTTTACTAGATGAAGAACTAGGTAGATTTAAAAGTGTACTAGATTTTGTCATTACTTCATCATTGTCTAGTCGTTCAAGGTACCCCTTAATTTCCTCATCTAAATCTTCTTTGATCTCTTCAAGTGTAAGAAAATTTTCAAGCTTGTCTTCTATTTTGGTTTGGGAAAAGGTGCTTTGGACAAGATTATCCAAATGGTCAACATCGAATATTTCATCAATGGCAGAAATAGAAGGAAAATGTGAAGAATCAAAAACTTTAAAATGGACAGTCTTTCCTAAGACTGTCATTGTCAAATTTTTGTCTTGGACATCAATAATAGTCTTAGTAGTTGTCATAAATGGTCTACCAAGCAGTATCGTGTGCTCTCTATCCAAGGCTAGATTTTCTTGAATATCTAGAACCACAAAGTCAACAAGTATTATCAATTTGTCTACTTGTACCAGCACATCCTCAACTATTCCCTTTGGATACTTAAGAGATCTATCTACAAGTTGAAAGGATATAGTTGTGGGTTTTAAACTCCTAAATTAAGCTGTAAGAATATAGAGTAGGGCATGAAATTTATACTAGCACCTAAATCAAGCATTGCTTTAGCGACCTTTCTATCCCCCACAGTTATGTTTATAATAAAACTTCCAGGGTCTTTCAACTTAGGGGTAGTTTGTGTTGAAGTATAGCGCTAGAAATTAATGATACTACTACTCGTTCATTTAGTTCATACCTCCTTTTCTTAGTGTTCAACTCTTTCAAAAACTTATCATAGGAGGGCATATCCATGATCACTTCTAATAATGGTAAATTGATATTTACTTTAGAAAGAATATTAAAATGATCATAGAATTGCTTATCTTATTAGGATTCTTTCAACTGGTGTGTAAAAGGTACTTGCAGCTAGTGTGGTTTTGTTGTCTTTTGAATTTTATGGATGTCAGATGACTCCCCAATGAGTTTTTCAAAAGGCTTGTTAAGTTTAACACTTGTCTCTCCTTTTTGTGAGACTAGAATATCACCTTCTTTGTTAGTTGAACTACAAGGTAGATCTTTAGAAATTTTAGGTAAACTGGTATTGACTACCTTACCACTTCGAAGGGTTCTTACATCCTTCGCTTGTTCTGGTTGACTGGGTAACTTTCCTGGTTCTTTCTTTTGCATTTGTTCAGCCATTTTCCCACTTTTAGATTCAATCCTTTTAACCGAAGCCTCTATGGTGTTCAACCTTTGATTATTTATCAATTGGTTGTCGCGACTAATTTGAATAAAAGCATTCAAGCTATCCTCTAAGGTTGGCTTAAAAGATTGGCTTGGTCGGTAAGGCTGGTTTTTATTCGACCTCAGTGTTTGACATTGGGTGTAGGTTGGGTAATTGTTTTGTTTTCAATAATGGTTAGGGTGATTATAGGTGTTTGGATGATACCTTTGAAAGGATTTGACTTCCTCCATGGCATCAACACTAGAATCACAAGTATTTGAACAATTATGAGCATCATGTTCGATTGAAAAACACACTTCACACACCTCTTCATTTGGCATTTGGTGGATAGTGAAAATTTGCATTTGCTTAGTCAATTCAACAAGTTGCAAGGTCATCTCATTATTGGAGCCAACTTCATTAACTCTTGCTCTTCTTCTAGTACTTGTTTGTTGGGAATTAGAACCCAATAGCTCATAGAGATTATAGGTTTCCTTTGCGGTTTTTTCTACCACAGCACCTCCAACAACATTATCAACCATGTATTGACTCTACAATGTCAATCCATCATAAAATAATTAGTTCTGTAGCTATAATGGAAAGCTATGATTAGGACATTGAATGAAAAGGAGTTTGAATCGTTCCCAAGCTTCATGAAAGGGGTCTTCATACATTTGAGAAAACGTTGCTATCTTCTTCCTTAGATCAACAGTCTTTTGATGGGAATAGAACCTACCCATAAAATTTTCATAAACTGCCTCCCAAGTTTTTAGAGAACCCGACTATAGAGTAATGAACCATGACTAAGATTTATCTTTGAAGGTGTAAGGAAAACACTTCATCCTAAGCTAATCTTCATTAATTGCTTACAGTGGAAAGGTTTGGACAATAGCATAGAATTCTCTAATGGAATGCAAAGGGTCTTCATTAAGGACACCATAAAAGGAAGGCAACAAAGAATAATGAATTTTTTTAAATTTATAGTTCCTTGTAGCCTCTTGTAATTATATGCTGGAAGTTACATTTCCAATAATTGGCACTACATAGTCTTTCATCATTTTCCATGGTTATTTGTAGTTGAAATTGATCTTCTTCCTATTGTGTATCAACATTTAGCTCTTTAAAAAAATAGTACAAATCTCTAAGAAAGATTTCTCACTTGCAAAATGTATAGGCTTAAAGCAAAAAGGTGCAGGAAACCTAAATTGTTTTTTATTTTTATTTTTGTATATATATATGAAAATTTAAATTAATTAAGTAAAGAAAAAATCTAAGTTAAATTTTTTTATTTTTTATGCTAAATCTAAATTTATTTCATTTGAATTTTATTACACACATTCTTAAAACAAAATAAACTAAAACAAAGGAAAATACAATAACAGGTGACTTCCCACGTAGGACTAAAATTTTTCGTCTTCTAGTAAGACGTTGCTTGGAGATTGTAGAATGAAAAACTCAATGTCTACTATTCATTGAATTTATTTGATCCGATTTGACCATTCAGTTAGTCTTTGCTTTGTTTTTTCAAATGCTCAACTAACTGTTCCACTTGAACTTCCACCTTTTTGATAAAAGCTTCCACAGATTCCAACGTTGATTGGTTTTAGATTGGTTATCTCTACAAACTTGAATAAAAAATTCAAGTTGTTCTCCAGGGTTGATTTATTGGGAATGCTTCATGGAATAGGCTAGTGGAATTGCTGGCCTGAATGATTTGAGCTCTGAGCGAAAGGAGGGTTGTTTTGCCTCCAAGAGAAGTTCCGATGATTTCTCCACCTAGGATTGTAGGTATTTGAATTGGGTTCAAACCTTGGTCTCTGTTGATATGATCCTAATACATTAACCTGTTCAGGTCCAGTTATTACTTCTGCTTGATACGGACAGGCTTCAGTACCATGTCCTATGTTGCTATACAAACCATAATGTTCATTATTGGTGTTGGTTTGCATAGTGAGAAAGGAAACTTGCTTGTTCAATTGAACAAGTTGTTGTTAAATGTCATTATTGGAATCGATTTCATAAACTCCAGCTTTTCTCACTCGTGAGCTTTTCTGTTAGGAATTAGCAACCAACATCTCAAAAAGGTGTTACGTCTCTGAGGTAGTCTTTTCTCCCATTCCTCTTCCTATAGTGTTGTCGACAATAAAATGACATTGTTGCATAAGTCCATCATAAAAGAATTGGCTCCACAATTGTAGAGGAAAGCTGTGATGGGGGCATTGAGTGAGAAATATTTTGAAACTATCCCAAGCTTCATGGAATGGTTCTCCTTCCATCTGAGAGAAAGTAGCAATATCTCCTCTAAACTCTGATGTTTTTTGGTGGGAATAGAATTTTCCCATGAATTTATTATATATGTTCTCCCATGTCATCAGATAACCTAGGGGGAATGACATCAACCAAGCTTTGGCCTTGTCCTTCAAGGTGTAGGGAAAACATTTCATTCTAATTTGATCCTCGTTTAGAATATTGAGGGGGAAGGTTTGGACTATGGCATAGAAGTCTCTAATGAAGGAAAAATAATCTTCATTAGGCAGCCCATAAAAGGAAGGAAGCATAGAAAAGTGAATATTTTTCAATTCATAATTCCGAGCAACCTCACCCAACTGGATAGCGGTAGTTGTCATGCCAATCACTGGTCTTGCAAACTCCTTCATAGTGGTTTCCCTAACATGTTGGTTTTCTCCCATTTCTTTCGGTTTTGGTAAAGGATTAAGGCTTGGTTTTGTGTTTGGCTCAAAAATAGGTTGATGGTTAGAATCTAACCTTGTGGACAGTTATTTAAATTTATGAATATTATTTACATATGGTGTAAGAGGGTTTCCTAAGGATCTCTTACCACACATAGACAATTATTTACATAACAAAAAGTTTTTAAAATTTTGATAAATAATTTAAAAACGTTATTCCTTCCCTGGTAACAATGCCAAAAACTTGATGAGCAAAATCGACATCGTCGATTCTACCAATACTTTGGTTTTATATTTATAAAACTCTCGCAAGTGTATGAATCATTTCATAGAAAATGATAAGTATATTCCCAAGGTCGATCTATGAAAGAAATATATGTGGTTTTAATTTATTATTCAAACTTTTAAAAACGAAATTAAATCCTGAAAATCGTGTCACAATAGTTTGGGTTTTTATGTTTCTAATCTATTAACATAAAAATAAACATAGATACGAATTCAATAAAAATTTATGAAAATTTTATCATTTATAAGAGTGGAGTATTTACGGATAGAATAACTAAGTTAATTATGCTTGTTCATATTATATAGGTTATTAAAGATATAAATTGATATTTATTGATTCTATATTTTTTATATAAATAACACCTTTGATAGGGTTAGATATTCTTTGTTAACTATACAAATCAATTAACACTTATGTGTGGGGTCGATAACTAATTTGGTTAATTAAATTAATTCCTTTTTTCAAAGAGATTGAAAATGAATCATTTAAATGCCACCTTTGGTGGGATTAAACAGTTTAAACTTTATTCGATGTGTCCAAATTAAACCCAAGAATCTAATTATCCGAGAACTAACTTTCAAGTTTTAAAATCACTACTGAAAACATGTTGTTAATACATTTTAAGATAATAATTCTTATAAAAACTTTTGAAATAGAGATTCATTCTAACTACCGGGCGATTGTATCAACAAATAAAAAAACACTACTCTATATGGGACTGGATAACTAAACCTTAAAATCTAATTTTCAAATTTAAGTTTGTAATGAAAAATAATATATTTATCTCTAACATTCTTAATATAAAATATTGAATAAAAACAAATTCAATCCATTTTAGAAATTTTTACCTATTTAATATTTCGCAAGCATAATAACGTTATTATTATATCATGTTTACAAACAGTCATCAATGTTAAATTTAATCACAACCAAATTAAATATAACATATAAGAATAAAACATAAAAAATAACTGTAAGAAAATAAAATCCTTAGAGTACTTTGATGCTAATTCTATTGTTGGAAAACCTTCAAATGGAATTGCATTTCCATTTATTGAATAAAAAGTATAATAAATTCCAAAAACATAATTAGTTCTTCTCAAAAAGAGAAGAACTCTAAAACTAAGAAAAAATAAGAAATCGAGAGAAAGAAAGAGAGAATAAGATGTTTTTAAGGTGTGGAGATAATGAATATGTTTATAGGTGAGAAAAGGATGAAAAAGTGGGAAAAAATAATAAAAAATGGGAAAAGCGCGTATTAGATGAATGATGATGTCATCAGTGACATATTCGGCATGTGGGTGCACGAATACGTCAAATGGGGTAGATGGGTGCAGCGGCGCACGAAGACTAGGCATAGATGGGCACAGCGGCGCACGAAGACTAGGCATAGATGGGCACAGTGGCGCACGAAGACTAGGCATAGATTGGTGCAACGGCGCACGAAGACTAGGCATAGATGGGCGTGCGACTTTAGCGTTGTGTGCACCAGACTTTAGTGTGGTTTGGGCACTATGCATAGACTTCGACATTTCTTTGGTTGGTGCTCAGTATGCTACGCGCGTTGCTCGGCACAGTTGGGTAGTTGGGTGAGCGATTTTGTTATTTTTGACTCATTTTATCCAATTTTTCCATCTTTTTTTTTACTTTTCCTCACTTATTTTATCAATATATTTGTTATGTATTACCTCCAGTATTTTTCTTTGAGTCTTTAAGTTACTTTTTTAAGCGAAAATATCTTAAAAACAATAAAAATACCCATGATACAAAAAAGATAGATTTATATAAAAATATGATCAAATCATATAAATATATATCTTTTTAATCAATTAAAGTGCATAAAATCATGGTAATTTTAGTGTTTTTTTAGCACTCATCCATGGCTGGTAATGCATGTATTCCCACTACTCTCTCAGTTCTGCCCAATAAGTCTAAAACTTGGTTTTTTGATTCTGCATGTTGTAATCACATGACACCTCACTCATATTTATTCTCCAAACTTAACCGTGCACCATATCCTCTTAATATTCATATAGATAATGGTTCCACCATGCATAGGAATAGTCTGGGTTTTGTTTCGACCTCTAACCTCCATGTTCCTAGGGTCTTCCATGTACTTGACCTATCCTATAATTTATACTCTATGTGACAATTAAATAAACTAGGATATCACCTTATTTTTTACTATTCTAGGTGTATTGTGCAGGATTCAAGGATGGGGCAAGAGCTTGGGACTAGTCCTAGTGTTGGGTGTATGTTTCCCGTGAACAATCTTCATCTTCCACATATTGCTCCTATTTATGTTGCTACTACAACTGCTACAGTTTCTTCCTTACCTTCTCTCTCACTTTTGCATTCTCATCTTGGTCATGCCTCATCCATTCGGGTACAAAAGTTAGCTTCTAAAGGTCTGTTGGGTTCTTTGTCCAAAGATAATTTTGATTGTACTTCATGTCAATTAGGAAAACAGTCAGCTTTACCTTTCAATAATAGTGAATCTATCTCTAATAGTATTTTTGAGTTAATTCATTCTAATGTTTGGGGACCTTCTTCTGTTACTAGTATTGGTGGATCTCGTTATTTTGTTGTTTTTATTGATGATTATTCTCTTTATAGTTGGATATTTCCTATGAAATCTCGTTCTGAAATCTTACCAATATACATTAACTTTGCAAATATAGTTGAAATAGAATTCTCCAAACATATCAAAACTTTTTGATTTGATAATGCTCTTGAATATACTCAATATGCTTTTCAATCTCTGTTACATTCCTATGGCATTGTACATCATCTAACCTATCTAGGCACCTCTCAACCCGGGTAAGATCCATTCCTACACATTTAATTGACTATCAATGTTACACTACCCTTGCTACATTCCATGAGCCTCGCACCTATCGTGAGGCATCTACTAACCCTTTATGGAAGATTGCAATGAAAGAGAAAATTGATGCATTAACCAAAAACCATACTTGGGATCTGGTTACTCTCCTTCCTGGTCAGTCTATGGTTGGTTGTAAGTGGATCTATAAGATTAAGACTCATTTTGATGAGTCCATCATGTCTGCTAATGTATATCATGTTATGGGCTTTAGGCATATCTAGTTTACTTGTAACTCCTATATAAAGACACAATGTATATTCCTTAAACATACAAAATACAATACAATCATTAAGTATTTCTAACAAATCCAATTTAGCTATCTATGTATGAGATACCTTATATTTTAGTATTATGTAACCTTTTAATTAATGGTAAAAATTAAACCTAATTAATTATGATATACAGATAAAAGAAGATGAAGATCAAGGACCTTTATTATGATATCATCTTTACCATTCATAATTTGAGAACGGTAATATCAAGAAGACAAAAAGTATTTATGATATTTAATGCATGTTGTTTGGACATATAGTTCAATCTTGAATCAGATTCAAGTAACAATTAGAAACGTCAAAAAATACTTATTTGTATTCGTGCCCATAACCACACTCGTTGGAGACACCCACGCAAGCGGGCTTTGGTATTGGTGGGTCGACCTCAAGCTTAAGTTGTGAGAAGGTCGACCTGGAGTTATAAACGTATTTTTTTTACTTTTATACCCCTCTCACATGTTATGACATATATACCCTATGTAATTAACACGTGTACATGTAATACTTTATATATATATATATATATAGGTTTTATAAGAGAGACACATTTTCACACAATTTTTTGACTTTTCTTTAGTTTCTCTCTCTCTGTAAATCGAACCAATTCACTATAACAAATTAAATTTTTATAATTAATTATAAAATTTAAGAGTAACGAAAAATAAGATCTATTTAATCCATAGATAGTTAAATAAATTATCTACTTCTTATCCAATAAATATTTAACACTATCTTATGTCTGTTTTGAAAAATAAAATATAAAAATGTGTTTACTAGAGTTTTGTTTAATCCATAGATAGTTACATAAATTATCTACTTCTTATCCAATAAAACTTTAACACCATCTTAAGTCTGTTTTGGAAAATAAAATATAAAAATTTGTTTACTAGACGTTTATGTCGTACATATTATGATAGTGAAGTATGCGTGCAATAATTAATTATTTCCCAGTACTTATAATTGTAATAAAGTATAATATTTTTGATAATATTAATTATGGGTGTCTATGGTCCGGTCCAGTCCGGTTCGGTTTTGAATAAAAAAAAATAATCAAACTAAATTGTTCATATAGTTCAAACCGGACCATTTGGCTATCCAAAATGTTATAACTCAATGGTTTGGTCTAGTTTGGTTAACGATTTTGAACAATTAATAATACATAAATATAATTCAATTTAATATGATATAATCTAATAGGATACGATCAAATATGATGATCAATCATCTTCATACATAGATATATATTATTGTTAAATACATAAGATGTTATCAAAATCAAAAATAAAAAAAAGATTAGACATGAAGAAATGAATTCCAAATATCTCATTTACACAAAATTCTTGAAATGGAATCTAAAAGATTATTTAGAAAGGAAGCATAATGAAGCAAGTTGAAGAAAATATGTGTTTTTTCCATAACAAAAGATAAGGTTGATACAAGTAACTAACTGAGTAACAAAAACATGGAAAGCATGAAAGCTTGAGTAACGAAGCACATGGGTGATGCTTGAAAAGAGAATCTGCAACAAACACAAATATTGACTAATTCATAATAATATACTACTATACCCTTTATTTATTGCTTAACATACTTCCTTGAGCTTATGTTCTAGGTAGAACACTAAACTTAATTTTTATCTTTTGGAAATGTGACAGTGGTAAGGGCTTAGTTATTATATTTACTACCTATTCTTGATTGGGAGTATAATCCACCATCACCTCTCTTGATAAGACCTTTTCCCATGTAAAAAAGAAATCTATTTCAACATGTTTAACTCATGAATGAAAGACATGATTTCTTGTAAGATAATATGCATATTCTGCACTTATAGTCCTCTGATCCTCTCACAAAATTTGTTCACGCATTGGATCCTAATTGAGGGAAAAAAACTGATACCAATATACCACATACCTATTTTGTGATTTTCGTCCATAGATGTCATGACACGTTGCAACACGAGGAGAGGTGGCTGGTTGGTGGTGGAGGCAATGCGAGGATGGCTGGGTGGTTGGGTGCTGTTGGAAGCGACGGTAGCTCGTAGAGACACAAATGGCTAGACCTAGAGCCCAAACACAGAGCGACAAAAGAGATGAGGAATACTGGTATGGTTAGGGTTAATTCCTTAACACAAAAAGAAATTTTATATATATACGGAGTTACGCGATCGGTTCATATAAAAAAATTAATTATTTAATAAAATTGGTTCGGTCCAACCGATTTATAATTTTTATAACCGGACCATATCGTTTTAAAATCAGTTTTACTTAATATAGATCAGACTGGACCGGTTTTTTCAGTGTAAATCGGTTCGGCCCAGTTTTTGGACACCCATAATATTAATAACATATAAATTAAGTCAAAAACTTATTCGTACGAAATATGAGTGTTGGTTATTTTCGTGGATAAAATATTTATTTCTAAACTTGTTTTAGGTTTGCTATCAAGTCTATAAAGAAAAGCCGAATAAATGCTCGAGTTCCAAATAACTATACTTCATGCATATCTTTAATAATTGTAACATATACGATTGCATTTATGTATTTAATAGCAAATGCTCAAAAATCTGAAATTGTTTTTTGTGCTAAAATATTTATTTAAACTTGAATCAATTTATAAAATTACTAATTAAATATTTTTAGATGTGTTTTAATATTTTTAAGATGTATTTTAAAAAATGATTTTTAATAGTATTAAAGTTTTTAATGGATTTTGAAAACTTAAACCCAAAATACATTTAACCCTAATATTACTATATATATATATATATTTGGGTTAAATGGGCATTCTAAAAAAACTGTAAAAAAAAGAGACCTAATTGTGCCCAAATAGAAATTGAACTGTCGAAGCTGTGACTACCGATCAAAGCCAAAATGAAAAAAAAGGAGATTATCAAAGCCAATGGTAGATACACTATCTAATTAGTGAGATTGATCCTTAAGGATACACACTACAACTTATGGATCAAATGAAAGAAGGTGGGTCATTTGTTAGACCCCCACTCTTTGATGGTATAATTATCCTTACTGAAAGGCTCGCATGCAAGTCTTTCTCAAACAAGATGAAAACATCTGTGATGTTTATTCTTGATGGTTGGGAACCACCTTCTATAATGAAAGATGGTGTAATAATCATAAAGCCAAAAAGAGACTGCACCACTGAAGAAGGCACCCTTAGTGGGGAGACTTCTAAAGATGCATGGAATGCACTTGCTCTTGCTCATGAGGGAACTTCCCAAGTGAAACAAACAAAATTGAGATTCATAACATCTCCATTTGATTCCATCAAAATGAGCAACAATGAAACTTTTGTTCAATTCTATGCTCGCTTTTTGTGATATCACTAATATTTTTTCTAACCTTGGTGAGAAAATTTCACAACCTATACAAGTATGCAAACTTCTAAGTTCTGACTACAAGATAAAAGTTACAACGATAGAGAAAAGCAAAAATATGGACACACTAAACACTGATGAACTTGTCGGGTCAATCCAAACTATAAGCTTACTCTTGATCCACCTAAGAAAAGCAAGGATGTGGCATTCAAAAGCTCCAAAAAGGACATCTCTGATAGTGATGAGGATATGAATGATGAGTCACTAGTCTTATTAGCACGATAATTTAAGAAGTTTATGAAGAAGAAGGGTCAACTGAGTATTCAATCCAACAAGGGATAATCTAGTTGTTCGAATGACTAAAAGTTAAGAGAAATCAAGCCTCTTAGCCTTGATGGTAAGAAAAGTAAGACATTAGTGTTTAATGCTTTACTTGTGGGGGTTTTGGTCATATTTCTATAGAATGTGCTAAAAATAAAAAGAAATTTGAAAAATAATTTAATGCTACACTTAGTGACATGGAAAGCGAGCAAGATAAAGCTAGTAACTCAGAAGATGATAACACTAACTATCGTGCCTTCACCGCAACTACCAAAGCACACCACAATGACTCCAACTCTAGCTGGAATGAAAAAATGAGGGAGTAAACTCTTTTTTATTATTTTCTAAGTTTAATGTATCGAGTTATGAGGACTATTCATGGATTATCTAGGTGCTATGGAAGAAAAGGATAAACTACTTATGGAAGTAACTAAACTTAATGATAACATTACTGTTCACAAAACAAATTCCTCTAGCCTAAAGAAATATAAAAAGGAATTATCTGAACATATTATTGCCCTGAATTTGAGACTTATAGAAACAAATGAGGAAAACAAAAAGCTTAGGCAAGAACTTAGTATTGCTAAAGTCATAGTGAGGAATTTGACCATAGGTGTTGAAAATTTGACCAAAGTTCTAGACTATGGAAAGCTACATAGAGATAAAAGAGGTCTTGGATACATAGATAAATAGTTAACACCTTCAACATCAAATACTACATTTGTAAGGTCCTTGAACTCTACTCCTACTGTTATTACTTATGAACAAAGAACTATTGCACCTATGGTAGAAAAAGTTGTTAAATTTGTGTATGTCTGTCATCATTATGGTAGGAAAGGTCATATAAGACCAAAATGTAGATTTTTTATGCTTCTGAACTTAATCATTCTTTCCATGTAGGACCTATAAGCATCATCCATTTATGCATGCTACATCATTTTCAAGAATGAATGGAAATTATAATAACTTGTTCAGAAATTCTACTAGGAAGCATGAAGTCTTAGTTTCAAAGAGGTAAGAAAAATTCAATACTTTTAATGCTAGGACTTATTATCATCATCCTACTATACATATTGCATCTTCCTTTTGGATGAATGAGAAAAGTATAGCTAATTTCAAGAACACGCCTATGAAACCTAAGTTAGGTAAATCCCAACTCAATGATATAGAGAAACCAAAATGCAAGAAAATCTAGTTAAGAAAAGATTGTTTTTTTCTTGGTCACCTCACTGTCTTTTATTCCTTCATCTAGGTGTTTTTGTTAGCAATTTTTATTGTATAAATTATTCTACAATTTTGACTCATGTACACACATATTCTTGTACATGTGATGATCGATGTTGACATGAACTTATTCATACACTCACGAACACACATATATGCTTTGGTTGAATTTTATGAATTTTCTTGAAAGACTCTAGAAATTCAACTAATCTTGACTATAAAATTGTGTTGAGTTATATTTCTTGTTTTCTAAAATTTTACTGTATGAAGGCACTTAGTATTGAGAGGGCTACCTACTGTGATGTGTGAAGCTACTGTAGTGAACGAAAAGGGCTACCTCACAACTAGTGTGAAAGTCGTCATGCTAAGTTTATGGCTTGTGCAAAAAAAAAAAGATTGTACAAAAAGCAACTACTTATAAAACTTGTACTTAGAATACACAAAAATAAAGGGCCAATAGAGGTTAAAGCAAAAAAATTAAAAAAATTAAAAAAAAATATATTATTTTCCTCATTTATAAAATAAGAAAAAAATGTAAGTCATTTTTTGGTAGATATATTTTATTTTGTGAAATTAAAGATTCGATTATAATTTTACATGATATGTGATATTCTTTTTCTTTTGAGTCTTTCTTGATTGATCATAAGTGACTTAATTGGCATATTTGTAAAGTTTAAACATATATTTTGTTTTTAAGTAATGTCAATATGTCATTATATGTGCGAAGTGTATCTCTTCTACTCTACCTGCTTATTTATACAATTATTAATCAAAATTTGAGTTAAAAAATGATGAGTTCATAATGTTAAAAGAAAAGGACCAAATTATATGTTATATAATGTTATATTCACATTATTCCTTTTTAATTTTTTATTGCCGTTTAGACTTGTAAACTCTTTACTTTTTTATTTCTCGAACTTTCATTTTTTTGGTTTCTTTTTTCTAATAATTAACTTTGATTAATGTTAATATTATTTTGATGATTTTGTAATTACTTGTTTTATTTACAAATTTTTAGGTATTATCAACAATTGTTTTGCATACTCCGGTTCTTCCACTATCGGAGTTCATTATTTCTTTTGATTGAATATTATTAATTAAAAAGTTAATTAATTAATATTGATGATAATGTATAGACGTAATTAAAATTTACTTAAAGAAGAAAAGTAAGTATAACGGATATATATATATATATATATATATATATATATATATATATATATATATATATATATATATATTATTTTAACAAATTATTTTCAATTATTAATTTAAGTATATTTAACAGTAAATATATATTTTTGTTTAATTTTTTTTCTTAATTTAATAATTATTTATTAAATTTTAAATTTTAAAATATGAATAACATCTTAAGATAATTTATTAATATTATTTATTATATCTAATATATATATAATTAGTTATTATTGATAACAAACTTTAAAAATAATTAAAATTTATTTTCAAGAATAGAGAGTAAGTATATCGGACACTAAACATTTACTTCCTTGATTGCTGTTAAAGAATTTGAGATTCAGATGATGGCAATCAATATATCAATTGTAAACAACCAACAATAAAATGGTGGGGAGTATGTTGTCCAAGAACATGATTTCACATAATTATATATATTTTAATCATTCCAATTTTTCTTTTTGTTTTGTATAAATTAAATTGTAAACATTCATTTATTCATTGAATAAATCATTTCTTACATGGTATCAAACTCAGGAAGTAGTCCTCTAAAAACTAACTCAAACATAAATTTTTTTCTTCTTTCTAAATTTTGTTTCTTTTCAAAATCAATTTTGAATCACAAAAACAATTTCAAATTCATCCCATTATAATCTCCAGAAGTTTTTGAGTAATCTACGATTTTTTTCAAGCAAATACAATCATCAACGCACCCACATACGTCTCGTTGGAGTAACACGCACCTACACGTGCTCTCGCTGAAGAAGACGACTCAAATGACACATCGTTTAAACCACCCTTTGAAGAAAATGATGCGTCATTTTTCTGGTTCAGTCTTCTAATCGATTCAATCATCCAACCGGTTCAATCGCTATCCAATTCATTCGTTATCCGGTTTAGTCATCCAACTATCGGATTAGTCATTCCAGACGCCGATTCCCAAACTAAAATATCTGGTTCTAGAATCCTTGATACATTTCCTATAAAATACAACCCATTTCAATTCTTTTTATTTTTCATAAACAATCATTATTGTCAAAAACACACTAAACCATATCCTATTTTTGATTTTTTCACTTAACAATCATGCCTGAAACTACCAACACCATCCCTACTTTACCAAAATAGTATGATGATCCTAGACATTTATTATACCTACACCACTCAAACTAACTGGGCATGATTCTAGTGGCTAAATCCTTAAATTAGGAAAACTATCATATTTGGAACCATGCGATGCTCATGGCTTTCACCACCAAGAAAAAAGATAGATTTATTGATGGCACAATCACGAGACCATCAACAAACTCTGAGGCAGAAACCAAACAATGGACTCGCTGTAACATTCTTGTCAAAAGATGGATTCTCAATACCATATCGCCTAAAATTGTGGAAAGTGTCATCTATAATGATACCGTATATGAGTTATGAGAAGAATTAAAGGAACGTTTTCACATACCAACAGTGTGCACTTATTTCAAATTGAGCAAGAGATCCATGATTGCATATAAAAAGGTATGAGCATTGGAGAATACTACACCAAGTTGAAAATCCTATGGGATACTTGAGATGCACTATGCCCCCTTCCACATTATGGAGGAAACGCCGGAAGGGAACTACAGGAATACCAACAAAAGCAACAAACCATAAAGTTACTCATGGGGCTTAACATAGTTTACACAGTAGCACAAAGACAAATCTTACTCATGGAATCTTTACCTATAGTAAATAAGGTATACTCATTCATTATTCAAGATGAAAAGCATAAAGTTGTCTCCACACAAACCATAGGAAGGATGCCAAAATCTATTGCACTTGTCGCTAAGGATAATCGTCCACAATATCCTTACAAGAATTACCCACCATGAAACTCATATCTCAAGTGGGATCGACGCAACAATATCGACCATAATTCTAAAAACTACTGAAATTGCCTCAAAAGTGATTTATGTGGTCTCAATGGACACAACTCTGAAAACTGTCAAAATTGCCTCAAATGTGATTTCTTTGGTTTGAATGGACATGACATCAACATGTGTCAGAAGAAAAAGGCAATTCAAGACAAGAGAAATGCAAGTTATATTTTCCCTTCAAAGCTCAACATACTGACTTTCAGGCAAGCAGTTCCGACACAAGGACACCATCCTACAACCTTACATCAGCCCAATATCATAAGCTCCTTACACTTCTCAATCAAGTCAAATCAGGTAGCAAGGCAAGTCAAGTGACTACTCCTTCAGGTAACCCATTATGTGCAAGTGTTTTTTATTCAGAAACCCGTTGGATTTTTGATACAGGGGCAACTAATCACATGGTCTATTCCCAACGCCTTATGAGCTCTAGCATTCCAATCACTAATTGGCATGTGCATTTACTTAATTATTCACTTAGTCATGTCACACATATCGACACCGTACATTTCTATAATAATTTCATACTCCATAATGTCTTATGTGTTCCCTTCTTCAAATTAAACTTGGTTTCAGTAGCCAAACTCACCCAAACTATATTTTTCATGTCACCTTCACTAATAAGGTGTGTTTTGTTCAGGACAAATGCTCAGGAAAGACGATTCGGATTGGAATTGAGAAAGAAAGACTTTACTACCTGACTATTTCGAATAAGGCTAAATGTTTCTCTGTTTCAAATACCACTCGAACCAACCCTCATCTTTGGCATCAACGACTTGGTCGTTTATCTAATAATAGTTTATGTGTACTTTCTCTTTCCATCAATATTGCCTTGTATTCTATTAGTGATTGTTCTAATGTTCCACTAGCTAAGCAAACTCGTAATCAATTTCCTTTAAGTTCTATCAATACAAAAGCACCTTTTGAACTGATTCATGTTGATATTTGGGGTGACTATCACATTCTAGCACTTAATAGAACACGTTAATTCCTCACTATTGTTGATGACTACTCAAGATGCACATGGGTCTATCTCTTAAACACAAAATCTAATACATGCACATTTCTCACCACTTTCATTAATTTTGTTGAAACATAATTTGCATCCAGAGTTAAAATCATTCGTAGCCATAATGGATAAAAATTCTCTATGACCCAATTGTTTTCTACCAAAGGAATCTTACATCACACCAGTTGTGTCTTTATCCTAAAAAAATGGTTTTGCTGAATGCAAACACTGTCACCTTCTCAATGTAGTTCGCGCATTTCTCTTCCAAGCCAACCTCCCTAAAAGATTCTGGGGAGATTCCATTCTTATAGCCACATACCTCATAAATCATACTCTAACACCTGTTCTCAAGGATAAAACACCATTTGAAATCTTTTTTCACAAAGTTCCTAGGTATGAACATCTTCACGTCTTTGGTTCTCTTTGCTTTGCGTATGCACATCATGATCGACCCACCAAGTTTAATGCTAGATCACATCGATGCATATTCATTGGGTACTCATCTGGGATAAAAGGTTACCGAGTCTACAATTTGAAAACATGAAAAAATTTCATGTCTTGCGATGTTATCTTCCATGAGCATGTGTTTCCATATTCCATTTCCGCTGTCAACACTCCAACTCTAGTCATTCCATCAGAAAATACTATTTATGATTACATGCCTAACATTTGCCAATCAACCATTGTAAATATATCACTTAATCATACACCATCTGTCCTACTAACAATCGACTCACACACCCCTAATCTTTAAGATACATCTCCTGAAACACCATCATCAACTTCTGTATTGCACATGACTTCTTCAACACCAGTTACATATAGACTCTGTTGATCCACTCATGTTCCTAGCTACCTTCACAAGTATCATGTAGAAGCTTTCTTGCCTTCTCGATCCTTCCCTTCGTCTAATTCAACATCATCCGATAACAAAGGTACTTCTAATTCTCTATCTCATGTACTTGCTTATGATCAATTATCACCTATACAATGTGCCTTTGCTACTTCTATTTCCATTCTCAGGGGACCAACCACCATTGTTGAAACTTTCAACGATCCAAAATGGCGGCTTGCCATGAAACAAGAACTGGTCTCAAAACTAATGGCACTTGGACTATCCAACAGCTTCCTCCAAACAAGAAACTAATCGGTTGTAAATGGGTCTACAAAATCAAGTATAATCCTAATGGACCTGTGGAACGATACAAGGCTCGGTTAGTGGCCAAAGGATACAGTCAGATTATGACTACCAAGAAAATTTTGCACCAGTAGCCAAACTTGTCACCATTGGTCTCCTTCTTTTCGTTGCTGCTATTCAAAATTGGCATCTTTTCCAACTCAATGTCAACAACACCTTTCTCTATGGTGATCTTTATGAAGATGTCTACATGTCTCTTCCACCCTGATTTGGACGAAAGGGGGAAACACGAGTAAGTAAACTACACAAATCTTTGTATAGACTCAAACAAGTCTCACGACAATGATTTATCAAGCTATCAATAACACTTAAGCTAACCGATTTTAACCAATCCAAGTATGATCACTTACTATTTGTCCAAACTCATGGTAATTCATTCTCTACTCTTCTTGTCTATGTGAACTATATAATCATAACATGAAACAATCTACCAGACAATGATGAAACTAAGAATCATCTCATGTCACAATTCAAGTTAAAAAATGTCAGTAACTTAAAATATTTAATTAATATTTATTAATTGATTAATAAAATTATGTAACGTTATGATAAACAATGTGAATATTATGCAATAAAGTTTGTATACGTTATAATGAAACATCTACTTTTTTTCATTGAAATTTGGTAAAGTACTTGGTTTTTTAAATTGGTAACTAAGTGAATTAAACCAATAAATTAATTTATAATTTTAATTACAATGCATTACTCAATTACTATTTGTTATTGTAGTTCGAAAGAAATATAATATACACCTAAGATTCCAGGAAAATGGGCATAATATAATAGTTATTCGGTTTAATTTAAACTTATATAATTCAATATTTATTTTATATTTATGAATTCTAATTTTGACATAACTCATAAACTTTCTTAATTAATATGATTTATAATATATATATATATTATTCAATAATTATTACATATTTTTATTATAAAATTAACTTTGATAACACTAAAGCAGTTATTGAGAATTAGTTATTTTCAATAATATAAACAATGAATTGAATACTATAATAGTTACATAGTGTAGAAACAGCTATATTTTTATGAACAATAATCATAATTATTTTTTTCATTAGAAATAAACTGTAATTGAAAAAAACATTTGAATTTTTAAAGATAATCATATTCTAATATATATAATGGATAATTTTTCATCTTTAAACAACAATTGTTAAATAAATTATCATTATATTGTATTATATTATGAAAATTATTCAATAAATTATATCATATATTTTTATTTTGCGACTTTTCTATTAAAAAACAGTTATCTGTTAATATTTTCAAAAGATAATTCAATGTTCTCTGATAGACATGAATAAATTGATTTGTGTTCCTGATTTAATAAATTGATGTATATCCTTTCGGTTAGAGCAAACAACTGGAATGGGAAAATTTCGTTAATTTATTCTATTCTTCTTCTTCTTACAATTCACTTTGAAGTTCATTTTCATTAAAATGAAAAAAAAATTATTCTTGAGTTAATTAAAAATATATTATTTAAATATTTTGATATAATAATTTTTATAAATAATATATAAATCACTTATTTTTTAAAATTAATATATTTTAATCACGTAACTTCATAATTATATAAATGAAGTGTAATTTTTTACTATAAAAAATATAACTTTAATCACATAAGTATAAAATTATGTAATTAAAATATTTTAATTTTAAAAATCAAATTATTTATATATTATTTACAAAAATTAAGTAATTAAAGTATTCTAAAACACAAATAAAATGATTTAAAAATTTGATAAACTATGAGTAAATTTTATTCCATCGGTTAAGTCACTTACCTTAGCTATAATGTTTACTTTAGTTATATATTTACTTGCAATAGGTTGATTAAGGACGCTTTAATTAAGTTGATTAAGGACGCTTAAATTTACCAATTGTACTCTTATTACATGCTTCGCGTTGATATTTAAAGAGAGTGAGTTCAAATCATGTGAATATGTAACTGGTATGTATTTAAAAAATATATTTAAATTTGATTTATACAATAAATTTGAAAATTATTGGATCAATGATGTAAAAAAAAATTTAATTTGATTTGTATAATAAATTTAAAAATTATTGGATTAATGATGTGACAAAATACATGAATGTCACGTGCTTCTATTTTATGATGGATAATTCTTAATTAAAATTATACATATTTTTAAACTGAACTACATATTTATTATAAGTTGATTCATCCATGTTTAATATATGTAATAAAAATTTTAAAAATTGATATAGTTGAATCAATTATAAGTTTTTATTTTATAAAAACAATAAAAACTGATATAAATATATTTTAATTTTATTATATTTATACATATAAATTAATATATTATTTTTCATTAATTTAAATTTATAAATCTAATTATGTGCATCTAAAATAACTATTTTTTTTCTTTTTGGAAAGGGGAGATAAATATGACAAATGTTTTTTTAGTATATTTGCATCATTTTTATTTTCAAATTTTAATTATTTTACAATCTTTATTCTTGTGTTTCATTCTAAGTTGATTTGGGATATGGTGTATGTTTTGAAGTCTTCTAAGACAATTTTAATTTTTAATAAAATTAAACACTTATAAATATCATACTAAGAATTCTTCATTCTTAATTCAAGGTCGTGCTTTTGTAGAAAAAACTTAATAAAAAATTATAAATCAAAAACTTTCGAACCGAATACCATCAAACCTACTTTGTAGGTCGACTTGAAGATTGAATTTTTAAAATATTATAGGTCTACTAAGGTTTTTGCTTTTCCAAAACTACTAAGGGAAGATCAGTTATAAAATAAGCCAATAATCGATCAAACCGTCTGCACCTTCCATATTGTTAACATTTGAAGTTAGATATACTAAATAAACAAATATTCTAACATTTGATAATAAAAAATTTGAAACATTTTCTCTAAATCCACAACAAGGACAATCTCTCAAATACACAGTAAGATGTTGACCTGTTTTTCTTTTCTTTGTTGATTCTTCTTAATGAAATTTTCCATGTTGCAAAATGGTCTCCCAATAATAATGCTTAAATACATTTACAAAAAAAATTCCATAAAAAGCCCATACAAATGCTGGCTTTATAAACTAAAAGGTTTCATTCGGAGGGAAATTGAGAGCATGAGGTGTCACACTTAAGTATTTTAATCAGAGTAATTAATATGAAAACTGTACATAAATCCAAACTAGGAATGAAAAAATCGCGGGCGTATTGATCATGGTAATTCTAATCTTAAACCCTATTTTGATTCCTTTAAAGAAGAAGAAATATACAATGAAGAAGAATATACATGAAAATGAAAGAATGAAGTGTTTCCTACTTGTATCATCATAATGAAGCTGATGAATTAAAGAGAAAGAAAGTGGGTGAAGTTGAAAGTGGTTGATGGAGGTTAGATTTTCAAGTTCTTTTTAGATAACTATATTACTTATACACCCATAAATGAGATTGAAAATTTAAATATTTTACATGCATGCATGACCAAATGGTTTCATGCCACTAGATTTCAAGTTTAGTAGTGATCTTAAACAAGAAACATGAGGATCAAGCTCTGTTAGAAGGGAAAACTTTTATATGAGCTAGGTCCATGCATATGTGATAGATCTTGATAATTTCAAGAAAATAGAATTGCTAATTATGTTATAATAGGTTCAATAACTTCCATGAATTTTCACAAGACAATGAGCTCACATCTCAAAAGGGTTAACCCATTGAGTGGGGTGACTCATGAAATTATAAAACCATGTTTTCATTGGTATTTATCAATGTGTGACTTATTTACTCTTATTTCTCAATGATTTCCCCTTAAAAAGGATCCATTTAGCTTATTTTAATCTATACTTTGACTCAAAACCAATCCAATCGATCTTTCATGGCTTTCCCCCTTAAAATTTAATCTTAACCCATCTTATTTACCCAAAGTTTTAGGGTCCTTCCAAGGAACTCCAAGTTCAACATCCCCCTTGAATTTTAACTTCAACCCACATTATTTGCACATGGTTTTAAGGTCTTCCAAGTTTAACTTTTGAATAGGCCCATACTATCATGATGTTTTAGATAATTTCATTTCAAGTCCAACCAAGCCTATATTTTACAAATTGACATAAGACAATAACTGTAGGCTATGATACTATTGATTGTTAAGAAATCACCAGCTTTTGAACTACACTACCAATATCATATTCGATGCATATGTGTAACTAAGCAAACAAGAAATATAACAACACTTAAGTAAATCAAATACACTTGTTTTTGCATGGTTCAACATCCCCAAAATATGGGTCTTATCTCCATAGGGACTAAGCACAGTTCCAATCCAATATTGAAAATGAAATGCTATATAACAATAGTGACACTAATGTATCACCAAGGAAAACCTATAATCATATAAGCATGCTTTTTTATTTTACTTTTCTAAAGAAGTCCTAAATTACTACTTAAGGATTGTCACACAAATCATAAGAATAGAGAGGTTTTA
Source organism: Hippophae gyantsensis (assembly GCA_030763125.1). Lineage (NCBI taxonomy): Eukaryota > Viridiplantae > Streptophyta > Magnoliopsida > Rosales > Elaeagnaceae > Hippophae > Hippophae gyantsensis. The sequence continues at coordinate 27,294,900 of CM061035.1, read as the reverse complement.
CAATACTTGATTACAAAGCTAAAAACTAACTCACTCTTGTAGTAACTCGCTCTATATATAGAGGCCTCAAACCAGTCTTACATTGCGATGAAGATAACTGATCTAGAATCCTTCCCTTTACACCTTTAACTTTCACTTAGGTAGTTACTTAATTGTGCTTTATTCGAGTGTTAACAATCACATATCTTTTGGCCAAACAACTCTAAGTAACTCATCTCTCATATTTGTCTCAACATTTCATTATTATCGAGACAAATCATGCTTCAAATTGTGTCTTCATTATCTTCGTTTTATGCTATGTTTATAGCCATTTAATGTTCCTAAATTTTGGTGTCCCTAAGCAAGTCCAAATAGTTATTGAACTTATTGGAATTTAGTGTCTTTGTGAACATATCAGAGGGATTTTCTTTAGTCAATATTTTTTGCACTTTCACCTTTCTTTGAGTTATCATATCTTTGATAAAGTGGTATCTAATATCAATATGTTTGGTTCTTTCATGGAATACAAGGTTCTTAAAAAGATAGATGGAAATTTGGTTATCATAATATACAGTTATTGCATCCCCACACAGCTCTAATTTATCCAACAACCTTATAACCCATACTGCTTCTTTGATAGCCTTTACACAAGCTATATACTCTCATTATGTATTTGATAAAGATACTATTAATTGTAAGTTACTCTTCCAACTCACTCGATTACCATACATTGTAAATGCATATCTTGTCACTAGCCTTCTCCTGTCTTGGTCACCAGCAGAGTCAACATCTGTATACCCTACGACGCATCTTGTGTTTGCATTTCTTTGCTCATATACCAACCCCAACTTTGTTGTTCCCTTTATATATCTAAATATCCATTTCATCCTTTCTTATTGCTAGTTTCTTGGATTTGACATATAATTGCTCACAACACTTATTGAGAGCTAAATATGGTCTTGAATCAATCATGGCATATGTATCAAATGGTATCAGAGTTTATGGTTATTGTCTTGAGCCAATTGGTGAAATGTATCATAAAAGAACTCATAATGGTTGGAGTCCTTCTAGAAATAAAAGGGGACATTGAACTGAGAAAACCTTAAAAGGACTTTAAAACCTTAGACAAATAAGGTGGATTAAAGTCAAAGTTCAAGAATAGACTAACCAACTTATTGTCATGTGAAAATCTATAGTAATTGTTGATCTATCACATTAAAATAAAATCTCTACATGCAAGTAAATATATCTATGTATTATAATGAATTGAGAGGTTCTCTATCTCATTTATGAAATAGGTCCTCCAAAAAATATTCAATCTAATCCAATGCAATTAAATCGAATCAATCCAATCTTGACCATATTTTCAATAAGTTGGTTTTGTTCTTAATAAAGTAACTAATGGATTAGAACAATTTTTAATCCTAAAAATTAATTGTAATGCATACAACTCGTTTATATTTAAGTAAATTAAACAATATAATGGTTTATTTCAACTAAACAAATTTAAAAGTATGACCTCAATAATTTCTCTCTTTTCTTGTCTTTTTTTTTAGTTCCAATCTTAGCTTCTATTGTTCGTTTTCATTGTAATTGTCATCATTTGTTGTCTCTTGCTTTTTAAAGTTCTATATTCATCTATTGTTTTTGGGCTAATTTGACCAATAATGATAATCTTCGACCAACTCAAGCAAGAATTGAGTTCGATATCTATTCTCAATAATCATTATAATTCATAACATATTCTCAACAATTAATAAGAAATATTGCAATTTAATATGTAAATTATAAATACCTTATCCAGATTTTTTAAATAACAAAAAGATTTCATAAATTTTAAAAATAACAACTATACCTCTTTTTGTCACAATTTCTTAACTTTGTAAAGGAGGTATTTGTAATAAATTCAATAAAAATTGTGAAATTTAAGGGGATATTATAATGAAACAATAATAGAAGATGTATAATTGTTTATTTTTTAAACTTAAAAGGATAGTTTTGTAATTTTAAAATACCTCAAAAGGGTTCTAGAGAATAATAGACTTGACTCTATTTCTATATTATTGAAATATGATATAACAAAAGGAGAATCCCAAATATTATATAATTAAAAAGTGAATCCAAAAAACAGAAATTTAACAACAATTAACCAAAAATAAAAATAAAAAAGTAGAAAGCCCATTTACCCAACCCAATCAAAGAGTTCAATTTAGGCTGACTCTATAGCTCTACTGGTTTGGTTCAATTCTAAACTTATTTAAGAATCGACTGAACTAGTTTGGTTTTGATTTGTTTTCAGTACTGAACCAACCCATAACAATGAATGGTTGCTATTTGTAAACACGTGGAAGCTTCTTTAGGCACCAAAAACTGTAGCAAAAATAGAAATGGTACGAAAAAATACAAATGGGAGGTTAAAATTTAATAAAAAATCCCACTTATATGAAATCAAGTGAACCTCACATGTTCAATGTCGTCACATTTATTGTTCATCATAAATAGGATAAGTGTCTAAGTACGCATAGCAATGGGAGTCAAGCGTTCTCCATAAAGCATGAAGGGTTTTAAGTGTCCTTTCAACTAAAGGTCAAAGTAACCTTTGACTAAATCCTTACTAGGACAAATTTTAGGACTTGAGCAAAATGGGAAATGTAAAGTCTAACATCTCTCTAAGAGTCGGACCTAATTTAGAAATTTTTTTAAGTCACCTCATATGAGAAATGAACAAATAACTTGTTTTTGCCAAGTGTTTTTCTCATACTCAATTCTTTCGATTTCTTTTATTAGTTTAACATAAGATACTCTTTTCTCGGTAGTTCATGCGCCATGGTTATTGGTTGGTCTAGTTGTTCATGTTTCTCAAATAATACAAAACTGGCTTTCGGTAAATTTTTGACCGTCAGGATGAGAAGGCAACCACCAGGTATCAAAATCCAGTAGGAACCCATCTCATAATAAAACGATCAGACAGCAATAATCAAGTGAACACTAATCAACAAGAATATAAAAATATAAACAAACAATACATAACGATTATAATTAATATAATAATTTTTTTGTTTTTTTTTTTTGGTTGAATATAATTATAGAAAACATTTCCAAACAAATGCACCAGCACCTGCCAACCTACAACATTAAATATACCATTCTGACTCTTTTGACCATGTCATAAACTCTAGCCTAATTTTTGACTAACGTACCAAAAATAATTACATATATATAATGCATTTTAATATTTTCAAAACATCAGTATGTGGTCACTAACATAGCTCCTACGAAAATGTCACATTTTAAAAAGAGTTCGTTGTATCATTTATACACCTGTTTTAAGTAAAACTATCACATTCTTAAAAATTATAATTATATAAATAACATCACTTATATTTTATACATATATTTTTATAAATATATTATTAAGACAATAATATATCATTTCATATTATATATCATCAAATAACATTTAAAAATATATTCAATCACGAGGATGGCCTAGTGATGCAAATTAAAAAACGACACAATATATAGAAAAAAAATGAAAAAAACGAACCCGGTACTGAAATCAAACGCTGCTAAAATGTCAAGCCCAAGTCTAAACATGCTTAAACCACAGTAAGTATTAAGCTTCGTTTGCTTGCTGCTGTCTGATTACAGATTATATAAAATGAAATTCTCTCCTACAATTTATGTTTCCATCTGTCACCATTTGCTTGCTGATTACTACATGATCCTGTACACCATATCTGCTAAGTTCAATTTGAACCTGCCTTGAGTGATAAAACAAGAAACACTATGTTCTACATAAATTACAAACCAAAATAAGGTCCCCAAAACACCCAATTCTATGATCCTTCTCCAACTTCACCAGGAAATTATAAAAGAATCTTAAAAATTAGGAAGCTAGAGCAAAAGTCTAAATTAAGAGTTCAACTATTTACCTAAAACAGGAGCAGCAGCGAGATAATAGGCTCTAGAGTAAGGCCGGCCTATTGGGCTTTCTCTATGGTGACCTTTCCATGTCTTTCTATGAACCCCCACCACCTTCCCGGCCATATGATGCCGAAGATGGAGTGCCGAAGTCACCGCTCGTACTACCACCACCAAAGGAATTGAGCAAAGCAGAAAGTCCACCAGTAGAAGCCCCACCAATCCCAATACTAAGACCAAGAAGATCACGTGTCATAGGCTGTTGGCCCCCAAAAGGTGAGGCAGAACCCATCATGAGATGATCAGTAAAACTAGAATTTCTAGCCGAGGGAAGCCCAATCCCAAGCCCAGCTACCACTGATGCACCATTGTCTTGATTTGGTTCTCTGGCAGAGATATCTTGACCTACAGATGATGATGTTGCTAAGCCCAATCCACGAAGAAACGATCCATTTGACGATGTTGCACCCATTTGAGCTGCTTTTTGAAGCAAAGCAGTAGCAGACATTGCTGCTGGTTGTGGAGACGGAGCATAATTTCGATGGTCTTCTGGTGTGGGGAAAAAAGAACCACCGTTGCTGGACAAGTACAGAGACGTTGAGAGAGAAAGTGATGTAGGTTCAGTAGCAGAAAGTGTGGAGATATTCAGATTAGAGAATGGAGATGATGCTGATGTTGATGGAGGCTGTTGGGAAACTGCTGTAGCTGTTGAAAGGGCAAAAATGCTGGCAAATACACTGCTTCCACTAGCTGAAGTACTTCCAGAGGAAGCAGTAATGGCAGTAGTGGTTAGGCTAGAAGGTGCAGCCGAGGTCTTCTCCATTACTCCAATTGGGTTTTCTGGCAACTCTGAACAAAACGAGTAATAAGAAAATAAACAAAGGAAAGCAATGCTGTAACCCAAATAGCACCCAAAAAGGAACCGCACACCAAGAAGAGCAATAAGAACCTTCATTTGCAACTTTTGGTCTGAAATGAAAACAAATTAACAAATTTCAAAGCTTTATTATAAGCAAAAGCCTATTGCTATGCATCGCCCCTAAACTTTTCTTGACATTCCTATCTTATTTCCTCAATCTTTGAGCATCTACATTATACTCCATTAGTAGCGCTATTATCATAAGAAACGCACTTCCACTCTCTCTTAGAACGGAATTTACATGGGTTTAATTTTTAGATGTATCTTGTGTTTTCCATGTGCCATAGGAGAAATATTTTTTTATGTTTCTATTTATCAAAACCTAATTATCTAGTTGTCATTGTATTTATGAAGGTTTTATAATTTTATTCTCTAGGAAAGATGGTCCAGAAAAATGAAATTTCTAGCTATATATATACTTGTGAGACCAGGAATAATACATCGTAATATTTTGAAAGAAATTTTTACTAAAAGGTTTACTTCTCGGCATAAATATTGAAAGCTCTGTAGCAACTAAATTCCTTCTCTTTTCCTGCATGTAACTAATAAAAGTGTTATTGGAGCAGTTTTCCGATCTGATCTGAGAGTCTTCAACTCAAAAAAGGCAGCAATCAAGTAAAGGCAACCAAAGATGGTGCATCAATATCACTTTCCATCATCCCAATTTTTAATGCGAGAGAAGTACTGATCTAGAAAGTTAAAATGATGACATTGCTGCTGTCAGGACTTTGAAACATTAATGAAAGGGTTCTCATTTAATAGCCAACCCAGTATCAACTTTAAGCAGAACAGAACCTCGAAAAAGAGAGAATAGTGGATGCTAAAGCTTTCTAAAAATTCAAAATGGTGTACTTCATCCTTTTTTTTCCATTTTTTCCAAGAATATCTGGAGTCAAAACAAAGCAGGTATGAGGGTGTCTTGAAAGAGAGTTTGAAGGAGATAAGAGAACAAGAACTTTCAAACTCCAGTCTCTGAGCAGGGAGTTTGAAAATCCAAAGAGGAGTATCAGAATCAACCAAGAGTATAATTATATGCTACAGTTAATGAATTTATCAAGCAAATAAGTGCATATGACAAAGACATTTCTGATAAAAAATCGTTGAAAATAATTCTCATTAGTTTAATTTGGAAATATGAGTATATTGATGCACAAATTGAAGAGAAAAGATCTTTCAACACTTTATGTTGAAGAACTGATGGACTCATCAGAGTCTCATGAGCAGAGAAACTAATACCCCATGAACAATCTGTGGAGAGAGCTTCCGAAGCCAAGCTCTCTTTGAAATCACAAGTCAAGCAAAAAAATAATAATTTTCAGCAGGAGCAAAAAAGACCAATGAAGATGGACAAAAAATTCGTTCCAAGACAATGAAAAAAAGAATGAGGAAGGTATGAACTCTGATTCCAAGTCTCCTTGCAAGATAAGTGAAAAGAAAAATCTGGTCCTTCAAGTATTAGGAAAAAGGAAAACCACAATGTTCCCATTACAAATAAATTGATCATAGTGGAAAGAATTGCAGAGTCAAGGTGGCAAATTTCTTTAAGCAAGAAGATAATAGCTAAAGAAACTTATTTGTTGCTTGTCTACCAACCGTGGAGGAAAAAGACATCTGGTGTTTGGACAGTTTGGTTATCTAGCTTTCATCGGATTTATGAAGGTTTTATTCTCTACGAAAGATAGTTCTTGAACGTGAGACTTCTAGCTATAAATTGTGAGGAATGATATACTTCAGTATTCTTGGAGAAAACTATCAGTAAATATAAACTCTTCTTTCTGTAGAAACATTTAGAGCTCTTCCATAGAAACTAAATCCCTTATTTGATGCATTTCATTCTAACAGCTATGAAGCAAAAGTAACTCTTTTACAACCTCTCTTCATCTCTCTATCCAAACCTATTTGGATGGAATTTTTTTTTTCGTTCTAATTTAAATATTCCCCCATAGCCTGATGCTCAAGCGAGAACGACATTAGGATCAGACAAAATACAACCATAAAAATAAGAGCTTCATTTTTTCTTAAACCACAAAATCAGAAACATAAAAGGAGCTATATGCATCTACATGTCAATAATGAATTAAATGTAAAATTAGGAGGTAAGATACTGAGTAATTGTAGGAGAATTTACTAACTGAGCCAATTATATTTTCTAATAAAATATTAGTTATAAGAATTTAACTGAATCCAAAAAAAAAAAAACCAACCTGAGTTCTGAACGGACAAAGCTGGAGACATTACAGTAGTAGACGGCGTCAGAGGCGGCGGTGGTGGAGAAGAAACGACAGCTTTTGCATTGGGATTGTTATTCCCATCTGAGCCTACGGTTAGGGTGTCGGTTTGAACCCTACCACTTTCCTCAGCTAACGCGTCGCAAAAAGCCCTATGCGTTATAAAGCTATCTCTCCTGGCAAAACCCCCAAAAAAGTCAAGAAAAGCGATTTCCGATAAAAGGTGAGGGGAAAAAAGCCCAAATATTTTTCTCAGTAAACAAATGTCACATGCTAAAACACACAATCAAAGAAAAAATTGATACGGACCTTGAAAATATTGTTCCACAATCGCATTTATACTCTCTTGTTCCACAAGTTTTCATATGCGCCTTCAAATCAGATTGTACAGCGTATTTTTTAGAGCAACGTTCACACTTCCACTTCTTCTCACCATGTTTTCTACAAAAATGTTTCTTGATGCCGGTAAGATCACCAAGTGCTCTTGCCGGATTATGGTGAACGCATGATGCCTCAGGGCAGACGTAGACTCGCTTTCGAACCTCCTTTGTAGTTCGTTGACGAAGCTTCCAGGGCAGGTTGTGACCTCGCCGGTGAAGCTGCAAATTCTGATCGCGTTGAAACCCTTTATTGCAGATCTCACAAACAAAACGATTAGTAGCTAGTAGACTTTTTGGCGAAAGAGCAATCACTTCGGCGTCCGGATCTAAAAAAAACAATTAACATAACAACAAATTGGTCTCCGAAATTATTACCAGTAGTTGAAGTTTTCAAGACTTTGATTTTTAAACAATACTATTTACCTGGCATTCCAGGGAGATTTCTCTTCTTCTTTGCTGGTTCTACTGAAAGAGGCGTGGTTTGATTACCTGAAGAAGATACACTGGCTTCTCCAGATGCTGTAGAAAATACCCTTGGCAATGAATCATCTTCCTCCCCCATTGTTTAATTTCCTTAGGGTTTGCTATCTCCAAGCTAAAGCAAACTACTTAGCCAGGGTTTGAATTCAGAGGTCAACCATCAACAAGAAGAACACAAAATATTCCTTCGATCACCACCAGCTAGTTTAAAACTCTAAATACTAATGAAGACCTGTCATAGTTGGTTATAAATATCCGATAAATTTCCTAGGAAAATTGCAATTTATGAGAAAAGTAGAAAACATACCAAATTTGTTGAAATTTCCGTAGCTGAAGATTGTAATTCTTCTTAAATGAAAATAAATAAATCGCCGATTCAACTCAGTGATCGACGCGTTGCCGGAGAAGTAAAGTCTACTTAGGCGGCCGCTTCATAGCTGATATAGAGAAAGAGAGAGAGTAATGAATACTGTGTGAGACAACAAGTGAGAAAAAGAGAGAGAAAGAGATTTGACGAAGATGAATATATTATTTTAATAAATTTTAAATAGTGAGCTAGCTAACCATGGTTAACCTTCAAAATGCTGTAAATGTTGAACTATGGTTAGATATTTACCTGAACCTCAAGTTTCATCTCTTGTCTGCTAGTGCCGATCTGTCCGTCCACGTGTCTTCATCAGCGGGTTAACGACATTTGTCGGGTGAAGTCGGACTAGGCGGTGCTTGGCTTTTTGCGATGTCCTTCGAAATTTTAATGGGAAATTAGAAAAACTAAAACCTCATAAAATATAACAATAAAAATTTATTTTAATAATATTAAATAAAATTTAATTAAATAATATCAAATATAAAATAATAATATTTTCCTAATATTTAATTTTAAAACCATTATTTTTATTAACTTCGTAACAATTTTTAAAAGATGTTGGCATAACCTTTTTTTTTATTAACACAAATTATTTAAAATTAATATTATTTTAATATTGAAACGATACAAATTATTATATTATAAAAATATTTTATTAATTATAATTTCATTTAATAATAATAATATTATTAAAATTAAAAATATATTAAAAATTTATAATAATAAAAAAATAAATATATTTTTTACTATTAAATTTTATAATTTTTATAAAAATATAATCGAATTTTAATTTATTCATTTTTTATTAATACATCTTATAAATATTATAATAATATCATTAAAAATTTTTGTTATTTTTATATTATAAAATTTTATAAAATGTTAGAAAAATATTATTGATGTTGATTAGTTAATGAATATTATATGTATATTAATGATATTTTTATTACATTATTAAAGTTTAATAGTATTAAAATAGCAAAAAAAATTGATAATATTTTTATAATATTTGTAAAGTTTAATGATATAAAAATAATAAATCAAACTTCAATAATATTTTTATAATAACTTTAAAATTCGATGACAGGCCCCGTTAATAAATGATTATACAATGATTCTTCTTATCAGCTAATTATTCTATACTTCTTATTTGGTATACTTTGTTATATGGGTATAAAAACTTGGTTTTCTTTGAGTATGCAACCTTAGATTACTGTTGCTTTTGTATTAAGAATGTTTATTAATTGGAATTGAAAATCAAGCATAAATAAATAGAACATAAAAATAATTTATTAAAATAAAAATAGATAGATTTTTATTTAAAATATTTATTCACTTATTAAATTAAAAATTAAAATTAACCTATAAAATATTCGTTAGAGAATATTTAATTTATTTATTTTTGTTAGTTTGATAAGTTCGATTATCGGTTTAAATCTACTTATTTTAAATTAATATTAAATTAATAAAAAAGATTTATTATTTAATCAATCATTTAATTAAATAAACGTATAAAATTTAAATTATAATTTTGTATCAATTTTCAAACGAAGAAGAATTTTTTAAAATAAGTAAATTGTTAAAAACAAAAAGTAATTTTGATTTTTTATTAATTATAATATTTTTTAAACGAATAAAAGATAAAAAAAATACTATAAGTTGTTTCACCCTTTTACAATTAAAATTAGATTATTATAAATATATATGATATATAAAATTAAAAAATAAATACATATTAATAAGATGTAGATCGATTTAGTTAAATATCTGTTTATAAATTTTAAAAATGTTAATCAACCTAACACATGTTAATTTTTACATTTTCATAGCTAAAATAAATTTATTTGGATTTTTAAAATATAAAAATAGGCTTGATTTGACTAGATTTAAGTCAAATTGATTGATTTATTGATTATTATGTTCAACCCTAAAATGATTAAGAGTTACTTAATCATATAAGAGACTACATCACAGAGAAGATGTATAGTATTCATATTCTCTATTTGTTGGACACATAAAATATATCTGTAACTAAATCATGTTGATTATAAATAGCAACAAGTGTATACTTTAGTGTGAGAAGCACTTTTTCATTCAAAATAACTTCATTATTTCTATACTCTTAAAAACAATCATATGACTTCTAAGGTACAATTTATTCAACATATTGAGATAGTTGAATTAATTTTAAAAAATACAGAAAATGTTAAAAAAATCTTGAATTAAAATTTTAATTTTTAGTTTCATTATTATTCCTATTCTCTTTATTTTAATTTTTTTTTGTTACCTCTGCTTATAGATTTTTCTCCTGTTTTTCTACAAATTAATTTCTTTCATTGTTCTTCTTGGAACAAAAGACTTTGATTTTACATTACTATGTTCTCTCTTTGTTATATAAAGAGAAGCAAACAGCTTGAGGAAAAACAAAAAAGAAAACAAAGAAAGAAGAAGAAAGGGAAAAGTAAAGAGAGTTGGGAAAAGAGAAAAAAAAAAAGAGATTACATGGAAAAGGAAGAAAATAGATTTTTTAATTTTTTATCTAGAGTTATGTTCCTACAATGGAGTTCAGACACTTGAAAGTTTGTTGAATAATAAATTATGATGTAAGTTTATTATTGTTTAATCGTTATATCTTAAAAGATAAGTTTTCATATTTCTCAAATACTCACGTTGAGCGAAAAAAATTATCTTAAAGATATTCATACAAGCTTCGATTATTATTATTTTTTATTTAAATTATATATTTATAATTTATACATATATTTTTATTTATATATTTTTAATTTTAATAAAATAATTTTATTTTTAAATTGTTTGTTGGTGTATTATTTATTACAATCTTAACATAATTTTTTAATTATTTTTTTTCCAATTTTGGATAAAGAAATACAAAAACAAATTAATAAATATTTTAAGATGTACAGATTATTCAAAATATGTTATATTTATCTATATTTGTTATGTTATATATACATTATAATTACTATTCAGTTTTACATCTCTTTACTAATTTCCCTCGTCATTTATTAATATTGTTTTTATTACATTATAATTTATTATCTATTTATCTTTATTATTATATATGTTTTTTTTAATTACTATATAATTTATTCATTATTTCTCTTTATCATTTACCGTTTCTTAAATTTTTTACTTTATATTTATATTTTATTTTTAATATATATATAGTAACTTTATAAATAAATAATTTTTTTATTTTTAAAATTATTTAATCACTATATTTAATGAAATTACAAATATATATGTAAATTAATATATTCTATCATTTATTTATTAAATAATTTTTCATTCTAAAACTTTATTCGGTGATTTTTAAAACTTATGTTGCTATTTATGTATTTAATAGAAAAAGAAAAGAAAAGATTATAGAATCTGAAATGATCACTCTAGTATTTCGAACTGAAAACTCAACTGTGAATGTTGTTGACCTTATTGTGAATGGTTCTACTGTGAACCAAATGATGATACCTTCTGTGGCTTATGGGATAACCCAATGTTATTGGTTTCTAATCCTATGAACCATGTTGTGGTAGAGAAACCAAAAAAGTTTAATAGTTTGAACTTCAAGAGATGGAAGAATAAGATAATGTTATATCTCAACACCTTGAATTTGGTAAGGTTTTTGACTGAAGAAGCTCCCAATCAACCTAAGGGTGAACAAGATTTTCAATCTTTTAGTGATATTAAAGCATAGAAGCATTCTGATTATATATATCAGAACTATGTTTTGAATAGTCTAACTGATTCTTTATACAATAGGTACGTAAGAAGAAGACGACTAAAGACTTGTGGGAATCATTGGACCGAAAGTATGAAATTGAAAATGTCGATGCCAAGAAATATTTGGCTGGTTGCTTTCTTGATTATAAGATGATGGACTCTAAATCTATATGCAGTCAAGCACGTGAAATTCAAGATATCATAACAAAGATTTATGATGAAATGATGGTACTTAGTGAAACATTCTAAGTTGCAGCTATTATTAAAAAATTGCCCCTTCATGGATAAGATTCAAGACCTACCTTAAGCACAAGCGAAGCAAAGTGTCTTTGAAATACTTACTAATAAGATTCAAAGTGAAAGAAGACAACAAGACTTCTTCTAAAAAAAGGTATATCCCATCAGTACCCAAGCCTAATGTGATGGAACATGGTCAAAGTTCCAAATATAATAAGAATAAGGGGAAGGACAAGCTGGGTAAAGGGTCTAAATTGGGACCTAAAGAAGCAAATTTTAAGAAGTCAAGCTTTAGAGGGATTTGCTTTAATTGTCAGAGGACAAGACATAAAGCCCTAGACTGCAAGTTTCTAAAATGAAAGAGAAACCATGAGGAAAACATGGCTGATGATATCACTTATGATATCTCCTATATTGACTTGTGTGCAGTCATTTCTAAGGTGAACTTGGTGGGATCAAAACCAAAGGTGTGGTGGATTGATACTGGTGCAACATGCCACATATACTCATATAAGGAGCTATTCACTATTTTTGAAGAAGTGAAAGATGAAGATAAGCTCTTAATGGGAAATTCTTCGACATCAGTCATTCAAGGGCAAGGCTAAGTCAAACTAAAGATGACCTCTGGGAAGGAGCTTATATTAAAAAATGTACTCTATGTGTCAAAAATCAGAAAGAATCTTGTTTTTGGCTCATTGTTAAACAAGCATGGCTTTCAGATGGTGTTTGAATCTTATAAGGTCGTTGTGACCAAAACTGAGATGTTTGTAGGAAAGAGATATGTATATGATAAGCTATTTAAACTCAATGTAATGATTGTAAAAGATAAGAATATTAATAAGATTAATTTTTCTACTTATTTGCTTGAGTTTCTAACTTGTGGTATAATAGACTAGGTCATGTTAATTACGATACATTGAGTAAACTAATTAACATGGAACATATACTCGTATTCCAAATATATTCAAAGCATAGGTGTGAGACTTATGTTGAGGCAAAAATGACTAGGTTATCGTTTCATTCGATTGAAAGGAACACTGAACCCCTTGACTTAATCCATATTAATCTATGTGATTTGAAATTTCTTCAAACAAAGGGTGACAATAAGTATTTTATTACTTTTGTTCATGATAGCACAAAATATTGTTATGTGTATTTTCTTAAAAGTAAAGATGAAACTATAAAGAAATTTATTCTTTATATAAAACAAAAGTTGAGAATCAACTCAACGAGAAGATCAAGGTTCTGTGTAGTGATTGTGGTGGTGAATATGAAGCACCGTTTGGTGAATTCTTTGCACAATGCATAGTTATTTATGAAACCACAATGCCTTCTTCCCCTAAGCAAAATGGAGTTTCTGAGCGTTAGATTCATACCTTGAAAGAAATGATGAATGCAATGTTATTAAGTTTTGTGTTGTCATAGAACTTGTAGGGGGAAGCTATTTTTTCAGCTAACTACCTTTTAAATAAGGTATCTCAGAAAAAGACATATAAGACACCGTATAAATTATTTAAAGGAATGGTATATTCCTATAAATATTTGCAAGTGTGGGAATGTCTTGCAAATGTGGTTGTACCTATACCTAGAAAGGTGAAGATATGTCTAAAGATAATAGATTGCATCTTCAATCGATATATACATAATAGTAGTGCTTATCGGTTTCTTATGCATGAGTTAAATATCCCAAACATACACAAGAACACGATAATGAAATTAAGGAATGCATCGTTCTTTGAACACGTATTTCTAGGTAAATCTCAAGGAAAATCAAGTTAATCTAAATGAATGTATAAGACTATGAATGAAGATAGTCAAAACAAAGAACTTGAACAAGAGGTTGAGGATGAGGTTGAGGTTAAATTTAGTCGTAATAAGAGGGTTAGGATAGAAACGTCATATAGTCTAGATTTTTTGACCTACTTGCTAGAAAGTGAACCTTAAACCTATGAAGAGGCTGTGAATTCTTCTAAAGGTCCTCAATGGCAAGAAGCCATTAATAGTGAAATTGAGTCCATTCTACAAAATCACACTTGAGAACTAGTTTATTTTTCCTCAAAGTAGTAAAACACTAAGGTCCAAGTGGATTTCACAAGAAAACATAAACTGGATGGATCAATTGATAAGTACGAGGCCAAGCTTGGAATTAAGAGATGCAAACAACGATATGACATTGATTACTTTGATACTTATTCCTCTGTGATGAGAATAACATCTATAAGGATGATAAGTGCTATTGTCGCTCTACAAAATCTTGAAATACATCAAATGGATGTAAATATAGCCTTTCTAAATGGAGAGTTAGATGAATAAATCTATATGGACCAACCCAAGGGTTTTTCATGCCTAGAGTAAGAAGGAAAGGTTTGTAAATTGGTGAAGTATTTATATGACTTGAAACAAGCACTGAAATTGTGGCATGAAAAGTTTAATAATGTTATAAGGACAAATAGCTTTAAAATCAATGAATGTGACAAATGTGTATATGTCAAAGACAAAGAATATGGTTATGTTATCTTATGTCTTTACATTGATGCATTGCTAATTGTGGGTAGTAATGATCAAATCTATTAAGTCTATGTTGAATTCAAGGTTTAATATGAAAGATATGGGGCTTGTTAATATAATTCTGAGAATTAAGATATCAAGGATATCAATTGGTCTTATTCTAAGCCAATGTCATTATGTTAACAAAATACTTGAGAAATTCAACAAAGGTGATTCTGGAATTGTGAAAACGCTAGTAGATGTAAATATACACCTATCTAAGAATAAAAGTGAGAGTGTATCTCAACTAAAATATTCTAGAGTGATAGAAAGTCTTATGTACTCGATGAGTTGTATGGGACTAAACATAGCTTACGCTGTAAGCAAACTAAGTAGGTATATTAGTAATCCAGGATCTGATCACTGGAAAGGTGTTACAAGACTACTTAGATACTTAAGATACACACGTAACTATGGACTGCACTACATAAGATATATAGCTATATTATAAGGATACAGTTATGCAAATTGGATATCTAACATGAAAGGCTTAAAGCCTACCCGTGGATATATATTCATATTAGGTAGTGTAACTATTTCATGGAAATTCTCTAAGCAGACGTGCATTGCTAGATCTACGATGGAATTAGAGTTCATCGTTTTGGATAAATATGATAAATAAGTTGAATGGCTACATAATTTTTTAGAAAATATTTCTAAGTAGGTGAAGTTTATACCTATAATATGCATTCATTATGATAGTCAATATGCTATTGGTAGGACACATAGTAATATGAATAATGGTAAGCCTCGATATATACATCGTAGACATAATACCATTAGACAACTACTCTCAACTAGGGTTATCACTATTGACTATGTGAAGTCAAAGGATAACATAGTGGATCCCTTAACTAATAGGTTAAATCGAGAGTTAGTTAATAAATCATCGAGAGAAATGAGACTAAAGCCCATGAATGAATAAGGATTTGCAAAGGAAACCCAACCTATTTGACTGAAGATTCCAAGATCTAGGTTCAAAGGGACAACCTAATTATAAAGACTTAATGAGGTCACTGTGGGGGGTTTATCCTAAAGTCCATTCCTATGATGAAAACATTGATACCCGTAAGATACAGGATAAGTTAAGGCTTTTAATGATTCTTATAAAGAGAATACCGAGTAGAGTATGTAGGTTACTCTTTGTGGATTACTTCTAAAGATAAGAAATCATTTATGTGAGGGAAGAGTGAGGCTACTTCGAAAGAGAATTGTATATGGCTTAATTCTTTAGAGACTCTCACAGAACCAGACATATGGTCATGGCCAAAACAAACATAATAGTGAGAACTAAATAGTGTCAAGAAAGACTCTTGTGTGAAGTATGTCATCGCTTACATAAACGATAGAACAGTTCAAGGACATAGTGTCTACTAGTTAATCAACAAGGCAAATATATTTTCATAACAGAAGGTTCAACGAGTAACACGTATCTATCCTATCCAGGTTTCGATCTGTTGAACTCTATTTTGGTGTCAAAATTTGATTTAAAATCTATGTCATTTTTTATTCATACGAGGGATTGTTAGAAAATCTTGAATTAAAAATTTAAGTTTCAATTTCATTTCAATTCCTCTTCTCTTTCTTTTAATTTTTCTATTACCTCTGTCGATTTTGATTTCTAATGTTTACAGATTTTTCTTTCGTTACTCTGCAAATTGTTTTCTTACGTTTGATCTTCTATTGCTCTTCTTAGAATGGAAGACTTTAATTTTCAGTTTTAATTTTACGTTACTCTGCTCTTCTCTTTGTCATAAAAAGAGAAGCAAACATAGAACGAAAGAGGAAAAACAAAGAAAGAAGAAGAAAGGGAAAAGTAGAGAAAGTTAAGAAAAGAGAAAAGAAAGAAAATATCGGGAAAAGGAAAAAAAATATTTTTTTAATTTTCTATCTAGAGTTAAATTACTCCAATAAAGTTTAAATATTTAAAAATTCTTAAAATAATAAACTGTGATATAAGTTTATTATTGTTTAATCGTTGTATCATGAGAAATAAGTTTTCGTCGTTTTTAAACACTCACGATGAGTAGAAAACATTATCCTAGGGATACTAACATAAGCTTCGATTATTATTATTTAAATTTTATATTTATAATTTATACATGTATTTATATTTATATATTTATAATTTTATTTTTAAATTATTTACTTGCACCTTACTTGAAATAGATCTACAAGAATTTGGAGAGGAAGCTGGGATTGTTACTTATATTCTGCTTGTGGGAAAGGTGCTGTACCGTAATCATATTAAAAAATATCAAGTAATCTGCTATCCCGTAATCATATCGAAAAACATCAAGTAATCAACTTAATAAACAAAGCCTGGGAATTAAAGGGTGTCCATACTGGATTATAAGAAGAATATCTTCCCCTCTTTCTCCTTATAAGTAGACAGAGACAATATGTGAAACAAGCGAATCTGGCACGTTAATCGAGCATTATTTGTACTACAAACTTCCTAAAAATTTCTTATGCGGTCACATCAGGAGTAGGAACCACGATTTTCACCAATTTTGAAAAAAAGAAAAAGAAAAATGAAACATGAATTAGTAAGAAAGGCAAAAGTATCATAAAATGGAAAACTTTCAGAGGGGAAATCCTTTTTTTTCAAGCGCTTCGTATTAGTGTCGGTTTGCCCTTGAGATGGAGTCGTCCTTTTTGCAACCCATTTTCGTTTGGCAGTATCACTTTTGTCTTTCTCCAAGTTTGCATTCTTTGGGCTAATCATAAACTGAGCTACTCTAGTCATTTCAATTTTTCATAACCCAGATCTTACCAACCTCTTGGGGCTAAGGAAGAGCTTCCAGTAGGCAGGTTCAAGAAGGTAATATTGTATCTTATAAAAGCTTTCCTTTACCTGTTTATTTAAAGTGGAAGTGAGGATACGTTGTTCTTCAAGACCACCTTTGGATCCCATGTAAGACTAATTGGATACTGAGAATGAACTCCTCCCCATCGACTGACACCTAGAAAAATCTATCTTTCAAATACTTGTTTGTATTTAGGATGTTGACATTGATACCACACTCTCTCTTAGTAGACATGTACACATGACCACGCTCAACTGAGCTGCAGCTCATCGAATGAGCATGGCTTAACTCTGATGTCCTGACATCAATACCAAGTTCTTTGCAAATAAGAGACAGCGTTAAATGGTACCTCCAACCATTAAGAAGAACCTGGCTAGGAGCCAACTTAATAGCCAATCCAAAAATAGCCACCATAAATCGGAAATTGGGAATATTAACCCAATATACAAAGATATTTCATAAAAAGTTGCGGTCTAGAGAAGATCTATACGTTATAGATTATAAATGAATCAACATTATTTTTATGTAAACTAAATAAAAGATAAATAAGAAAAGGCTTAGGAAAGGTACATGATGAAGTCAATATAGCTCTGATCTCTAATCTCAAATCTTCTCTTCAAAATCTTTTTGAAAAATTTATTATGTACTCTTTGATCTCTCTTATTCCTTGTAACAAATCCTTATGTTTTGATAACCCCTTAAGTTATTTATATAATATATTTTCAACCTAATCCGAGTTAGATTTACCTTAGGTTGTTTATATATTGTATTTTCAACCTAATCTAAGTTGGATTCAAATTTACTTGATCAAATGGCTAAGATTAAAAGTTGTTAAAAATTTTCAAATTTGAGTGTTGATTGAATGTCTCGATCAATTTAGACCATTTCTCAATCGATTTAACCTTGCAATTTCCAATTCTAGAGCAGTCATCGATTGACCTAGTGCTTGATGAGTGCTTAAAAAACACCAAAATTACAATAATTTAATATAATTTAATTGATTTATATTTGTATGATTTTATCAGATTTTTATATAAATTTATCTTTTTGTAATCACGAGTATTTTTATTGTTTTTAGGTATTTTCATTCAAAAATAACTTAAAGACTAGAATAAAAATATTGTAGGCAATACATCACAAATATGTTGAGAAAAAAAGAGAAAAAGTCAAAAAGATGAAAAAATGGATCAAAACGATCAAAAACGTTAAAATTTCACGCGTAGTCGCCCATTCATGTTGAAGTCCTGCATGCACCAAACACCCATCTGCCACAATTCTATCACCCCACATGCGTGCCAGCCTATCTAAATGCATCCAAAATCAATTTTTGAAATATTTTTTCACCTTTTTTGTCATTTTCCTCACCTATAAAAGGACCCTTTAACCCATTGTAAAAAACACAAATTTTTTAGCTTTTTCTCTCTCTAGATTCTCTCTCTAGAAAGTTTTTTTAGTTTTTAGTTTTAAAGTTCTCTTTTTGAGAAGAACTAACTATGCTACTATAGATTTTTAGTTTTCGATTCAATAAACGAAAATTTAAATCCGTTTGGAGGTTTTCCAACTATAAAGTTAACATCAAAGTTATGTAAGTATTCTTTTGAGGTATAATTTTAAAATGAATTCTTTGTAGTTATTTTTTATTTTTTATTCTTATATGTTATGTTTAATTTGTCTGTGATTGAATTTCACATAGCTGGTTATTTGTAAATATGATATAATAATAATGTTGTTATGCTTACATAATATTAAATAGGTAAAACATCTCTATAAAATAAATTGATTTTGTTTTTATTCAAGATTTTATATTAAGGATGTTAAGAGAGAAATATATTATTTTTCATTACAAACTTAAATCTAAAATTTAGATACTAAGGTTTAATTATCTGGTTTGATTTAGAGTAGTATTTTTTTATTTGTTGGTACAATCGCGCGGTAGTTAGAGTGAAGCTCTATTTCAAGATTTTTTTATAAGAACTATTATTCAAAAATGTATTGACGAAATATTTTTAGTAATAATTTTAAAATTTGAAAGTTACTACTCGAATAATTAAATTCTTAGGTTTAATTTAAAAAACTTAAATAAAGTCTAATTAACTAACTCACCAAAAGTTATGATTAGATGGTTTGCTATTTTCTTATAAATAAAACTGAAATTTAATACTTAATTAATTAATAGGCTCCGCCAAAGGATATTAATTAATTAATATCAAACAAAAGAATTTGAGCCTCGTTTAAGGACACTTTCATACCAAAAAAAAAATCAACGAATATCAATTTATATTTTTAATAACCTAAATAATATGAGTAAGTATAATTAACTTAACTATTATATTCATAAATATTTCACTGTTATAAATGATAAAAATTTGTATTATTATTTATTGAATCTATATCTATGTTTATTTTTTATGTTATTAGATTAGGAAACACAAAATCCAAATATCATGACAGGATGTTTATGATTTAATTTTATTTCTAACAGTTTGAATAATAAATTAAAAATCACATATATTTCTTACTTAGACCGACCTTAGAAATATACTTGTCATTATCTATAAAATGATTCGTAAACTTGTGATAGTTTTACAAATATAAAACCAAAGTATTTGCAAGATCGGCATTGCTAATTTTATTTATCAAGTTTTTGGCACCTTTGTTGGGGAAGGAATAACATTTTTAAATTATTTTTCAAAATTTTGAAAACTTTTTATAATGTAAATAATTGTGATTTTCACTTCATTTATTAACTTAATTAACTTAAATTTTATAACTTAATTAACTTAGATTTTCACTTAATTTAATTTAATAACATAATTAACTTAGATTTTCACTTAACTTAATTTATTAACTTAATTAACTTTGATTTTAATAGCATGAAAAGTCAAGATCTAAGGAAATTTTGGCTAAGAGACTAGTTCTTGAAAACCTTTGTGCCACTAATCTTTCATAGGAACATTGCTTTGTCTAGGAGGATGGTTTTTAAGGATGTCTTGTCCCACCATTCTTTCCTGAGAACACATTTGGTTAATACTAATTACGTTATTTAACTTATAGATTATAATAAAAAAATAAAAAAAAAATTGATGAATCTATCTCCAAAATTTCAAAGTTTTTAATTACAATCTGTGATAAAAGGAGATAATTACTTTGTTAGATCTAGGTAAAAATATGATTTAATGCCTTAGTTATTTGACTTGCACCTAGAAATGAGTTATCTAAAACCCACAATCATGTCCCTAGTTTTAAGTAAATAAAATTTTGAAAATACATAGAGCATGACTTAAAAAGTATAGGCAAACAACTTTATCCTACTTGTAGGTTTGATTGACTCAATAATGTGGGGACATTGAGACTACTTAAAATGAAATCCCCCAAGTTATGTCTTACTAAGACGTTAAATTAAGCGCTATATGAGAGACAACCCATCATTTTAGGTTATTTTATTTTATTTTGTTTATTTTAGTTTAACTACATATGAATAATTTTAGAATTGTTAAAACTAAAAAACATTTGTTAACATATTAGAAGTTCACAACAATCTGTCTGTGTGGACTTTAATGATGAACATAATAGATGCAAGAACATTTCTCCATCACTACTTACACATTCTTAGGAAATAATTAACTTTTCTTCTCTTTTCTTTTTATCTTTAATTTACAATTATTACATTGAGAATATTGTAAATTCTAGGTTGGGTGGTGAAAAGTTACCATACTTAATTTCAAAATTTTTAATAATTTAAAAAAAATTTATATTCATATTTTTATTTTTATTGTGTTTGATTTTATTTTATTTATGTGGTTTAGTAATTTTTAGAATTTTAGGATTAGTTTTAAAAAATTTCTCACAAAAATTGGTATTTATGAATCAAATAGTAAATACTACCTTTGTGAGATATAATTTGAGCGTAATTTTCTTTATTCTGAGTAAAATATTTTTTTCTACTCCAAACATATTTCTTATTTCTTCAAATTTTTAGATGATTTCTATAGGTATTAGCATTGAATGTATGAATTTTTCATCTTAATATAGTGTCATATATTTATTTTTTATTTGCTTAGATTAAATTATTTAAGTAGAAATTTATATTATATGCTTTTATCTTATTCATGCATAACTTCTACCAAAAAGAGACATATTTGGGATTATCTAAACCAAAATCATACAGAAAAGCCACAAAATTAACCACTTACCAAAATCCTACAAAAACATACAATCTGTACATTGGTACATGGTCCACTATAAAAAATGTAGAAAAATATCTTAAAAAAATATAAAGATAAAGAATATATAGTATAATCTACATACTATGACTCATATAACCTACAAAGTTGTGAGAAAATGCTAGTTACAAAAGCAAGTTATGGGAAATAATTCCCTTAAAAGTCATTACATTTAATTTTCCTACACTTCTAAAAGGCATATATCTTGAAAAAATTTCTTAATGAGTTTGATTGATGCATAAAAATAATATATATTATATCTTTATAATTTATACATTTGATTCCTTTCATGAGATGAAATTTATGCACTATTTTTTAGTCTTTCTTCTTTTATAAGTATATGAACTTATTAGTTCATTTCTAAACATAAACTCTACTCGCATACACCTAAGTATGAGTGCTTGAACCCATAGGATTCAATATTTTGAGAGTATTAACTTGTAAGGATAGAGTCGAAGCAAATTCAAATTTTTGACACTTAAATTGGGTAAATTTAAATTAAAATATTTTTGAAATGAAGTATAAAAATGATTTTCGACTAATTATTATTATAAACATTAATTGTTTAAGAAGTTGAAAATAATTTATGCTTTAGATTTTAATTATTAAAATTTAAAAGAGATTATAAGCATTATATATTTTTGTATTTCATTTCTTTATTTTATTTTAATTTTTTTACTTTATTTTAAATTTTAGTTAACTTCTTATTTTATTTGTTTTACTTTGTTTTTATTTTTTGTTAATGTTTGTGGATATCATTACTAGAAACCCTCAAGAGACTTAAGCTCATCCACTAGGGCAACATAGGAGTTTAAAGGCTTGTTGCATACGCCGAATGTAACCGTGTCAATCCACGGAAGTGATTTAGGATAATTTAATTTTTAGTTTTTTCTGCTTTTCTTGCTAAGGAACAAACAAGAAGTTGGTTGGGGGTTGTGAAGAGTGCTTAAAAAGTACTAAAATTACCATGATATAATTTAATTTAATTGATTAAATAGATTTATATTTGTATGATTTTATCATATTTTTATATAAATTTTTCTTTTTAGAAACATGAGTATTTTTATTATTTTTCAGGTATTTTTGTTCAAAAATAACTTAAAGACTCGAAGAAAAATACTAGAGGCAATACATTACAAATATGTAGAGATAAAAATGAGGAAAAGTAAAAAAGATGGAAAAATTGAACAAAATGGGTCAAAAATGTCAAAAACGCCGAAACTCTGCGCACAATTTCCCAATTATGCCAAAGACCAGTATGGGCCAGCACATGCCCGCACCGAGTCCAACGCGCATGTGCGCACACACCCAACACACATTCGCACGCAGTAAGCACACGCCCAATACACACCCATACACATTTGGCACACGTCCATGCACGTGCAGCCAACACATGATTAGCACACGCACACGCCTACTGGGCAAAGCATTGGACAAAAGCAATGGAGCTAAACTCCCCCTAAAGATAGAGAAAATAAAAACAAATTAATGTATAAGTGCAATATGGTTTAAACTCCCTCTAAGTTCTATGACATACTAACATTTACTTAAAAACATTATATATGTTTAAACTCCATAGATATGTCAATTAATTCACTTATGATCAATCAAGAAAGATTCAAAAGAAAAAAAATATGACCTATCATGTAAAATTATAATTGAATCTTCAATCTCACAAAATAAAATATATATATCAAAAAAGGTCTTAAATTTTTTTTCTTTATTTTATAAATAAGGTAAATAATTTTTTTCTATAACCTTTATTGGCCCTTTCTTTTTGTGCATTCCAAGCACAAATTTTATAAGCAATTACTTTTGGGGATAATTTTTTTTTCACACGAGCCATAAACCTAACATGATGACTTTTACACTATTTGTGATGTAGCCTTCTCAATACTAGGTGCCTTTATATGGTAAAATTTTAGTAATCAAGAAATAAAACTCAATACAATTTTACAATCAAGATTAGTTGAAGTCCTAGAGTCTTTCAAGAGAATGCATAAACTTCAACATAGCATATATGTGTGTTCCTAAGTGTGTACATAAGTTTATGTCAACATCGATCATCACATGCACAAAAATATGTGTGTGCATAAATAAAAATTGTAGAATAATTTATACGATAAATATCAAAATGAATTAAGTCATTAAAAATAAGGTTATATGTATGTAAGTATTGAATAAGTCCAATACCTTGTTGGCAAGATAAAGATTCTATTTCTTTATCTTTTTTTAAGTTTAACTAATAAATAAAATAAAGACAATAAAGATTGCTCACCTAGGGTCATTTAAGCATTCTAACAAAGATACCTAGATGAAGGAATAAAAGATGGTCAAGTGACTAAGAAAAAACAATCTTTCCTTACCCAAATTTTCTTGCATTTTGGTTTCTCTATATCATTCGGTTGAGACTCAACTAACTTAGGTTTCATAGGCTTGTTCTTGAACTTAGTTGTATTTTTCTCATTCGTCCCAAATGAAGATGCAGTATGCATAATAGGATGATGATAACAAGTCCTAGTATTAAAAGTATTAAATTTTGCTTGCTTTTTTGAACCTAAGACTTCATCCTTCTTAATAGAATTTCTGAACAAGTTATTATAATTTCCATTCATCCTTGAATATGATGTAGCATGCATAGATGAATGATGCTTATAGATCCTACTATGTGAAGCATGGAAAGAATCATTAAGTTCAGAAACATTCATCAAAAATCTATATTTTGTCTTATATGACCTTTCCTACCACAATGATGATAGATAGGCACAAACTTAACAATCTTTTCTACCATATGTGCAATACTTCTTTATGGATAAGAAGTAATAGTAAGAGTAGAGTTTAAGGGCCTTACAAGTATAGTGTTTGATGTTGAAGGTGTGTAACTCTCGTCCTTAAAACCAAAACCACGTGTATCACCATATGACTTACCAATGCTCAAGATTTTATCTAAGTGTTAAGCTCCAATGACAAGTCTCTCCACTACTTCACATGATTCTTTGAACTCTTGTACTTGTTTTTTATTATCTTCATGAAGCTTATTATTTTCTTCTTTCAAACTTACAATACTCAAATTCAAAGCATTATTTTGTTCTTACAAAATATTATTCTCTTATTTTAATTTATTAGAAAAGTTTTCACTTGCCTTAAGTTGTTCATTTAATTTTTTAATTTTTTGTATTTAAACTATTATTCTCTTCTATGAATATAAGACATTTATAAAATAATTCTTTAGAACTTTTAATATTATATTTAGAGTGAAAAGAAGATTCAAGTTCCTTATCATCTGAGCTATAACCCTCAACGAAATGAACCATAATAAAAATTCGTAGGACTAACACTAAGTGTATCTAGTTAGTTATGATATCAATTTTGCAAAATATTATTCTCTTCTTTTAATTTATTAGAAAAGTTTTCATATTCCCCAAGTTGTTTATTTAATTTTTCTTTTTTTGTATTTAAACTATTATTCTCTTCTTTAGCTATAAGACATTTATAAAATAATTCTTTAGAACTTTTAACATTATATTTAGAGGGAAAAGAATAATCAAGTTCCTCATCATCTGAGCTATAACTTCAACAAAATGAACCATAATAAAAATCCGTAGGACTAACACTAAGTGTATCTAGTGTTGGCTATGATATCAATTGAAAGTTTATAAATTACGGACCTAATTAACCTAGATGAGAGTGAATAGATTATTTTTAATTTTTATCAATTTATAATTTAATAACTTAAACAAAGTGGTCAGGCATACAATCATGTGTAAGAATAAAGTACAGAAATAAAAAAATAACACACAATATTTTTAGGTGAAAACAACCTAGGTCATGACCATAACCTAAGAGGAAAACCACTAGTCCACCGGATCACTTAACTTTCCACTATGAAAACCAAATGTTCAAGTACAAACTCGGTCTTATACTACCATCCTTAGAATACTACCCCAATATACCTTATTTACGAGCCCCTACTCTGTCCTTATTGTTTCTAATATTAGCATGAGCGGTTTCTATACCAATATTCCAATAAACCTTCTTTCAATAAGATACATTTTTGAATTAACTGCAAAATGGTTAGCACAAAAACACAAGTGCCCATGTGTGTTCTAGAACAGATTTAATAATAAATAATCTTCACTAGATGATTCAAAACATATGTCACTTAAATCAAACCAACTAGCAAATTTTATATAAAAAAGATTAAGCACAAGTTCAATAAAAATAACTTCTTTAAAGATTAATAACCAAATCAAATAATTATGATATAACAAACACAATTATTTGATCTAACAATTCAAGAACAAAAATAAAGAAAAAAAACTATAAGAACATATGATCAAAATATCATAAACTAATTAGGCTTATTAATCAATTAAACATAACTATCAATATTTGATAGATTAACTAAATAAAGAAGCCTAAAGAATTATGATATTATATTTGCAAAATAAAAGAGAGATTAAGAAGAAGAGAATAATGTTCTTGTGTGGTTAATTGAAACAAAGAGCAATAAGTTTTATTTATATGAAAAATTAAAACCATTAATCTTATATAATTGATAAATATATTTTCTATTATAAATAAGATTATTAATACTCACTAATTAAGAAGAATTCTATGAAATTTATAAATATCTTTTCTATTACAAATAGAATTAGTAATACTCACTAATTAAGAAGACTCATATTTAAAGAAAAGTTTTTTTAAATAAAATCAATAATCATGAAGACTTTTTTTTTTAAAATAGTTTTTTTAAAGTAGGCTCGTTAATCAAGAATACTCCTATTTAAAAAATATTTCTTTTAAAATATATTTTATGTTATTTTTTATACTATAATTTAGCCTATAATTTAGGGTATATCTTATATTATATTTTAACATATATCTTATTTTATATTTTAGCAGCAAAAATAATTCCAAATTTATATGCTATTAAATGTATGAGTGTAATTTTTATGTGTCATAGTTATAAAAGATATATTTGAAGTATGATTATTTAGAATTATGATATTTCTTCGACTTTGCTTGATAGACTTGATAACAAACTTAAAAATAAGTTTACAAGAAAATATTTTGTACACGAAAATAATCAACACTTATAATCCTTACATATAGTATATTGAATTAAGAAATATTTTTATACATTATATACTATTATAATTTTATATGCGTAGTTAATTAATATTTGTTAAATATGTGAATAAAAATACACGTGCTTAATCATTATACTCACAATTCATTTATATTATTTGTATGTATATATCTGATAAATATTATTGATATATATAATGATATATTAAAATATGCATAAAAAATTTAAATATAATATATTATTATAAATAAAATATTTATTTAATATTAAAAATATATATGTAATTAATTTTTTATAAAATTTACTATAAAAGTTACATTCTCGGCTTCACCCATGTCACCATAATATCGTAAATTGTATCATGCTTATATTTTTATAATATTTATAATATTTTAACGTTATATTTCTAACTTAATAAATTTTAAAAATAATCTTTATAACTTTTTCTAATACGTGGATGTTACAAATTTTTTTTTTAGTTTACCCTGCGTATCGTATCCATTTCTAACTATTACTATCTAGTGCGTTCTGATTTCTTTTGCCTTCAGACAGATTTTAATGTCTGAATTATTAAAAAAAAAAAATCATCCGAACCGATAAGAACAAGAAAACACAATAAATTCATCGTTAAAAGAAAAAAAAGAAAAAGAAAAAGGCAAACACATAAAGACCTTTTTTTTAATGAAACAATAAAGACATTTCACAATGTTTTGTCTGAACGCTCGCTTGGTGGCACATTTTTTAATATTTTTCTTACTATTCATGACATCAATGACATGTATGCAAATAATATGACTTTTTATTAAGGGAAAATTCTAAGAACTTGAATTCTGTATGTTATATCTGTTACTCAATATGTATTGTTTTAGTACCATGTTGTGACACCAAAAGCCTGTGAGGCGTAGAAATCAAAAGTTAGGGATTCCATGATGCTTAGTATGTGTGATTTATGTCATCTCATTTATTTTTCACCACAATCGGCATGGTACTTACTTTTTATATTACAGGGGTGCTTAAAATTGCAGCAGCATCTTTAGCGCAAAAAGCAGCTCCTATTAATATCACCCCTCCAATACCTAGAGTGTCGTATCAATCAGCTCATACACATAACCCACCAAAGAGGGTAGAGGCTCAACGACATAGTCGACACCGGTTTGACACTAGACTTCTTGGATCATCTCATATTTCTTAAACATCTAAATAAGTGTAAAAAATGTGATATTAAGAGAGATTTTATTAAAAGTTAAAATTAATGGTTAGCTAATGGATAGATACATCATTTTAAGAAATTTCTCTTAAGATTGAGTTTTGGGGGTGTCAATTGGTAGCTGCAAGATTTTATTAAGAGTTAAAATTAATGATTGATTAGTGAAAAATCACATCATTTTGAAAAATTTCTCTCAGGGTTGAGTTATCGTGTGTCGATTAGTAGTTGCAATGTTGCAACGTATATACATGTTAGGAAGTTGAGCCATCAATAGTCGATCACACCATGTGGTAATGGAGCTTAGGGATGAGCTTGGATCTCCTTGGATCAGGTGTTGTGGAGACAACAGATAAAGGTAGCTTAGGCATAATAAAGACAGGTGTTCTGACTAGTATAAGTATTTGCATTTATACTTTTATCAAGTTGTATATTATTGATTTATTTTTTAGTGAATTACTTGTTGTTAAGTGATTAACTTAAGTAACCCGAGAATGTTACCACATAAAAATTAGATCTTATGTAGACTTACCTCATTATATGTTGTGTTATGTATTATTGCATATTGTGAGAATATAATCATCATTTACTTGATATATATTCTCACATAAGAGGTATTAAAATGATTTAAAATTCTTTACTTAGGTTTGTGTATCGTAAATAATCAAAGAATGTAAAATGGACGGTACCCCTTTTATGAGGTGTATAAGTAGTTCACGTTTGTTCAACAATCAACTGATTTATTTAAAGTGATTTACATGTTAGTTTGGAGATAAAATACATTTTTCTTTTATTTTAAGTCAAAAATTAATCACATTAAATATCGTTTAATCATAAATTATTGATTTATTTAAAAAAATTATTTTATATACCAATAAGATGGGGAAAAGCTTTTGATTTGAGTCTCTAACATATTTTTTAGTTTAATTGAAATTGTTTGCCAAATAACATGTAACTTATATATTAACTAGAAAATCTTGTTTTGGGAATGAATTGTTTTCTATATATTAATTATTTAAAAAAAATGATATTTGGACGTTCAAACGTATACAATTAATATTTGATAAGCTTATTTGTATTTGTTTTATTTCGTCGTAAATAATTTTTTTTTATAAGAATATATGATAAAAATAATTAATAAATTAATTAACACTATTTATAATAAACAAAAAATTATAAAATTATAAAACAAAAAAAATACTTTTTTTAGAAAATAGAATTTAACTAACGATCTAAATGTACAATCAAGATAAAAAACTATTAATCTAAATACATTAATAATAAAAATTGTTAAATTAAAACTAAAAATCTTCTTAAACATGTAGAGAAAACCTTGAGTTTTTATTTTTTAATCTATTGTAAGAATCTTTAATCGACTATTTGATTACCACAATTGATATATTAATCATTCTTCAGAAAAATAAAATCTTAATACGATATTGTAATCTTCATGATCTTTGACACTACAAATCTAAAAAAGATTTAGATTGATAATAAAACACATATTTCACGGGTATAAGACATAGATCATCATATATTAATACTTATATGAGAAAAAAACACCCAAGAGTCAAATCTAAGGGAAGAAACAACACAAATATATATTTTTATTCAAAATAACTAATAAATATAAGAGAAATAGTAAAAAAAATCTACTAGAGAGAATCTTGAATAAGAATATCTACCTCCGACAAAAAACAAATTAACTTATCGAAGGTTTCAAAGAAAAAGAAAAGAACAAAAGTGACTAGGGTTTTCAACTTCTCAAAATGAAAATAAAAAAAATAGAGAGCTCTAAATGATAAAAAAACATAAAGTTTTAAATTCAAAATTTGCTACTAAGTGTCAAAACAAAATGCTTTTATGAGTACTAGTTTTTTTCCTTTTGCTAATAATAAGAAT
Organism: Hippophae gyantsensis; assembly: GCA_030763125.1. NCBI lineage: Eukaryota > Viridiplantae > Streptophyta > Magnoliopsida > Rosales > Elaeagnaceae > Hippophae > Hippophae gyantsensis. The sequence continues at coordinate 27,264,867 of CM061035.1, read as the reverse complement.
AGATAAGTAGTTAATTTTGTGTTTTGAATTAAACTATTTTGCTTGTTTTAAGTAACTTGTTAAAACCACGTAAGTTATTATTATTGTTATTTTGTCATATGAGTAGTAACATATTATTGTTATTTTTTCATATGAGTAGTAACATTTCAATTGAGGAACATAAGCAATACAATCTTAAAATAAAAAACTGAAGATTATCATATGTTGGAATAATTATACGAAGGTTAATTATTCTTCCGACTCAAATTGGTAACTAGGTCCTAGATAAGGGATGAAAATTTCAGCCTATGGAATATTTTCGTGAGCTATATATCAATTCGGCTAAACATATTCAGAACGTGAATTAAGCAATTAATATAGTGAAAGTACAAAACAACATGATCAATTCAACACATAGTAAAAACAACTAGTAGTAAGAAAGAACTAATTACGGTAAACAAACTAATGACGATGTGTATCACAGGTTTCTGTTCAGACTAGCAATAAACATATGCATGACAAACAATCAATAACAAATAAGATTAGAATACATACTAAATAATAAAGAATTTCAATCACTTTAAAACTTCATATGTAAAAACATATTCTATAAATGATGATTATATTCTCACAGTATGCGATCAATCTAAACATTGCGAATCAATTAAAGAGTACAACATTTGGGATACAACTAGGGTAAAGAAATATAGACTCTTTAGAGACTCATATCAAACTCACATGCACATAACAAACATAATTAATATAAATTAAACAGAGAGTAAGCATATTAATTTAATACAACATAAGTAATAATTAAAAAATTATAGACATGCTACATAGAAAGGAAAGAAAGCATGTGACAACATCTAGTATGTTGGTTCATACAAGATAGAGATCCTTATATTAGACTAACATGTAATCTAATCGTGCATAACATCCAACAGATAAACACATAACTAATAATCATACCAATAGTACATATAATTAGTAAACAGAAAGCATGCACCAAATAATAAAAGCTTTTTGATCAGATTATAAACTTCAATATGTAGAAACATGCACCATTTAAACTCTGATTGTACAAGCCACACATTCTAATATGCATAATAATAGATATAACGAGGTAAACTCACATAGAATCCCTACCTATGCAATAACATTCTCATATTGTTTATGGAAATCACTCGGTAGCAAACAATCCACTAAGTAAAATAAACAAATACAACTCGATAGAAAAGTATAAATGTAAATACCTTCATTAGTCAGGAAACTTGCTCTAACTATCTATGCTGCTCTTGCTTACTACCTTCGCAACATCTTAGTTCCACACATAAACTCGACTTACCTCCAAAGCCAACACCATCTAATGTGGTGTGATTAGAAACCACAGATTAGTAACCAAAAGTGTAATAACTCCTAATCTTGAGGACCACCCTCAAACTCAAACAACTTATCTTATTAGACACAATAAGAGATATGAAAACTCAAAGGATTTAACTTAACTCACTCTCACAATGAGATTCTCAAAAATAAATAGTTACATCCAAGCAACTCCCAATTGACACATGGCTCACGTACAACCCATTCATAAACAATGTCTCGAGTACTCATTACTCACAAGGGTGGTTTTTCATACACAGTCACGAATCACTAATACCAAATAACACTCAAGGTATTAGTGATTTGAAAACACATAATCAAGATGTCAATTTGATAAAGCTCTGAACACTTTTCTAGACACTAAGCAAGAAGAAATGGGGAAAATTTAAAGAAATTTCCCAAGCCATAGCCAACCTCGCCACCATCTCACTATGGACCTTGCCAAAAACTCACAAAGGATGGTGGCAAAATGGGTGGCGAGGTACTAAAAAATCCCATTTTTTGTTTCCAAAATTGTTGAGTAATTTTCATAAATATCCACACCCTAAACAAACCAAAAAACTTAAGTGACACCGTCGGCGACCGAGAATGAACTCCACTTAGCATACATACTACAAAAACCAACCCTATGGTGTATGCAAACATACTCACATACAAAGTATTCCTAACTATGTGCGTGTATGTATTACTAATCCTCAATAACTAACATTGCATTAAGGGAGACACATACACTAAATAAAATAAACAGACTCTATGTTTTGCACATGAAAAACCAACAACAACATAAAGGCCTATAGAACTTACATTAAAAACCAAAAATAAACTAGAACATAGGTACTAAGACTCTAACAACAACAGTCATAGACTGTACAAGGAATCACATCTCTAAATATATCTAGCAACAAGTTAGCACCAAAGCTTAAGATAAAACTTTAAAACTCCATTGAAATCTCCAGTAGACTATGAGCATAAAGAAATATCTACAAGCATAACTCCTAAACCTATAAACCAAACACACTATGGCTACTAGCTAGCATCAAAACAAAATAGGAAAGTTTTTAAAATTTCCTACATAATCCAACAAAGGAAGAGTTCAAAGCAAACCTTAAAATAATGGACAAAATAAACTATTTTGTACATTTTCAATTTAACACTACCTTGACAAATAAAACAATACAAAAAATTAGACAAATTCAAAATAAAAATTAGTTTAGAATATGTCTAACTAGGCAACAAGTCCGAAAATACTAAATCATACCATACTAAACCAAAAAAAAGTACACACCAACAAGTCTATATAGTCAAGTCAACAATTGTGTTCTCCATTCCTCTTTTTTCAAAAATTCCTTCCTTACTAACCTCATTCATCTCTTGCAAATCCATGTCTGAACACCCTTTAATACACTATATCCTTCACACACTATCTCATTCTTCTTCCAATCTTAACAGCCCTAATAGTACTAGTACCTTTTCCTTTGCCAGAGCTAAAGGATGCATTTTTTTTCATAGCCAGAAAGTCCACCTCTTCCTTCCTCTTCTCACAATTACCACCAGATTCAAACAAGAAGCCCTAAATATTTTCCTTCCCTAGTCCCCCATCCTTTAAATGAGTTGAAACTTTCATATTTACATTTGACCTAAACCATTCCCCATAAAAAGCATTATTTCCTCCAAAAACAATACTAACATCATTTGTAACCTTATAAAACCTACTTTGATGAGTTAGTTTGCCACAATAGAAGCAAAACTTTGGAAGACTTTCATACGAATTCTACCCATACATACATAGATTGATAAGGAATCTAAGCACCAGGATAAGAGACCTGAAAGATTAAACCTAACATGAGCCCTAGTCTACATTAAAAAACCATTAAATATAGAAAATTTATTTACCTTGATCACAAGGCCTATGGATCCTACAATTCTTCATACGATGGTTTCCACTCTCCAATCCATAGAAAGATCATGGACTTGGATCCAAATAAGAGTGGAATCAAATAACAAATTAGAAAAAGACATACCTTAGTCCAATTTTTGGATGACCATGAGAATATTGTCAAAACTCTAGGGTGCCTTCTTAAGCACCAATTCTAGTTCATCAGTATCTTCAAAGTATAAAATAAAAGTGTTGCAATTTAACCTCTTTAATGTCCACCCCTTTAGACATCATCCAACTTTTCCTATGAATTTGTAGAAGCACATCAAAGTTAATGAATTTCTATGAGGAAATTTGGGCAACTATAGCCAAAGGAGAATTGCTTTGCTCTTGTTTGATTAAATCTCCAACATCTAGTGTGAGATCAAGCAAATTGACTCGATTTTGGATTTTCTCCATCTTGTAAGGCTCGGAAACAAGCAGGTCAAAATAACAAGAATAAAGAGAACATGAACACAATCAATAAGCAAAGAAGCACAATGAGAAAGGAAAGAATGAAATAGACAATAAGAAAAGCCCAAAACAGATGGTGAGGAAAAACTATGGCACGAATTACCCAAAAGAATTAGAAAAGGGAGTACCAAAGAGAGAAAATAAAGATCTCTTTGTTAAAAGTGTGAAGATAAGGTATATAAGTTATTATTTGACCTATAAAAAAATATAACAAATAAAAATAAGGAAAATTATATAAAATAATAGTTTTAAAATTTATAAAAAAATAACTCATCAATAATACTGAACGAGATTTAAATAGGCATGTTTAAATAGCTATAATGCAACTTGAATGGTGTCCTACTAGATGACATTCAATATGAAATAAAGATTTGGGCATTTGTTTAAATAGTAAAACTATATAAACTAAATATAAGGATGAAATTTTGTATTATAATTTTTAAGTACCAATTTGTTACACATTATTAAAGATTATGATTGTATAATTTTTATACACTCATATGTTTGACTATAAAGTGAAAGTGTATTATACATAATAAAAATTGTATTGTTATTTAGAAATTTAGTGACAGTTATGAGTATGGGTTTAAGTCATACCGAACATTTTACTTAGTTTGTCTATTATTTTAATTTTAAAATTATGTATTTTGACTTTTTTTTATCTTAAATTAAAAATATTTTTATTTTTAAAATGTAAGAAAAATATAAAAATAAATTAAATTTTAATTTTAATGAACTTAATAGATATAAAAAACTACACGAAATGAATTAAATATTATATTAATATATATTATTTTATTAAAATATTTATCTTCAATTTTATCCAACTATATTTTATAAGTTATCACCAAATACTATACAAAATAATTATAGTATAATTTAATAAAATTCATTCTAATGCGATTATACTTAACCTATTCAATATGATGGAAAAAAAATTAATAATAACCTTTCTTCACATATAATCCTAATTTTTAAATAATATCAAAGACATTTTCATCTTTAATAAATGTTAGATATAACATTTATTTAATGACACTTTTGTAATATTTTTAAAATTAAAAGGTATCAAAGATAAAAATTTTATTTTTCTTATTTTTAATATTATATAATCAATTATATTAAACTTTCTTCTGATAACATAAAAATATAAAAACTATAATATATATACTTTTGGTTATAAATTAAGAAATTAAAACTAAAACACGTATAATAAATAAATTACAGTTATTTAAGCATGTTCAATATCAAGTTTCATTCATTAGGTGGTATTTTTATTATTATAATTTTCATAGTATTATTTTATTTAATTTCTCTTAATTTTTTTTATTTTCTAAAAAAAGTTAAAGATCACTTTTAATTAAATTTAAATCATGATTATAAATAGAAATTTAAATTTAAAATTAATAATAAATTAAAAAATTAAATTAATTTATAAAAGTTTAAAAGCTTTGGTAATAAATTATAAAATATTAATGTTTATGGATTAATAACTTGGATAAATTATAATTATCATATTTTATAATAATTATTTAATTATTATAATCACATTGTTTATTTGTTGAATAGAAAATATTTTTTAATTATATAAATGGTAAGTAATTTTTTAGTTATGTTACATAAGTAAAAATTCATTATTCATTGTAAAAAAAAATTCACGAGTCTGGTTAATTGATTTATTACTTTTCTAATCAATAGAGAGGAAAAAATTATATAATATATTAAAAAATAAATTAATTTTAAGAAATTAATAGAGATAGCAAGTAATATGATTTATTAATTTAAAAAAATTAATAATATAAGATTATTTTTAATTTTATATGTATTTATTCATTTATTATAGATTTTATATTTTTAACTATAATAAACATAATAAATAAATAAATTTATTTTATAATTTTTAAAAAAATATTTTAATAATTTAAAAAATTTGAAAAAATACGTTTATAAAAAAGTTAACATAGTTATTAATTATAATTATCTTTGATAATAGGTTTGAGTTTGATATTTTTTTAAAAAAATTTGACAGTCATTCGAAAAAAAAACTTTAAAAACATTCTTGATATTTTCCTGCCAAATATGTCCTAAAAATACTATTCTTATTTTTATTTATTTATTTCTAAAAATAAATGTTTAGAGACGTGAACGTGAACGTGCACGCGCTAAGTTTTCCTTAGTTTCACGGAATGGTGTACAAAAATTACATGAAATATTCCGAATCAATCCTTAAATCAGTTGGTTTAAAACAATTATTATTTGTTTTGTCTTGTTCTTATTTGTTAAGTACTTGTTTGCTATTGAAAAAATAAATAAATATAAAAAAGTAGGAATTTATTTCTTTAAAAAAAAGAAAACCAAATCCAGCTACAACGATCTTACTTAATCTTCGGATATCCGATAAGCCAGATGCAAAAGTGAACTCTCTGAATGCGTATGTAGGATATAATTTGACCACCTTTACATAAAAGGTGGGATACCTTTTGTCTTTTCTGCGAAGCCTCGTCGTAACGCGATGATATCAAAATCCAAAGGGCAAATGCCTCAATCTTTTTCAAAGACAGGTAGGAGGTCAATCATCTATGAAATTTGTATTCGTAAATTTTATACTTAAAAATATTTAACAAAGATATATAATTAAAAATTAATGAAAATATTGAGTTAATTCATCGTAATTGTTTAAAATTATTTAGATTAATTAAATATAAATTTATATTATTTTTTTTTAATCATTCTATTACACTTTAGATATTTTTAAATAGTAAAATATTATTTTATTAATAAAAATTTTAAAAATAAATTTAATAGGAGTAAAATTGTTATTTTATTTTAACAATTTAAAATTAAATTTGAGCAGTATAATATTTTCTTTTATTTGTTTTTTCAATTTATTTTATATTTTATGGAAATTTTTTATTTTTTAAGAACTTTTATATATCTTATTTTTCAATCCAAACACGATACTTACAGAAAATATGATACATAAAAATGCCTAAAAAATACAAAAAATCCATAAAATATAAAATTTTAAAAAATAGTTGGCAAAAAATAAAAAAATATTATATTTTTTAAATTTAGTTTTATATTTTTAAAATGAAATGATAATTTTATCTTATTAAATTTACTTTTAAAATTTTTTATTAATAAAATAATATTTTACTAATTAAAAAATGACTAAAGTATCCTGGTGGCACAAGACTCTTAAGATACTTAATCCTTATTTCAATGTCTTTGATCACATTATTAATTTAAACTCTTATTTAACCTATCTAAATTAGATTTAGATGATGTGTTTGAAACCTAATTCTTATATTTTAAATCTATCATGAAAATAAAATATCAATAAATTAATCATAAATAAATTTTTAACAAATCTTGAATAAATAAATAATATCAATTTATTTAACAATAAAAATATTCACCTAAATAATCTAAACAAACATGACAACAAAGTTAAATACTTATTTTAATAATCAACCAGACATATTTAAAATATATTCCATGATCAGTCAACTAAAATCAACAAATTCAAGAAATACAAAAAAAATAATTTGAAAATAAATTAATATAAAACATATTTCAATACTAACAATGGATGGTTGATGTGTCATGCTTTAAAATTATGATCTTCATCTTCAATTTTCAATAATATTTTCTTTTTTTTATCTAGAAAAATGCCTAAAATTACTTCTTATTTATTCTTGTTTAATCTAAATTGTGTATAAAAATATAACCTAAAAATTGAAAAATATAAAAACTAAGCTATGTATTTTTGTATATATTAACCTAAAACCTTAACATTTTATTTATAGGAAAAGTTCATGTACATAAAGCTTCGTGTTAATTTTATATTTGCGTATCATGACATAAGGTTCGATCACTTTGCATAAATGCAATCTAAGAATGTCTCGTCACAACATTATAAATTTCATGTCACGACACAGAAAACTCAACGTGTTTAATATTTTATTTTAAACATTGTGTACCGTGGCACACTAATTTCTTCGTCGTGGTACACTTTGTTTTTTCTTGAATCGTATCTCGTAAACCTTACAAAATAGTTGTTCTTGATATAAAACTTACATGCCTTAATCTTGTAAGTTCTTACAATGCAAAATAAGTATTTTAAGTGTTATTTATGTGTATTGAAGCTAAAAAAATTAAAATATAACAAAATATATATATTATTTCGAACAGATAGATTTGTATAAATAATGATATAAATATAATATAATTAAACTTATTTATTATAATTAAATATAATCAAATCACGTGATATAATTAATTTTTAAATACTTATATAGATAAATAATAAATTAAGCTCGATCTTTATGTTTTTATTAAATTAATGTGTATTCCTAGTTAATTTATTATAATACATAGTTAATCTTTTATTGGTCAGTAGTTTTAGAGTTATTTTTAACCTGATATCTTATTAATTTAACATCGATAGGTTTCTTTGGTTTAATTCGCATTTAAAAAGACAATAAAAAATATTTATTTAAAACAATAAAAAAAATAAAATGGTATGATTTAAATCTGGGTTTTGAAACGGTCACAATGTAATCTGAACCTTTTTTTACTTTTGGTCTCAATTTCTGTTTTGAATGAAAATAAGATATTAAAGGTTATGTAACTATAAGTTCGGATACTTTAATATAAAAATGGATATTTGTTTTAAGAAATTAAACGTATTTTTTTAAAAAATAATCATAACATTTTAAGTATTTATTTTTAATAGTTATAAGATTGAATATATTAAATTTTTTTAATAATAAGATTAATAATATATAACTATTAAAATACATTTAAAAAAGTTGATATGTAGTTCCAATCACCCATATTTAATGGGGTTTGGATGTCTTATGTCTACTTGACAGGAAGGGCATTCCCGACGTATAATTATTTCGAAAAAAAATATTTTTAATATTAAAACATATTATATTTGGATAATTAAATAATTTTTTATTTTATTAAAAATATATATTAAATAAATAAAATATAAAAATTAATAGCAATAATTTAAATAATATGATAAAATATTTATTTATTAAATTAATATTTTAATTTTTTAAAATAAATACTAAAAATTTATAAGCATAGTTAAATCGGACTTATAATTAGTCGAATTTATCTAAATTCAGTATAAAACTATTATGATTATTAGATTAACTGCTCCGCATCCAAACTTATATTTTCGTTAATACTCCATATTTTAAAAGGTTTCGGACTATTTTTAAACATTATTCTTTTAAAATTAAAAAAAAATCTCAAATTATTTAATCAATATAAATATATAAAATGTAGTTTATTTAAATTAAAATAAAAATATATAGAGTTCATGTCAACATTTATTCCAACTATTATAATCATACTTAAGACTAACTAAACACTAAAACAATTAATTTCATGAAGATTGAAGTAGTTAATTATATATTTAATTTTATTATTTTTATTTATCTAAAGATAAATGAAGATATGAAAATATATAAATATAATAAATGAAAATATATTCAAAATATTTGTTAAATTAAATGTTAGGATTTGTTCGATTTGTAGAGAGAAAAGTAAGAGAATTTTAAAAAATGTGTCGATCTCTTATGAAGTCTATGTATATATAGAATATTAGATGTACATGTGTCAACTATATAGGAGTATACGTCACAGAGTGTTAGAGAGGTACAAGAGTAAAAGAAAATACATTTAAATCTTGAGGTCGACCACACCATGACTCGGTCTAGAGGTTGGTCTTATAACACCAAATCTCATATGCGTAGGTAGACCAATACTACTGGCGTCGTTATGGGTGTGGACAAAGGCAGGTCCTCCTAGGCTAAATCGTCTAATGGCTTGGGTTGTTTACTTAGATCGGGCTCCGAGTCAATCCATATGTTCAAACATCTAGTCTTTTTACTCTTTCAGCTTGAGTTCTCAACAAGGGTGGAAAAGTAACAACCGGACAGCAGATCTGAATAGTTTTACTCCCCATAATAAATACTTGTTAGTTAATTGGAAAGATAAATATGCATATCTATATAAGAAGGAGCCTAGGCTTCTCTTCGTTTCATAGTTTCCTACATTTTAGACAAAAATTGGAACAAAAAATGTTACATCATCTCAACTCGAGCCATACAAGTTCTCAGCTCGGTGGGAAGAAAATCAGTACGACACATAGCTTATTTTCTTGGGTTTTAAGGGAAAACTCCTCGAGTCTAATAGCTTTCTACTTTATTTTTAGGCCTGTTTAAAGAATTACTTCCCCCTTTTACTTTCAAACTCGACCCTAGGAAATTTCTATTTCTCATACCTTACCAGTTTTATGTTCCGTGATATTTTGTAGAGGCCATGCATAGAGAGTGCACTTCGGGCTCGTCCTCCTAGGAGAGCCCATAATAACCCACTTTCTAAGGCCAGGCAGAAAATGATGTCCTAGAGTCTACTAATGAGACAATCACTTCGACTGAAGAGGAGCTATCTAAGCCTCGTCCTTCTACCTCCATGCCTTGTCCATATGTAATGCATAAAATTAGGTTAAACATACCCTATACCCAAATATCCATCCCAATGTCATGGAGAAAAAAGATGAGGAAGAAAGGAACCAGTGAGTGATGAGTGCTCAAAAAGCACTAAAATAACCATGATTTTATGCACATTAATTGATTAATATATATATATTTATATGTTTTATCATATATTTATATATATTTGTCTTTTTCGGAATCACGGGTATTTTTATTGTTTTTCAGGTATTTTGGCTTAAAAACGTAACTTAAAGACTCAAAGAGGAATACTGGAAGCAATACATCACAAATATATTAATAAATAAATGGAGAAAGGTCAATAAATATGGAAAAATTGGATAAAATGGGTCAAAAATGTCAAAAAGAAGAAAATCACATGGCTCACCAAATTACGCTGAGCCCCGCACTTGCTGGGCCGCCAGACTACAAGGCGTCGCGCTGCAAGAAGACGCCCCACGTCCGCGACAAGATCAGCGCGCTGGGCCAGTTCCTCCGCGCGCTACTACAAGATCTCACTTCGCGCATAGCGGCCATCACGCGCGCCATAAGACTCAAAGAGTTCTCCACGCGCGCCAACGCCCATTTCGCCCCATTTTTCACGCGCAGCCGCCTCATGTCATACTGACGTCATCAGTATGACATCAGCAATTACCACTCTGCGTTTTCATAATTTTTTAACATTTTTCCCCCACTTTTTCTCTCCATCTTCACCTATAAATACCCCCCTTCTCTTCACTTCTAAACACACCTCAAAACACATTCTCTTCTCTCTTTCTTTCTCTCATTTCTTAGTTTTTTTAGTTTTTTTTAGTTTTTCTTAGTTTTTAGTTAATTTCTCTTAGTTTTAGAGTTCTTCCCTTTTTGGGAAGAACTAGTTATGTTTTTGTAATTTTTTAGCTTTTTGATTCAATAAATGGAAGTGCAAATTCTGCTTGGAGGTTTTCCAGCAATGGGAATAACATCGAAGTTCTGTAAGGATTTTATTTTCTTTACAGTTATTTTTTATGCTTTATTCTTACATGTTATATTTAATTTGTCTGTGATTAAATTTAACTCTATTTGTTGTTTATAAACATGATGTAATAATAAAGTTGTTATGCTTGCGAAATATTAAATAGGTAAAAATCTCTAAAATGAATTGATTTTATTTTTATTCAAGATTTTATATTAAGAATGTTAGAGAGAAATATATTATTTTTCATTACAAACTTAAATCTGAAAATTAGATTTTAAGGTTTAGTTATCCGGTCTAATTTAGTGTAGTGCTCTTTTATTTGTTGGTACAATCGCCCGGTAGTTAGAGTGAAGCTCTATTTCAAAAGTTTTTATAAGAATTATTATCTGAAAATGTATTGACAACATGTTTTGAGTAGTGATTTTAAAACTTGAAAGTTAGTACTCGGATAACTAAATTTTTAGGTTTAATTTGGACACCTTGAATAAAGTTTAAACTGTCTAACCCCACCAAAGGTGGCATTTAAATGGTTCATTTTCAATCTCTTAGAAAAAGGAATTAATTTAATTAACCAAATTAGTTATCAACCCCACCCATAGGTGTTAATTGATTTGTTTAGTTAACAAAGAATATCTAACCCCACCAAAGGTGGTATTCATATAAAAAAGAGAGAATCAATAAATATCAAATCATATCTTTAATAACCTAATTAATATGAGCAAGCATAATTAACTTAATTATTATATCCATAAATACTCCACCATTATAAATGATAAAATTTGCATAAATGTTTATTGAATCTATGTTTATTTTTATGTAAGTAGATTAAAAACACAAAACCCCAAAATATCGTGACAGGATGTTTAGGATTTAATTTCGTTTTTAAAAGTTTGAATAATAAATTAAAAACCACATACATTCCTTCCTTAGATCGACCTTGGGAGTATACTTATCATTTTCTACGAAATGATTCGTGCACTTGCGAGAGTTTTATAAATAGATAAAACCAAAGTAACGGGCAGGATCGGCGATGTCGGTTCTGCCCCGATCAAGTTTTTGGCACCGTTGTCGGGGATGGTATCAAGTTTTTGGCACCGTTGCCGGGGAAGGAATAACGTTTTTAAATTATTTATCAAAATTTTAAAAATTTTTTGTGTTGTAAATAATTGTGATTTTTTTTTATTTAAAAAAAAATAAAAAAATAAAAAAAAAACAATAAAAAAAATAAAAAATAAAAAATAAAATAAAAATTCAAATTTCAATTTCATAATAAATAAAAAAAAATTCAAATTTTAAATTTCATAAAAAAATTATAGCATGAATAATAAAATAATTTTGAATTTTGAAATTTGAAGTAAAAAGAATTTACTAATTTTTACATAAAATGAATAGATAAAAAAAATAAAAAATTAAATAAAAAATTTATACATAATAAAGTAAAAATAAAGTTTTTTTTGTTTGTGAAAAATAAAAAAAAAATTAAAATTTTAAATTTCATAAAAAAAATTATAGCATGAATAATAAAATAATTTTGAATTTTGAAATTTAAAATAAAAAAAAGTAAATAAATTTTAAATTAAATAAAAATAAATAAATAAAATAAAAATAAATAAAAAATAAAAAAAAATCAAAAAAATCAAAAAAATCAAAAAAATCAAAAAAAATAAAAAAAAATAAAAAAAAATCAAAAAAAATCAAAAAATTTATTTTCAATTTTTTTTTTCTTTTATGTTTTTTCTTTTATCTTTTTCAATTTTTTTTTTCAATTTAATTTATTTTATTTTATATTTTTGACTTAATTTTTAATTATTTATTTTTTTCTCTTTTTCTCTTTTTATTTTTTTTTATTTTTTCTTTTACTTTTTCAATTTATTTTATTTTTGGTTTAATTTTTTTTTTTTTTTGTTTTTTCAAATTTTTTTTAACTACTTTTTTTTATCTTAATTTTCTTTTAAGTTAATTAACTTAGGTTTTTAGTAACTTAATTTACTAACTTATATTAATTTAATTTACTAACTTAATTAACTTAGATTTTCATTAACTTAATTGACCTACTTTTTTATTAACTTAATTAACTTAAATTTTAACTTAACTTAACTTAATTAAACTTAATTTTAATAGCATGAAAAGTAAAGATCTAAGGGAGTTTTGTCTAGGAGACTAGTTCCTGGAAGCCTTTGTGCTACTAGTCTTTCCTGAGAACGTTGCTCTGTCTAGGAGGATGGTTTTTAAGGAGCCTTTGCCCCACCATTCTTTCCTGGGAGCACCTTTGGTTAATACTGATTATGCTATTTTAACTTAAAAAAAAACAAAAAAAAAAACAAAAAAATCTGAAACTATCTCCAAAATTTTAAAGTTTTAATTACAATCTCAAGAGTTAGTTTCTTTGTTTGATCTAGGTACAATTGTGTTTTGATGTCTTAATTATTTGATTTGCACCTAGATGTGGGTTATCTAAAACCCTAAAGCATGCCCCTAGTTTTTAGTACAGAAAAAATTTAAAAATCAATAGGGCATGTTTGAAACATTATAGGTAGACAATCTTGTCTTACTTGTAGGTTGATTGACTCAATGATGAGGGGACATTGGGTTTACTTAAAAGGCAATCCCCAAGTTACGTCTTGCTAAGATGTTAAACTAAGCGCTGGATGGGAGGCAACCCATCATTTTAGGTATTTTTTATTTATTTATTTAATTTCTATTTTTTATTTTAGTTTAATTATATGTGAATAATTTTTAAATTGTTAAAACTAAAAATATTTGTTGAGTTGTTAGAAGTTCACAACAATCTGTCTGTATACACTTTAATGATGAATATGATGAATGCACCTACATTTCTCCATTACTACTTACACATTCTCAACAATAGGTAATCTTTCTTCTCTTTTCTCTTTATCTTTAATTTACAATTGTTACATTGAGGACAATGTAAGTTCTAGGTTGGGGGTGGTGAAAAGTTACCATGCTTAATTAGAAAAAAAAAATTTAACAATTTAAAAATTAAAAAAATATATATATATTTAAAAAAAAACAATTATTAATTGTTTCTTTTTTATGTTCACATCTTCATTTTTTGTGTTTGGTTTTATTTTCCTTGTATGATTTAGTAATTTTTGGAATTAAAAAAAAAAAAAAATTCTCACAAAAATTTATCATTTCTTTAAATCAAATTTAAGTAAATAGTTAAGTCTTTTGTACTGTTAGATTAATTTTTGAAAACATATCATGAAATATTATGTAATTATTTTTGATAATTAGTTAATTTTTGTCATAACTAGTATTTCTTGATAAGATGTAGAAATTATATTAAACCCAAAATCGGTATTTATGAATTTGTTTTAGTGGAGACTACCTTTGTGAGATATAATTTGAGCCTAAATTCCCTTATTCAGAGTGAAATATATATTTTTTCTACTCCAAACACATTTCTTATTTCTTCAAATTCTTAGATGATCTCTATAGGCATTAATATTGAATGTATGAATTTTTTCTCATCTTAATAGAGTATCGTATATTTTTTATTATTATTTTTGCTTAGATTAAATGATTTGAGTAGAAATTGATAGTATATGCTTTTATCTCATTCGTGCATGACTGTTACAAAAAAAAAAAGACATATCTGGGGTTACCTAAACCAAGATCAAACAAAAAAAGCCACAAAATTAACCACTCACCAAAATCCTAAAAAAAAAATGTACAATCTGTACATGGGTTGACTCTCTAAAAAAATGATATATATTGAAAAGTATCTTCAGAAAAAAATAGAGAGATAAAGAATATATAGTATAATCTACATACTATGACCCACATTACCCAAAATCCAAAAAACAAAAAAATGTACAATCTGTACATGGGCTGACTCTCTAAACAAATGATATATATTGAAAAATACCTTCAGAAAAATATAGAGAGAAAGAATATATAGTATAGTCTACATACTATGACCCACATTGCCTACAAAGTTGTGAGTAAAGGCTAATTACAAAAGAAAGATATAGGAAGTAATTCCCTAAAAAGTCATTGCACTTTCTTCATTTGTAAAAGACATATATCTTGAAATTTTTTCTTAATGAGTTTGATTTATGCATGAAAATAATTTTTATATATGATATCTTTATAATTTATACATTTGATTCTTTCCATGAGATCAACGTCAAAATAACACTTTGAGCCTTTCTTTTTTTATACATATGCGAGCATATTAGTTCATTTCTATACATCAACTCTTTCGCATATAAATTAGTATGAGTGTTTGAACCCATAGGATTCAGTGTTTTGAGAGTATTGACTTGTGAGGAATAGAGTCGAAGCGAATTCGGATTCATGACACTGAAATTGGGTGAAATTAAATTGATACATTTTTGATATGAAATATGAAAATGATTTAGACTAATTATTATAATAAATCATGATTGTTTAAAAAGATTAAAATAACTTATGCTTGAGATTTTAATTATGATCTTAAAGGAGATTAAAAAGTATGAGACATTTTTGTGATATGTTGTTTTCTTTTATTCTTAAACGTTAATTTTTGATTTTGTTGTAATTTTAGTTTTTAAGTTGATTGTTGTTATTATTTCTTTTAATTTTTACATTTAGTTCAATGTTTGTGGGTATCATTACTGAAAACCCTCACGAGACTCAAACTCGTCCACTAGGGCAACCTAGGGGTTTAAAGGCTTGTTGCATAGGCTAAATGCAACCGCGTCAATCTACGGAAGTGATTTAGGATAGTTTAATTTTTAGTTTTTATCGCTTCTCTTGCTAAGAGACTAGCAAGAAGCTGGTTGGGGGTTGTGATGAGTGCTCAAAAAGCACTAAAATAACCATGATTTTATGCACATTAATTGATTAATATATATATATTTATATGTTTTATCATATATTTATATATATTTGTCTTTTTCGGAATCTCGGGTATTTTTATTGTTTTTCAGGTATTTTGGCTTAAAAACGTAACTTAAAGACTCAAAGAGGAATACTGGAAGCAATACATCACAAATATATTAATAAATAAATGGAGAAAGGTCAATAAATATGGAAAAATTGGATAAAATGGGTCAAAAATGTCAAAAATGTCAAAAAGAAGAAAATCGCGCCGCCGTGCCGCCCAGCCGCGCCGAGCCCCGCGCTTGCCAGCGCCCAGACCCGCGCGCAGCACGCCCCACGTCCGCGCGCATCAGCGCGCGCCCGCGCGCATCTCACCTGCTCCCGCGCGCGCAGCGCCTGCCATCAGCGCGTGCCCCTGCGCACCCAGCAGCCCTCCACGCGCGCCGATGCCCATTTCGCCCCCTTTTTCGCGCGCAGCCGCCTCATGTCATACTGACGTCATCAGTATGACATCAGCAATTACCACTCCGCGTTTTCATAATTTTTTAACATTTTTTCCCCCACTTTTTCTCTCCATCTTCACCTATAAATACCCCTCTTCTCTTCACTTCTAAACACACCTCAAAACACATTCTCTTCTCTCTTTCTTTCTCTCATTTCTTAGTTTTTTTAGTTTTTTTAGTTTTTCTTAGTTTTTAGTTAATTTCTCTTAGTTTTAGAGTTCTTCCCTTTTTGGGAAGAACTAGTTATGTTTTTGTAATTTTTTAGCTTTTTGATTCAATAAATGGAAGTGCAAATTCTGCTTGGAGGTTTTCCAGCAATGAGAATAACATCGAAGTTCTGTAAGGATTTTATTTTCTTTACAGTTATTTTTTATGCTTTATTCTTACATGTTATAT
Source organism: Hippophae gyantsensis (assembly GCA_030763125.1). NCBI lineage: Eukaryota > Viridiplantae > Streptophyta > Magnoliopsida > Rosales > Elaeagnaceae > Hippophae > Hippophae gyantsensis. Next base: position 27,247,917 of record CM061035.1, on the reverse strand, counting down.
TTAATTTGTCTGTGATTAAATTTAACTCTACTGGCTGTTTATAAACATGATGTAATAATAAAGTTGTTATGCTTGCGAAATATTAAATAGGTAAAAATCTCTAAAATGAATTGATTTTATTTTTATTCAAGATTTTATATTAAGAATGTTAGAGAGAAATATATTATTTTTCATTACAAACTTAAATCTGAAAATTAGATTTTAAGGTTTAGTTATCCGGTCTAATTTAGAGTAGTGCTCTTTTATTTGTTGGTACAATCGCCCGGTAGTTAGAGTGAAGCTCTATTTCAAAAGTTTTTATAAGAATTATTATCTGAAAATGTATTGACAACATGTTTTCAGTAGTGATTTTAAAACTTGAAGAGGAGCTATCTAAGCCTCGTCCTTCTACCTCCATGCCTTGTCCATATGTAATGCATAAAATTAGGTTAAACATACCCTATACCCAAATATCCATCCCAATGTCATGGAGAAAAAAGATGAGGAAGAAAGGAACCAATGAGCCCACAGGTCGTACCAAAAGTTGGGTAGTGTTGTCTCTTTTGGAGAGCATAAAGCGTGTAAGCATACACGGTCACAAGTAATAAAATTTGATAAGTAAGTTATCGTTCCCACGGAGATTTTTCACTATAGTTTGTTGAGTACTAAAATTATTTCGCTCTGATTTTATCCAAAACGATCGTTGATTTGTAAAAAGTGTAAGAAAAGAGTTTTATAACAAAATAAAAGAAATCTAGGATTGCAGTTTTTCACCAAATTAATCCACTCAAATCATATTATTTTCTCTTGATTTATATTTTTTAGTACATTTAATTTGTCAACCGAAAACTTCTAATTTTATCCACACATCTCTTCCGGGCTCCATATAGACACACCTCGTTAAATTAATTCACTATATTCCTATGAGAATTAAATTCACCAAGATTCATTACGTTCTAAGTTCTCAAATGGCCATACATACAATTAGGGTATATTCCTATCCTTCATCATACATGTCATTCTATCCATGAGCAATATACACAAAAATGCCTCTTCCAAGTTTATTTAAGTGCCACAGATCATTTGATAAAATTCGTAAATAATCAAAAGCATTAAGCACAAATAGAATAAACAAATCGAATGTCTTATAAATCTTTCAAAAATAATTAAATCCAAGCTTCATAAATTTAGATAAAATGCAACCCTAGAAAAATTAAATTACATCATAAATTAAAAATTAAAATTACAGCAGTTAAGGAATATGAGAAGAACAACAAATGAAAATTAAATCATTTTGGATCGTAAATATTTGGCACACGTAGAACACAACAGAAGCCAAAAATGGCTTCTGAGTGTTCCATAGTCCAGCCCCAAACACTACTAAAAATCCAAAACTCAAAACTCCAAAACTTCAGCAATAAATGCCCTATTTATAACTCCAAAAATATATCTAAAAAATATACATTTTTTAGACACGTGGGAGACATTTTACATCGAAACTCAAAATAAAACGCGTGGGGGACAAACGGTTACAATAAAAACAATATTTTATACTGAGTGGGAAACAGCTGCGTGCTTCTGATTTTGTTTTTAAAAAACATTGCCACGTGTCGCGATCTGATACGTTGAAAGAAATAGTGGGACACATGGAAACCTATAATTGGTAGGAGGAACGGGCACATGGGACATGGGTCGCATGGGATAACGGTGCGAAAAGGTGGGGAACAGCTGCTAGAAACGTGCACCGTTTCCGTGCTTTCGTTTTACCCATACGTGCCACATGTCCGCTTCTCATTAGTTGTAGAAATATTTGAGACACATGGCATTGTTTCATTCGTTGGATGGATAGGCGCATAAAGATTATGTAGACTACGTCGCACGGGATCAGGCCTTTTGGCAGACGCATCACAGACACGTGGGTCCCACCCTACACGCCAACCTGCGCGTCAGGTGAGCCCTACTGAGCGCATCGAGCAGTGTACAACTGAATTCACGCGTCCATTCTCTTTTGTCGGCTCTGGTCCCACATGCCTCATCTTACCGTTCATCGCTTGATCGAACGGTTGGCGTCGTGCGTTGGAGACGGTGCGCGTGGCCTACTTTTCCTACGCAGAAAAATAAGTTTTCTTAATTGTATTTTAACCCACAAATATATTTCAAATTACATTTTAAACTTTCTTTAATTACAATTAAGCCCGATTTTAATTTAAATTATATTTTCGACTTTTATAAATTGCAATTAAGCATTCTTTTATTTGAAATTATATTTTTGGGCATAAAATTGCAATTAAGTAGGTTTTCGATTCAAATTATTTAATTTTCTTCAAAATATATTCCTTAACAAATAAACAGTAAATACAAATTTATTAAACTAAAATTAACTAAAAATATGAAGAACATAGCAATTATAATTAATAAAATATATGAAAATAACTATATAAAATGCAGTTATTAGGTCGCTAAGGTCAAGACTAGTATGATATCTCCTCAGGACGAGGAGAGGATAAGAAGAACATACAAAATTCCCTCCTCCATTTAGATAATGATCCATGGGCTAGGCGTTCTTGACAGTGACCCACCTCAAGTTGGATGGATATCCTTCCATGAGAAGGCATTATAACTAGGGGTTAGATTTCCTCTGTACCCCTTTATAAGGAAATTTTTGGCAAGGAATCAGCTTGCATCAAGCCAATTGATGCTGAATGGGTGGAGTAACCTACTTTGCCTCACACTAATATATAGAGAGCTCAGGGTCAAGCTGGAGATGTCTGAGTTCAATATGGCATATGTACTGAACCTGAATCCCACAAACACGATGAGGGTTTACATGTATACTAAACAAGATCAGGGTATAAATGTGATCCTCCTCGAGAATGAGAAGAACTTGAAAGAGTATATCTTCTATGTATCTGATCGGTGGGAGACCCCAGACAGTGATGCCAAGCATATAAGAAGCATCTGGGCTAGCACCAAGGTAGTGATAAAGAATATGGGATTTTTATCAACCTTGAGCCAAAAATCCAAGCAATGATTGGCTGATATTCAAAACTATCTGCCACGAGAAGACTCCATGAAGGAAACTACTAAACACCTAGTGCTTTATTACGTATGGATTGATAAGGTATGGCTCAATAGAGCCCCTTTATAAGATCATTTGTAAACCCCAGGCACCTTCCAAGTGCTTGACCCATCCCATAGACTATAGGGAGAGGTTCAAGGTGGTCCCTGATGATGGTGATTTGGCCTTGAGACCACAAATATATGCTTTTATTAAGCCCACACTTGTAAAACTAACACCTTTTTTTCTATCTTTATAGATAGCATAGAGTGCAATGCTTCTAATTTGTTGGCACTACTTCAGAGTTGGCTTACTAAATAGGGTGTGAGCTCTCAAGTAGCTACACCTAATTCCCAAGGGACAAGCTTCTCCAAAGGGAAGAAGATAAGCAAGTCCTATGGGCAGTAGGCCACCCCAACCATATCCAAAAGGAAGAAGAAGGTGACTATTGATGAGTCCATACTCAAGCCTGTGCCATTTAATATCATCAAGCCCTCATCAGCGTCCTTGAGTCAATAGACTTCACCACCTGCTAGCTTGTGTCAACACACCTCACCACCCATTAGCTCGGATCAACAAGCACCTACCTCCCCTATAAGGGAATCGAGGAAGGGGAAGGGTGTAATTGATGACCTCATTATAGACGTGGAAAGGTGGCTCTGTATAGGGGTATGTCACCAAAGAGGTTGGAACACTACATGGACCAACTCCCTTACAGAATACATGAGAGACAGCTTGATGCCATGTGCAAGGATGTGGACTTTGGGGTCATGCTTAGCTGCCTTTTGTACCAGGAAAGTATTAATCTGATGTTGTTTCTAATTGAGCCTCGTGATCTTTTTTAAATATTTTAATGACCTTATGTCATTTGTATTGATTTCAGGCCCATCTTCTTCATGGACTGATCAGGGTTCAAGGTTTAGAGAGTTAGAAGTATGAGCTCATGGTGGAAAAAAGAGCCATGCTTCAAATCAAGCCAAATATGTTGTGCTATTGGCCAAGGCCAAGAAGTAGGAAGGCGAGCCTATCGACAAGGAGGAGAAGCTGTCCAAGGACAAAGACAATTTGAATGATAATGTGAGGCACTTTGAGGAGCTCGGAGAGGCTCATAGGAAGGTCGAGGTTGACGTAGAAGCCTATAGGTATGAGCTAGCAAATGCCAAATATAAATAATCCCGTGATCAAGAAAAGGCAAAGCGCGAGCTTAAGGTGATGACCAAATAGCTCTCATTAAGCATTAAGATAGGGTATAACCTGGCTATAGACTTCTTCAAGGACGAGGACAAGAAGAGGGGCCTAAGGAAATACTACTTAAAATCCTGAATATCCCGGTCACCCCCTAATATTCACCCACTCAAACCCAAGATGAGGGTGAAGAACATGAGGGGGTGTTTCTCAAGGTGATGGGTGTTGCTAAAAATTTAGAACATTCCATACTTAACTCAATCCTAACCCCTATCGAAACAAGGGTCAATATCTGCAAGAAATTTGCTAAGATTCATGTCGAGTTATTGCCCTTAGTGGAAGAGGCAAACGAACCTGGCACTAATCGCACATACAAATGTCTGAGGAACTTTTAACATTTTTGGAGGCTAGGCTCTTTATTAGTGAATTTCAAAATCTTGGTAAGCTTAAATAATAAAAAAATTATTTTTAATATAATGCATCTATAAATGCTAGATCAATGTAGTTTATATTTCAAAGGATGACTTTTAGGTTTCGATCAATGAAATGGACCTGGGAAACTAATAGAGCATGATTTACTCAATCTATAACCGAACATTAGATGTTGGGATATAGCATTCTACCTGGTCTATCACCAAGGTGATCAACTCTTTTTCTAGTGTCAGAGGGTTCTAGCTAGTTCTTTATTGAGGTGATCAACTTGTGACATGTTATATTGGGGGTGAGCGTTCTACCTAGTCTGTGGCTGAGGTGATCAACTCTCTCTTAAGTGTCAAAGCGTTCTACTTGGTTCTCTATGTCAGAGTGCTCAACCAAGTTCCTGATAGAGGTGATCAAATCACGACATTCAATATTGGAAGAAAGCATTCTACCTGGTCTATGACCAAGGTGATCAACTCTCTATTAATTGTAAAAGCTTTCTACCTCGTTCTTTGATTGAGGTGAACAACTCTGTGTCAAAGCACTCTACCTGGTTCCTAACCGAGGTCATTAACTCGTGACATGAAATATTAGGGGAGAGCATTCTACTTGGTTTATGATCGAGGTGATCAATTTTGTCTCAAAACGCTCTACCTTGTTATTGACCGAGGTGATTAACTCATGACAAGCAATATTGGGGAAATAATTCTATCTAGTGTGTGACTGAGGTGATCAACTCTCTCTTAAGTGTGAGAGCATTCTAAATGATTCTTTGACCAAAGTGATAAATTCTATGTGAAAGTGCTCTACTTGGTTCTTGACTGAGGTGATCAACCCATGACATCTAATATTTAGGAATCAGTTAGAAGTGATAAATCAGAGTACATTAGAAGTGATACTTTTTCAAGTGTTAAGCATTCCAACTTGTGCTACCCTCATCTCCTTCAATGTTTCTCATTAAGTAGGCCCCTTACTAGTGTTATCTCGACTATTTGGTATGAGCCCTCTCAATTTGCACCCAACTTTCTATCCATTCATTCCTTCTTACTAGAGAAGACCCTTCTGAGAACCCAATCACTGATGGCAAAAGTTTTGAAATGCACGACCTTGTTGTAATAATTTATTACTCTCATTTTTTACTTTATTATCCTTCTCAATGCTTCATCCTTTTTTTCTTCTTCGAGGGTCAATTCAATTGCTCTACTTGTGGTGTTATGGTCCTCTTGTTAAAGCTGATCTCATAGTAGGCACTATAATCTCAGTTGGTTTCATAACTTCAATCATATACACTAGCGAGAAAGGTATCTCATTAGTGCTCCATCGGGGAATAGTCCCGATAGCTCATATTGCCCTAGGTAACTCTTCAACCCATATTCCTTTTTTACCCTCCAACCTTTTCTTTAATAGGTTGATTATCAATTTGTTAGAAGAATGCCAAACTGATAGCACATCTTGATATTGTACTTGATGGAAAACTCTTTGATGTTACTACTTATAAATTATCATCCATTATCTGTAACAAGCTCATTGGATAGGTTGAAGCAACAAATTATGGATTTCTAGATAAAATGAATCACTTCCTCTTCCATATCCTTCCGAGAGGCTCCATCTCAAGCCACTTGAAAAAGTAATTTGTGACGACCAATAAAAACTTCTTTCGATCCCTTACTTAGGGTAAGGGTCATACTATATCAAGCCCTCATTTGTAGAAAGGCCATGGGCTAACTACCTTTATTATAGTGGTTGGTAGTGTATGTGATAATAAGGCAAATCTTTGACATTTATCGCACGCCTAGGTGTACCTTGTGTAATCTACTAGCATATTGGGCCAATAGTACCCTTGTCTCATAATTCACTAGGGTAGACTCTTTCCATCTAAATAAGAGTTACACTCTTCCTCGTGGGCTTCAAACATAATTCTTTCAGACCCCTTACTAGCTATGCATAAGAGCCAGGGTCCAAGAGTAATTTTTCTGTACAATTTATTATTTTTAATCATGTATGGACCTATCTTACCTTTGATTTCCATCATAAGCTTCTCGTCCTATGGTAGGAATGAACCATGGACTAGTGGCAATATCTACACTCCTAACTATTTTTTGACCTCCTTCAGATTGGCCTCTATCAAGATTGTTACTGACACCACCTGAGTGCAGTTTGACTTATGTATAGAGGCTAATGTGGCTAAAGTATCAGCATGACCATACTTATTCTTAGCTATTTGCTTTATATCAAAGTTGAAAATTTTTGAGTACTCCTTTCTTAATCACTCCAAATATCTCCTCATCTTACTATCTTTATCCTCAAACATACCCGAGCACTGGTTGAATATTAATCGTGTGTCACTATGCAAGGTGATATTGTTCACTCTGAGTTCCTTTGCCATCATGGCTCCAAATATAGCTACCTTATACTCTGTGACGTTATTAGTTACTTGAAAATCCATCCTGATAGTATACTCAAAAAAAATTCATTATGTTCAACTGTGACCAACCCCAGACCAATGCCATTGAAGTTATACGCATCGTCCATAAATACCTGCCTGACTGGCTTCTCTCCTTGATCCATACCACATCTTCTTTTATCTCATCACTGGTAACTAGAGATGGTCATTTTAACCATGAATAACTAAAACTGTGGTTGTCCATAAAAATCCAACATTCTTTTCCCAAAAATAATCATAATCGTAAGGGCGTGGGGTGGTAATGGTTATTGCAATACCGAAACTACGATTAACCAAAATCAAACATATATAAATAGTATTATTTTATATACATATAATTCTATATAAAAATATAATATTAATATTAAAACACACAATACTTTGTACAATTAAATTAAATTTTTTATTTTACTTAAAAACATGTACTAAATAGTTAAAAATGAAAATTAATGTCAATATTTTAAATAATATAGTAAAGTAAAAATTAAGTTAACATTTAATTTTATAAACTAAATATATTTTTGAACAAATGTTAAAAAAATAAAAAAACATGGTTAAATTGTCGGGAAACTATTATCGATTTATAACCGATGGTTATTAACTGAATGTATCCAAAATTGGTGCGGGATGGTTATGGTTATTAGTAAAATCATCCCCGTATGTCCTTGTGCCCATTCATATTGGTAAACTCTAATGATTCATTGAACTCAACGATAAACCCTACCATAACTTGTCCCTTAATGGAGGTTCTAGACATATACTTGATATCATACTCTCCCAACTCTCTAGCAATTTGTACCAATCTCCCTACGACCTCTGGCTTCGTCAATACATCTTTAAGTGGATTCGAGGTAAGTACTACCACTATATGCTAGGAAAAATAATGTCTGAGCTTTCATGCCATAATTTTCAGGGTGAAGGCTAACTTATCAATCATTGGGTAACTACTTTGGGCATTTGTCAGGATTTGGCCGATGTAGTAGACAGGGTATTGGACCTTGTTTCTTTCATCTAGGAGTACAACATTACAAGTTTGGAGGGTAACGACCAAATACAAATAAAGTGTTTCTCTTGGAAGAGAGATGACTAGAAGATGATGTTTGCTCAAGTACCATTTAATTCCTTGAAAAGTTTTGTTGCAATCCTCATTCCAAAATACTAATATGTTTTTCCTCAGCATTTTAAAGAATGGAAAACCCTTATCCGTGCATTTATAAATGAATCTATTTAGTGTCACTATTCTTCCATTCAATTGTTGAATCCCTTTCAGATTAGTATGAGGCTTTATATTGACTAAGACTTGTATCTTGTTTGAGTTGTCCTCAATTTCTCTGGGAGATATAAGATACCCTAAGAATTTCCGTGAAGTAGCACCAAAAACAATTTTTTTAGGGTCAAGTCTTATATTATACCATCAGATTATGAAAAATATTTGCTTCAAGTATTTGACGTGGTTTACTGGTTATGCTAACTGTACCACAATATCGTCTACATATGCTTCTAGATTTCTTTCCAACTGGTCTACAAACATCTTATTGAGGAGGCATTGATACGTTACCCCTACATTCTTCAGTCTAAATGGAATTCTAGTATAACAGAAGGCACCTTCCTCGGTGATGAAAGATGATTTCCCCTCGTCCTCTAGATGCATTTGATATGATGGTAACCAGAATATGCATGTTGGAAACACATTAAGCAAAATCTAGTGATGGTATCAACCAGTTGATCAATACTTGGGAAGGAAAACAATCTTTTAGACATGCATCATTTAAGTCTATAAAGGCCACACACATACAGGGTATTCCACAAGCCTTTTTTACTAGCACTATATTTGACAACCAAGTGAGGTAGTTCACTTCTCTAATAATCTCCATCTCTTTAAGAGTGGTAACCTAACTTTTAGTCACCTCATTCCTTTCTCTATGGAAATTCCTCTTTCTTTGCTTGACAGGTCTAGGTTTTGCATGGACAATCAACTATGGGTTATGATCTCTCGGTCAATCCCAGGCATGTCTGTAGGCTTCTATACAAAGATGTCAGAATTCACTTTTAGGAATCGAAATAGTTTCTCCCTAACCTATGTTGTCAAGTCCGTGCTCTACTTTAGAGAATGGTCCTCATTTGGGTTGACATACTCTGCTAGACATCTACCTTCTCGCCTTATTTAAAAAGGCCCATGTTGTGGTTACTACTTGGGAGTGGCCTCTTTTAGAGTGGCATTATAACAATCTCTGGATTTTTCCTAGTCTCTCTTTATTTCCTATATGCCCTCCTCAGTTGAGTATTTGATGACTTGGTAGAAGGTGGATGAAATTGCTTTCATCTTGTGTATCCATGGCCTACATAGGATGGAATTGTAGTGAGTTGGGACATCAATTATCACAAAATTGGTCATCATTATAGATCCCTTTTCCATGATAGGTAACACCATAGTTTCAATTGCATAGGTGGTGTTACTATTAAATCCCTCAAGGGGTAGCTCTCTTCTTACGATGTCGCATTCCTTTATGCCTAAGGCCTTTGTTGTTGATAGAAAAAGAAGGTTGATTGAGTTCCCAATGTCAACCATGATCTAACAAACATCCCAAGATCCTATTCTTAGGGTGATTACCAAATGGTCTTCGTGAGGAGACGAGGCCTTGTCCCTCTTGATGAACGTGATTTCAACTGAGGACCTTACTTTTTCTAGATTGTAAACATATGGAAAATTGTAGAAGTCTCTAGCATATTAGAGGTCTCATTGAGTTTGGGCCCTCCATGTATGGTATGGATAGTCCTTACATTAGCCTCATTGTATGGATCTATCCCGCCACTTGATAGAGCAGGTAGCCTCAATGTTTCACGTTCAGGTTGTCGCCTTTCTCCTCTAATATTGCTTCCCACGAGATCCCTTAAATACCCTATAGAAAACAAATCCTTTATTTCTTTTTTAAGATTCCTACAGTTTCTCATCTCATGGCCTATATCCTTGTGAAAGGCACACCAATTAGATGTGTCTCTAATAAGAGCCCTCATTTGGATGGCCATTTGACATTCTGCTCCTCTATTCTGAACACTGCTTGAGCTAGATTCACTCTCAAGAGTGGACCTCTAAAGGGAGATAGTGACCTCCCCTAAGGCCCCTTATTTTTGGACCATTGGCCACCTGCCCTGTGATTTGGCATGAAGCATTTGTTTTTGTTAATTCTTTTGTCTTAGTTTGCCCATTCTAGGCTTATTCTTCTTTTATATTTTACTGGCACAACTTCCAAAGCTACCTTGTTGCTCTTATCCAAATCTAACTTTGTATCCAGATAGATTAATTTTCTCACCTTTCCATAAGCTTTCTCCAAAGTTTGTGAGACCATCTTAGTAATCTTGGTAAGCTCTACAAATAAATCTGAATTCCATAATAAACCCCGCCTGAAGGCCTTTATCGTAATAGAGATAGGGTAATCTGATCTCTCTAGCTTTTCCTTTTTGAACTTTTTTATATACTTCTCAATAGACTCACTCCCTCCTTGGGTTATTAAGAAGAGGTGGTGAAATGCCTTCCTCAAGGGCTTGTTACAGGCATAATTATTGATGAACAACCTGACAAACTGTGAGAAGGTGGTTATAGTACTTGTTACTAGGCCCTATCGAGCAAGGAAGGGATTTGTCCTCAACTCCGTTATCCCCCTAGGTAGGCTCAGGCACATGATCTAGCCTAATCCTACCAACCAGGTCGGTGACTTGACCCTCAGGGGCACCTTGACTTGACTGCGATTATAGTGCCCTATTTTCTTTCCTAGTCTCTTCAAGCACTCTTCTTAGTTGAAAAAGTTAACGTGTCAGTTCTTGATGGGGATCAATATCCACTCTAACCTAATTACAAGTTGGAAAGGTATGGTCTTGTATCGATGCTATCTCCTCGTTTTGTAGTCTCAATTATTTATCAACTCATGATCCTACCATAATGGAAGTGATTTTGGGGAGTTAGTTCACTTACTAACTCTTTCTCTCAGAATTTGGGGTGAATTTTTGAAAATATGGGATTAGAAGCCAAAGCTCGACCTTCGAATATAAGCCTCACAGTGAAGGCCAAAATGTTGAGATTGGTTTGATTTATAGAGAGAGAAACTAGAGAAAAGGTAGAAAATTTTGTCGAATGTGTGGATCTTTTATGAGGCCTATGTATCTAAAGAGCATTATGTGTAAATGTGTCGAATATATAGAGGGTATACGTCATAGGGTGTCATAGGGTTACAAGAGTAAAAGAAAATACATTTAAAGCTTGAGGTTGACCACATCATGGCTTGATCTGAAGGTTTTCCAACACCAAAGCTCCTATGTATAGGCAGACCCATACTATTGGCGTTGTTGTGGGTGCGGGCATAAGTAAGTCATCCCAGGCTAACTCGTCTAATGACTCGGGCTGTATAATTGGATCGAGCTACAAGTTGATCTAAATGTTCAAACACTAAATTATGTTCAATTCAAATACTTCAAACACATTAGGAATAATCATTTGGTAATTTTAACTCGGTACTATATTTTCATTTTAAATAAATAGATGCTTAGATGATCAACTACCACAAAATTCATAATAGTATATGTTCATATATATTATATATACACATTCAACAAAAAATGTGTTTAGGTTCATAATTTCATATTTTTAATATCTAAATATATATTGATAAGTTACAAATATTATATACAATTCTTAATGAACATGTGTTCAAAATTTATAGAAATTTGAACATGAAAGTTTTTTTTGTTACTAAACTAATTAAACTAGAGAAACTTGAATAGTTAATTGATATAATTATGTCATATTAAAATTTCACAAGTGGCATAACATACAATTGTGTACAATAAATATAAAGCAAACATAAATAAAATTTATACATGATATATTAGGTGAAAATAACTTAGACCACTTTAATGATTTAAGAGGAAAAATACTTGTCCATCGAGCCACCTAACTACTTACTATGAAAATAAAGTTTAATTACAAGGTCATCACTTAAACTACACTTCAACATAATGCCACAAAGTTATGTACTTATAAGTCGCTACTTTTCTTCAGAGCCTCCATGAGAAAAGTGTTCGAATCTGGACCAACATTCCGATAAACTCGAGTCACACAAGTAATCGAACTTGTTCAACTAGCACCTAAAATGTTAGCACAATATTAACACAAGTGCAAAATGTGTATTAGAGTAGATTCAATAATGAATAACTCTAATTAGAAGATTCAAGAATATATCAATTAATTTTAAATCAGCTAGCAACCTTAGAATAAGCAAATTAAGATCAAGTTCAATAAAGATGGCTTCTTTAAAGTTAAATAATCAAATCAAATAACAATGATCACATACAAAATTATTTGATCCAAACATCCAAAAACTTAATCAATAAGAAGTTATATGAATATGAAATCATAGTATCATAAAATAAATATACTTATTAGTCAATCAAACACAACCACCAATTTTTAAGAATTAATTAAAGAGAAAAATCTAAACAAATATTATCATGTTTTTCAAAATAAATTGAGAGAGAGAATACAAAAACAATTAGAAAATTATAATGAATGTGGTTAAAGAAAACAAGAAGTATTAGGTTGTTTAAATAGAAAAAAATGAAGCCATAATGTTAGATTAAAGATCACTTACAATTATGTCCATTAAAAAAATTCATAGAGTAGTAAATAATTGGGATAATACGATAATTGAAATGTTTGGCTCAATAAAAAATTACATTAAATTTGAAGCCCTTGTTGCTCGATCGATCTAAGCCAAGCTTGATCGATTGAGCCAAAGAGATTGATCAATTTTCGATCGATCCAGACAACAATTAAAAATGATCGATTAATCCATGTTATAAAAAATAAAAACTTAAGACCAAGTAGATCGAATGTAATTGATTCTCGATAGATCCAATCCTCGATCAATGGAACCCAAAATTTCAATCGATCTTCCCCAATTTTAAAATCAACTTGAGAGGACTTAGATTATAATAGATTGATACTCAATCAATCTACCTCCATAATCGATCTAGATATTACTCAATCGATCAAGTAACCTTTATTCTAAATGTTCCAATGTATTTAATATGAAATCTAACATGAAGAATAACAAAAATATACCAAAATACGTTTATTTGAAGCTCGGTAGTTTCTTTAGCTTGATTAATAATCTAAAAAAAATGAGCTCAGAAACTAAACTACATTTAATTATTTTGTTCACGAATATCATCAACATTCATAAACTTTACAATTTCTCACTTTGGCATATTCATGTGATAAAACCACTCTCTCATTACATCACGCTAATGAAAAAAAATTTACATAATGAATCTATCTTATGATCTAGTGAAATCATCGTTGCTTGAATCTTGAAAACACAAATAAACACATAACTTGTCTTGAAAAAATCATTGTTTATTAGTTCAGTATATATAATAACATAATAGTGAAGAAACAAACATAAGAAGTGAGTCATAATAGATAGAACATTTAAATATTAAGTTTACTCCTCCTATGTGACATATTCAATAGACTTGAACACTCAATATTTTCTCCCCTATATGCAATCTCTCTCATTAAACAATATTTTTCCCATTGGGTGTTATCCCCCTATGTGCATTATCTCTCCCCATTTTTTTCATACAAATATGTAATATAACATTGAAACTTAGAATCAATGTGACCAAGAATAAGATGTATGCAATGAAAGAACTCACCCTAAGTTCTATGACTCCTCAAAATAAAATAGAAGAAAACAAAAATTTATAAAATCTTATATTTATGAAACAAATTTTGTTATTGAGGGTAGTAGATTTATTTAAACAAGACAAGAACATAACACTCAATTGAGAAATTAATCTTGTTTGAATTTTAACTATCCATTGAGAGCATAAGTATATGGACAAGACACATAGACATACTAACACATACAATGACATATCAACAATCATTCAAAATAAGATACATGTTTAAACTGTAGTAATATATAAATTTATTCATTTATACTCAATCATGAAAGATCCAAAGGAAAAAGTATCACTTATCATGAAAAATTACAATTGAATTCTTAATTTAACAAAAAAAAAATATTTACGAAAAGAGAACTTAAAATATTTTTATTCTTCCTTTTTAATATATATATAGGAATTGGTTATTTATTTAATTTTGTATAACTAACTTTTGACTCTTTCTTTTTATGCTTGCTAAGTTTTTTTTTTGTTCATTTCCTTTTCTTTAAGGAATTATACATGAGCCAAAATATAATATGATGACTTTCACACTAGTTATGAGATATCTCTCTCCATTTACTGTAGTAGCTACACACATCACAGTAGGTAACCCTCTTAAACTAGGTGTCTTTCTACAGTAAAATTTTAGAATGTAAAAAACATAGCTCAAATATAGTTTTGTAGTCAAGGTTAGTTCAAGTCTTGAAATCTTACAAAATCAATCATAAAATTTAAACATGATGTATGTATGAGTTCAGTGAGTGTGTGAGTAAGTTCTTGTTAACATCAATCATTAAATGTGAAAAATATGTAAATGTACAATCAAAATACTTAATTACATAATAAAGAGTCAATCAAACTAAGTCAAGTTTGTAAGGTAAAGTAGTATGTAGAGTTTATTTCATTGTTAAAACAAATCTACTCCCCCTTTTTTTTTGTTAAGACTAAAGAAACATCAGTAAAAATAAAATATAAATAGCAACAAATAGATCTAATAAAAAATATAACTTAGGTTTAATGAAGTGCTCAAACAAAGGTACCTAGGTGAACATTAATGGACAGTCAAATAATCAGAAAGAGACAATATTTTCTAACCCAAACTTTCTTGAATCTTAATTTCTTTATTTCTTTGGGTTGGAATTCACTACCTTAGTCTTCATAGGTATATTATTGGACTTACCTTTGATTTTATAATCATCTTAAATGAAGATGCAATATGCATGATAGGAAGATGATAATTAGTTCTAGAATTAAATACACTGAATTTTACTTATCTTTCTAAACTTATGACTTCATGTGTCCTAGTAAAATTTTTAACATGTTACCATAATTTTCATTAATCCTAGAATATGATGCAACATGCATTTATGGATGATGGTTAAGAGTCCTACTATGTGAAACATGGAGAATTATTAAATTTATGAGCATTCATCAAAAATCTACACTTCGATCTAATATGACATTTCCTATCACAATGATGACTGACATGTACAATCTTAACAGTTTTTTTAATTATAGGTGCAATGATTCTTTGTACATAAACAATAACTATAGGAGTAGAGTTAGAAGGCCTTACAGATGCAAAGAAAGGTTGGAGGATTTTACAAAATGAGTTGTATTTGAAGATAATGGTGTATAGTGCTCATCTACATATCCTGGCACTTTCTTATCTCAAAAATATTTCCCATAGTTGAAAACTTTGTTTATATTTTAAGCTCCAATTTATAGACTTTCCATGGCTTCCTTTGATTTTTTTAAGTTCCTACACAAGATTCTTGTTTTTCTATTTAAGATCAGTAAGACTTAAATTCAAATTATCAACAAGTTCAGGCAATTTAATTTTTTTTTTCTATAAATGAAGCATTTAATTTATAGGATTTAGGTTTATCATTTAATTTGGTTACTTCTACTAACAACTTATCATTTTCCTTTTTAGAGCCTACTAAATCTATAAATAGTTTACCAAGACTATTATCATTAAATTTATTTAGGAGAAATTCAAAATCATTTTTCTCATAATCTGAATTAATGTCAAACTTACTGAAATGTCTACTATTAGTTGCAATAAATGCTAAATAGTTAGTGCCACTATTATTTAATTCATCAAGATTGTCATTGTCACTTTTTGAAATACTATGTGTAGAATTGAAAACTCTTCCAGTTCTTTTTTTTATTAGCACACTCAATTGCAAAGTGACCAATACTGTTGCATTCAAAACATTTAGGTATAATGGATTTAGGTTTCTTGCCTTTTGAACTCATAGGTTTAAGTTCTCTTGGATTTTTATCTATAACAAGGTCCTAGGCAGACATTAAGTATATCTAGTGACCTGCTTGAAACCAATTGAAAGTATTTTAGTTACAGATTTAATTAAACTAGATGGGGTGAATAATTAGTTAAGAGAACTATATATACCAAATTAAAATTTCACAAGTAGACAAACATGCAATCGTGTGCAATAAATATAAAGCATAAATAAATAAAACTTGATACATGATATTTTAGGTAAAAACAACCTAGGCCACTCGTATGATCTAAAAGAAAAACCACCAGTCCATCAAACCACCTAACTATCCACTATGAAAATAAGATTCAATTACAAGACTAAGACTTAAACTACCCTCCAAGGTAATGCTCCCAAATTAATCTTATAAGCCCCTACTTTCCTTCAAAGTCTTCATAAGAAAGGTGTTCAAATCTGGACCAACTTTCCGATAAAATCGAGTCACACGAGCAATCGAACTCGTTCAACCAGCACCTGAAATGTTAGCACAATAACCCAAGTACAAAGTTTGTCCTAGAATAGATGCGATAATGAATAATCCTAATTAGAAGATTTAAGAATATATTAGTTAATTTTAAATCATATAGAAACCCTAAAATAAGTAGATTAAGCACATGTTCAATAAATATAGCTTTTTTAAAGTTAAATAATCAAATCAAATAATTATAATTACACACAAAATTATTTAATCCAAACATCCAATAACCTAATCAAGAAGAAGCTATATGAATATGAAATCACAACTTCATAAAATAAGTAGGCTTATTAATCGTTCAAATACAACCATCAATGTTTGATAGATTAATTAAGGAAAGAAGTCTTAACAAATATGATCTTTTTTTTGCAAAACTTTTTAAGAGAAAGAGCATGAAAATAATTAGAAAAATATAATTAATGTGGTTAAAGAAAATAAGAGACATTAGGTTGTTTAAATAGAAAAAAAGAAGCCCTAATGCTAGATTAAAGTTTAGTCGTAATTTTGTCCATTAAAGAATTCATAAAGCAGTAAATAATATGAATAATATGGTAATTGGAATATTTGACTTGAGTAAACAATTAGGTTAAAGTTAAATCCTTCGTCACTCGATCGATAGAAGCCCTTTTCAATCGATCCAAGCAACAATTAAAAAATGATCGATCAATCTAAACTAATCTTGATCAATCCAGGCTATAAAAAAATTAAAACTAGAGACTCGGTAGATCCAATGTGATCGATCCATTCCTCGATTAATTGAACCCAAAACCTTTATCAATCTACCCCAATTTTAAAATCAATCCAAGAAGACTTATATCATAATAATCTATACTCAATCGATTTATCTCCTTAATTGATCCAAATATTACTCGATTGATCGAGTAACTTATTTACTAAATATTCTCATGTGTTTAATATGAAATCTAATATGCGTAAGAATAGAAGTATACCTGAAATATATTTCTTTGAAGTTCGGTAGTTTCTTCGATTTGAATAGTGATCTTGGAAAGCAAGCCTAGAAACTAAATTTATTTTTTTTCATAAATCTTACAAAACACATATTTATATTTACTCACAAAAAGTTTATAGAAAAATGGTAAAAAGGAAAATAAAAAATTTTGCAACAAAAGAAAACAGAAAAAAAAAGATAAATTAGAAAAACAAAACTTTCAAAAATAAATAACTAGAAAATTAGAAAAAATAAAAAAGAAATGAAAGGAGTTGAAGTGGGACGGAAAGTACGATAGATTTAGAATTAAAATCGAAAAAGGAAGGGTATCTTCTTTTAGAAGTATACCTGAAATATATTTCTTTGAAGTTCATTAGTTTCTTCGATTTGAATAATGATTTTGGTAAACAAGTCTAGAAATTAAATTTATTTTTTTCATGAATATCGCGAATACTCATAAATTTTATAAAATACATATTTATATTTATTCACAAAAAGTTTATAGAAAAATGATAAAAAGGAAAATAAAAAATTCTGCAAAAAAAAAAACATAAAAAAAGATAAATTAGAAAAAACAAAAACTTTCAAAAATAAATAACTAGAAAATTAGAAAAAATAAAAAGAAATGAAAGGAGTTGAAGTGGGACGAAAACTAGGGTATATTTAGAATTAAAATCGAAAAGGGCAGGGTATCTTCTTTTAGTCTAACAACTATCTAATAAGAGTATTTTATTGATTTTTTAAGTATATTATTACTCCCAAAAAATTAAAAATATATAATTTATTTTTAAAAATTTTAAAAATTTATACATAGGTTCTTAAACTTTTAAATCTTACAATTTAATCTCCAAATTTTTAAAATTGTACACATAAGACCTAACTGAACTACTAAAATATATATTTGTGAATAAAAAATTTAGAATCTATGTATAAAGTTTTAAAAGATTGGGAACTAAATCTTATGATTAAAAAGTTAAAGGACCTATGTGTAAAGGTTTAGAAGTTTGAAGAACAAATCATATATTTTTAAAATTTGAGACCTATGTATGTATTTAGTTAAAGTTTAGGGACCAATTATTCATTTTAGCCTTTTTTTTTAGTTGTGCATGTTATATTAACTCTTAAATAAAGTTAATTAACTCTAATTTTCTCTTAAAAACAAATTTTTAAGGAGTAAGATTATATTTCACTTTAAAATATAAATAAAAACCAAAAAAACTCATTCTATCCTTAAACATCATTTCTTATGTCTAACATGTCAATCTCACTCCTCTTATTCTCTTGTTAATCTTAGTTTCTCTTATCTCATTATATTTATATACCTTTAATTATTTATATAAATATTTCAAATAATTATGATGATCTTAGAGTTAGGAGTGAGCATAATCCGATCAATCGACTTAAATTGATAAATTCAATCAAATTCGTCACACTCAGATCAGATTAGATTGATAAATTTTATAATCACATCAAATTTAGATTGACAGATTTTATAATCTATTGTATCTGATCTGGACTGAATTACTATTAAATTATAAATAAATGAATATTTTATTTTATAATATGTTATATTTAAATATTATGCATGTCATAATTATATAATATTATAATTTTAGCTTAAAAATAAATATAAATATTGATAGTAATTTAATAATTATACAGATATATTTTTTATTCTTTTAATTTTTTTAGTTGTGACTATAAATAATAATATTTATTAAAAAATATCAATTTAAAATTTAAATTTATGTATTTTGTGTTTTATATATAACTTTATCATTGAATTAGATTCATATTAAAAATCTTTAAATTTGTTTGGATCGGATCGAATTCAAATTGATTAAAAACAGAAAGTTTCAATCCGTTGTTCACCCATACTTAAAGTTAACAAATTATGAGAGAGAAAAAATTAATTTTTTAACGATGAGAAATAGAGACTTAAACGAGAGATATATTATTTTTATTTAGGAATAAAAAATGTAAGAAAATATATTTTTTGATTCTGAATCTTATATTTAAGAGTAGTATAAAAAATAAATATTACTTTTGATAAAAATATGATTTTAATCTTGAAAAATATTATTTTGAAAAATTGGCCTAAATGAATTTATCTAGTAATTATTGGATTAAACTTACAAGATAAAATGTATTTATTAAAAAATTATAGAATTAAAATGACCATTATTCCGTAAACATAACTATTAATTTTAAGAAAAAATAATAAAAATTGTATCTAAAAATTTATAACCATAAAAATAACACCCTCTTATATCCATTATGCATTTTTACTATTAAAAAATCTAATATATCATTTTATATTAAATATCATTTAATTAAATTATAATCATTTAAAATCGTTTAATATTAAACGCTATTTAGTTTAAACTTATTCAATATTATTATAATGTTATTTTTGTTATTATAAATTTTAAAAATGTTATTTTTTATAATTTTATAATTTTAAAGATGTCTATACAAATAAATGAAAAATGTGTAAAAAAAAATCCAAAATGATGATGATATATATTTATTTACATACTAATTTTTACTGTTTTAATCTTAAAAAACTTATCCTTTTTTTTCTTTAATTTTTAAAAAAGTGTCTCACTTTTTCACCTCTTATATTCTGATCCAGCAATCATTTTACTTATAATCGATCCATCAAAACTTGGCCAGACTTTTTTTCTTTTTAGTATTTTCTTTATGGTTTCGTGAACATAAATATTAATTTATAATCGAGATAACATGATAAGATTATGACATTTTTTTAAAAAGAAATGTTTTTGACTTTATTGGATATATTTTTTTCTTTAAATCTTTTTTACTAAATGCAATTATTATACAATTTGCATCCCTGTTGGACTTTTTACAAATTAGTACAGAGATTCGCTTTTAAGCTTTGCCAAAATTATTTAATTAAAGTTTTTTTTTTGTTTATTAATTATCATCCCAACTAAATTAATTTCAGTAACATCATTTATGTTTTGCCAATTTGGTCAAAGATAATAAATAAAGAATTAATAACATGACAATGTCTTCTGCAACAACAACAACAACAAGAAGGTGAGTGTAATTGTGACTTGTGAAGAGTAAATATTTTTACTAATTTGTATATTGTTTAAGTAGTAAATTTTTATTCACTTATTACACTTTTTTCTATATTTACACACGGAATATAATAAAAATATTATGAAATCATTACATTAAAAAAAATCTTAAATCAAAAATTTAAAATAATACCCGGGTTTGCATTCTCATATCTACCGACCCAATTACATTCAAATTAGTGAGTCAACTAAATTAAGATGGGTGCTTCGTACTCAGCTTTGATTGGCTTTTTTTTTTTTTTTTAGACTTCGATTTCTTTGAAAATGAAAAAGCTTACCCAAAAAGTAAATTTGTGTTTACACTATACACAATCATTTTAGTTCAGTCTTAGATATTTTATAAGACTTTTTTTCATAACAAAAAGGATGGTGATAGATTCCATCAATAAAAGGGAAGAAGGTGGTTGGATAATAAACATATGTGGTGTTCATATTCTATGTTAAAAAAATCCAATTATATCTTAATATTATAATTATTATAGATAAGCAAAATGATACTAAAATAATTCTCCTTTTTACGTTTTAGTTTGAAATATTATCTTGTGTAGTAATACATTCAAGTATATAATTATTTTGATAAATATAAATTAAATATTTTGAATAAGAAATAAAATTTTCTTTAATTATATAGAATTTTAAAGTTACATGAAGTATTAAACCTCGTTGTTATAATCGGTGGTTCTTTATATCTTAGTATGTATGATATTAATGATTTTACATATTTTATGTTTTATCATATTTTCAACTTTTTCACTACTATTTTAATTTTAAATTTTTTACTTTATAAAAATATAATCTCATAATTATGAGATAGCAAAAAAAACAAATGATGTCTTTTTGATGTTATAACAAAAATTAAAATATCTATACGAATAAAAATCATTCCACATAATATGCACCAAAATTAAAAACATCCATTGCTTTTAACATTATTAATTTTATTATATATAAATACATAAATTATTTTCTTTTAAACTCTACATATTTTTAATTTAAATTTGTATTAAATTAATTATACTATATTATAATTTAATTACAATACTTTAAATTGATATGAATTTGTTCACGTTCAAGACACATAGTATTGCTAGCATTATATAAAAGCACTAGTTTTATTTTACTAGATGAAATTTTTATACTATCATCAAATTTGATATTATGAGATTATTAAAAAAAATTGATATTAT
This sequence comes from Hippophae gyantsensis, assembly GCA_030763125.1. Classification (NCBI taxonomy): domain Eukaryota; kingdom Viridiplantae; phylum Streptophyta; class Magnoliopsida; order Rosales; family Elaeagnaceae; genus Hippophae; species Hippophae gyantsensis. Next base: position 27,226,106 of record CM061035.1, on the reverse strand, counting down.
GACATTATTGACCTTAAAAATATGATCCATCGAATATCTTATAATGATAAATAATTAAAAACAAGCTATGCCATTTTTGCAAAAATAAAATCTAAATACAAAAAAAGTCAAAATTAATATCTAAATATATAAACAACTCAACATTTTATTAAAACAAATACATGCCATCTACTAACTTCATTCAAAAAAAGATAGTTCATGGATTTTGATTCCTAAACGTAGATGGCAATATTATCATAATATAATTTATTGATTGTTAACGTATACGAAGTAAATTAGATATATTTAAAATAATTAGATATAAATATACATAAAATAAATAGATACATTGATAGATATATACATTAATATATTTACTAGATATATATTAACACTAATGTGACAAACTATTTTATATAATAACAGCATGATATTAGAGCATAATTTATTATAATGTCATTTGTTTGGTTACGACCCATCCCTTGATTTGAGTGGTTTATGGTGGGTCATATTCATGTGTCTTGATGGAACTCGAATTCTAAAATAAATATAATGGGTTGAATAAAGGATAGTTGGTATCCCTATTGATAGCTTAAACTTTTGTTAAGAATGGTTAACTATTATTCCTAGATAAAATAATCAATTCACGTACATTTATTATAACAACAATAAAAATAATTGTGACAACATTATCACGCGTAAATATAAATAAATGTAAGTTAATAATGTTCCAATAACAATAAACAGAACTCTTAACTTTGAAGAAAATTTTGATATCACTGTGCTGGTAGGGGTATAAAAAACACCTTTAATTGGAAACTGCTATAAAAAAAAACAAAGATGGACGTACGTGGCTAACAAGTGTAAAAGCACTTATTTTGAAATATCATATTACATGCATGATGAAATATTGTTTGATCTAATATAATATACACTTATATTATAAATATTTATATCGGATGGAATTCAAACTCATGTTTTCGACTTAAAAAAGAACATATGTTATTTCACTTATTTTAAGTCCAAGGCATTTTGAGACATCTAACAGTCCACTTTGGATATATAGCTAGGGAGACAGGAAGATCGAGGACATAAAAGTTACTTAGAAAAGATTGCACATATAAAAAACACATGATCTTAATGTCATTTGCTTTGAGGGATATAAAGAAAGAAAGAAAGAAAGATATATAGTGGATGGATAGCAGTATAGCACTTTTGTTTCTTTTAGATTATTTGGAAACAACAAACCATAAAGAAAGAATTAAAAAATCAATAGTAATGATGTTCCTCCAAAACCATAGCTAGGGACTAAAGTAAAAGATTTCCGAAAAGGAAAGAGCAAATTAAGTATCCTTCAAAAGCTATAAAAATTAGATATTATATGAATGCTAATTAACCACTTCAAATAATTAATTAATAGCCAAAAGGTAAACAAAAAAGCATATATAGTACGTATTATAGATCTAGGGACAAGTTTTAAGATAATAATCACATTCATACCTCATATGTAATCCAATCTTATTGAGATAAGATCCCAAGTTGTAGCAAAGTGGTGCACACATCTTCATCACTTCATGTAAAGGTTTTGAGCTCGAGTCTCAATTCTCCTTTGAGATAATTTTTCCTACACCATTTAAATTAATAATGGTGAAAAATCCATTTGCCATGTACCATTTATAAAGAAAGAATGATGAGCTTAATTTTTTTTAACATGAAATTTTCATGTAATTACTTGAATAAAAAATTTACAAATATGTAATATTTTTACATATTTGTATAAATATTTTACATAAATTTATAATATATTATAGAAAATAAATATCTTTAAAAAAGTAGTTAAATGATATTTATAATTAAAGATGTTTATAATTTTACCTTTTTTTTAAAAATATTATAAAATTAAACTTAATTTTTAAAGTTATATAAATCGAATTAAATTAGATCCGATTTGATTAAAAGTTTTGATTAAATATCAAATCGAATTGAATCATATATAATTTAGACAGTAGAATCCAATCTAATTGTCGGGTTGATCCGATTTGCATGGTTTCTTTGGACACCCTAGTTAGAAGGTCAAATCTTTGGGTCTGGTTAGACAAAAATCCATTGAGATATAAATCTTAGCAATAAGAAAAGAACCATTGAAATATAAAGATAGCAAATGTACAGCTGTAAGGATGTGAAATTAAATCATGTCAATAAGGAAAAAAATTGAAGACCGATCCAACAAGTAATCATCACCAATTTGATCATCTTTTTAGTTGCTTTTGCTTACTTTCCGATTCCAATATGTTACAAAAGTCTATATTTAATCTTGATCGTTCCATGCTTCCCTCCTTTGCCTTTTTTTTTTTTAGGTTGTGGGGTCAGATGCTGCCTGAGATGCATGGGTCAATTCCTACTAATTCTTTTTTTTTTTTTGGTTTAAAAATATAAGAAAAAAGATATATGCATCCCATGTGAATAACCCAACTTACATGTTTAGATGTTAAGGTGCGATATCTGAATTGTCTTTTATGTTTCACTAAAATGCATTTTATTCCTGTTTTGATAGCAACTAGAGGCATCAATTCGCCAGTAATTTTTTCTTTTTGATTGGGATAAATTCCGTTGGCAATTTTTTTTAAAAAAAATTGGGATAAAAGTATTTATTATAGTTTCAAATATTAAATATAAAACCTATAAATTATAATTCAATAAAATTCATTTAAATATTTTAAATGTTTAAAGTTTAAACCATGAGTTTTTTTTAATAGAAAACCCAAAATCTATTATTGACATAATTTATACTTGTGTTATAATTATTATCTATATTTTCAATATAAAAAAAATTATTGTTATTATTTTATTCATAATCGTATATCTTATAAAAAGTTATTTTTTTTAATAATAATATCATTTGATGTAATAATAAATAAATAAAATGTAGTAAAGGATTTATGAATTACATAATCTAAAAGAAAAATAAGATACTTGAATGTTATTAAATTTACATTTAGTTGTATAGATTCTTTTAATACTTACATTGTATCTATAGTTTAAATTATAAGTTTTTTCAATTTTATAATCAAAATAATTTAAATATTTAATAAATGCAATTATTATATTTTATAAATTTGAGAAAAAATAAACTATATTTTATATTAAAAAATTAATTTTGTTATAAAATAAGAATAATCACTCCTTAATCTTGAACATTACATAAATAAGTTGTATTCTTCACCGCTGTTCAAAACATCCACTTATTCTTCACTTACTGTGATGAATTTAAGTTTTATTATAAATAAAAGATATAAGATGAATTATATATGAACCAGGAGCAAATAAGTTATTTTGAATAAAATATTAGATTGTGTTAAGTCTAATCTAACATTAGCCATTGCTATGCTTATAGATGAGATATCCCATTAACTTATAGTATAATTTATGAATTTTATAAGCTCATTTTATTTTGTCTCATTTATTTTTTAATGGACGATTGTAATAAAATGATACATAATAAGATATCTCATTTATCTCAAATAGACTTAAATAATATAAATACAATTACAAAATAATGAAAAAAATAAAACATAATTATCTATAATAATCATAAATCCATTAAAGATAACTTTAAATAGATGATATGAGATGAGATTTAAATAAAATTTAATAACTTTAACACAAGAATCCATTAAAGACAATAAATAAGACATGAGATGAAATGTGATAACTTATTTAACATCTTTAGTAGCAATGGAGAATATCTACTCGTGGGAAAAATGTCCTAATTAGAGATGTTGATATGTCTTCGTAAGAATTCTAGTATTGCTAATGTTTGGATACACCCGTTCGAAGGCCTGATAACATGTACAGTATATACAGAGTATATGCGATGGCCTCATAAACAGGAGGTCCAATTATACAGCCCGTTAGGTCTTCCTCCCTGAGGATATAACCTCGCTCAATAACGATATAGGGCCACCTCGTTTATTGATGGTAATATCACACAAATACGATCTATGACCACCCCCAAAAAGAAAGATCTAAAATCACCCTATTGAGATGAAGATCTCGTAATAGGGGTGTTCATAAACCGGTCCGGATATGACCAAATCGTAAAACCGGATCGAATCAAACCGAACTGAACTATTTTACAAATCAAACGATCCAGTCCAATTTGTATTAATTTTTAAACCGATCGAACCAGACCAGATCAGTTTAATAATATATTAAAATTTTCACATTATTTCTCATTAAAGGTGTCCAAAAATCGAACCAAATCGAAAACTAAACCGGATCGAACCGAACGATTTTATAAATCAAATAGTCCAATCCAGTTTTTATTAATTAAAATTATTTTAAACAGTCTGGTCTGATCCGAGTAATATAAACAGTCAAATCTGATTAATTTTTTTTAACCAAAACCTGACTGGACCGGACCGATGGACACCCCTACCACGCAATGACCAAAGTGCTGGAACTTCTTAACCTACTCTAACACAACAAATCCTGCTATTAGTTGGGAAAATGGATCTTTTTTTCTTACTAAGTCAACTTTTGTTGCACCAATCATATAAAGGCACGTGTAATACCTCAAACATTATATGCTGACTCAAACACACCAATGAGGGGATCACACTATGCACTGTTAGAACCTTAAATTTGAATCTGTTTCAAAAATCTTTCATATATTTGCTTAAATCTTGTAAATAAGAATTATCAAACGCTGACCAAGTTGCTAAGTTGATAAGATGTGAGGGATTGTACTATCGGGCGATTTTCGAGTAAATTGGAAGTAAATCATACTATGAAATATCTAAGATCATGTTCTAGAGGACCACTCAGAGGAATTATCCAGAGTTGGGTTCAACATTACCTACAAACAGACTCAATTAGTTGAGGCTAAGAGCTAGCTACAACCAGTACAATATGAGTCAGCATAATGAACTTGAATTAAGACTATTTGTGATTCGATAGTGTAATGAGAACATCAAATACCAATTCGATTCTGAAATAAAGATCACTAACACTTTGGCTTTTTGGTGAATTAAACATATATAGTTGTTGATTCGCAGCTTATTGAAGCTTCCATGTTTCTCTAACTACAAAAGTTTTCAAGTTTACCTAACCACAAAATCCTATGAACTATATCACAAGCAACAGAGGACAAGTGAAATATACATCATGATTCATGCAGATTTGCTGAAAGCGCCAGAGATTGGCAGCTTCAAGACCATTATAATATATCCCACTTTCTCTGTTCCAAGAGTAGATTCGTCTATACCGTGACTTCAAATGTTAGAGCATCATTTTATGATCTGCACGCATTGTATATCTCACCCCGCATTGCATCTATTGGCACATGGTCTAGGGTGTAACGCTAGAACCTAGGTACACTCCTGTCTTCTCAAAGAGGGCAAGCCCTTCAGCTCTACCATACCTTGATGTGTAGAGTTTACGATACTCAATGTCCTAATAAATCATCAAAGAAGAAAATAATTCTCAGCAATACAATAAACAGATAATGGGGGAAAAAAAGTGACCATCCATGCAGCATTTTCAGGTGCACCAGTCAGTTGAGATAAACAGTTCGAGTTGAAAGTTTTAACATTCAAATTAGGTATAGGCGTATAGCAACCAACTTGGGGATTGATTACTGAGATGCATAAAAGTTTGTGCATATTGTGATATATGTACTGTAGTATAAGCAATTCTTCATAACCTTTGGGAGGGAAAAGAAATGAAATCATAAATTTGAAGAAAATACAAAGTAACACATAAAAGTGGGCAATCAAAATAATATATATATATATATATATATATATACCTATGCCTTGGTTCAAAATTGCTAAGCCTGTAACTTCAATCGAATCATGATTGGAAACTCCAATGCTCAACCATCTATTCATATTACACACCCTTCTTCCCAAAACCCACCCTCACATGTGCATGTACAACAAATAACACAGTTTAAGACAGGAAAGAAAAGAACTAGCAAGGAAAACAGAGGCACAAGTCTTTTACCTGCAAGCCACTAAGAATGTCCTAAGTCTTAGGGATGCAACTGGTACATTTGATGATGAAAAGACCTGACCAGGGTAGTAAAGAACTCCATCACCAGCAGGGAGGCCACGCCTAAATTTTATCTGCTCACAGCCATATTTTAATTTCAATTAATTTGGTACTCTGGAAGCTGTAAAATAATTTAAAATACATGAAAATATCTCTGCACTAGGAACTGTTGCCTTCTCATGACAGTTCGCACCCCAATATAAAAACCCTGTTCCACCTTCTTTCCATACATGCCACATAATAGCACAGTGTTGGGTACCCCTCATTCCAAGGTGCCAATTGGGGTAGGGGTCAGATGGCCCCATGCACACATAAGTCCATTCCTACAGGATGGAGAATTACACTTGAGCTAATAACATGCATTGCATGACATAAGAGCAAATAAGCTATGGAGAAGGGGAAAAAAACTAATTTCGGAGAACATGAAAGCTGTTTGTTCACACAAAATATTCTTAAAGAAAAGAAAATAAGTCATTGTGGATTATATTATATGTATGGAAGTTGCAACATTGCAAATCGGACAACATTACATGCCCCACGTCAGTTGCTAGAAAACTTCTAGCATACACAAAGGGCATGTACACATAAATGAGTGATTAATCATAGGAAGCAGAATCCTATGCAGAAAGGTGATACGATTAATTTGAGAGAGAAGAAGAGAGCTAGAAGGAGAGACAATTGGCTTAATTCATCATAATATATCTCTCTATTTCTCGGCTATCTTATAGCCTTATAAGAGCAAGAGAGAGTCAAGAGAAAATAACAGAAAATAACCGAAAATGACAGAAAAGGAAAGCACGGAATAACAGAATCTGCTCGGGCCATTTCGTGGGTGGTGAGTGTGCTTAGTGAGGGTGGTGGATACTATTCCTAACCAATTATTGCCCCCCCCTCCCCTCATGATGAGAATGGTCCCCCTCCTCCGGCGAGCACAAACCCTATTCTGGTCGTCGCAACTTCCCCTTTGCGCTCACCCGTGCGTGCGCGCGCCCATCTGCATGCGGCTTGGTGCAATATGCACCTATCAACTCCCCCTGTCGGAGAATCCTTGTCCGCAAGATGAATGCAGGGTAGGTCTTAGAGAATCGCCACTCGTTCTCTCAGGTAGCATCCTCGGCAGGTGCCCCCACCCATTTCACGAGGATTTGACTTTGGCCGATACTTCCCTTTTTGGATCACCCTGCGTTCCAAAATAGCTTCTGGTTGGGGAATGACTAGAATTATCTGAGAGAGAAGCTAATTGGGTGAAAGTTGGTGTGTGGGTTCCGAGTTGCTTCTTGAACCGACTGACATGGAAGACGTTGTGAACCTAAGAGTCAGAGGGGAGGGCGAGCTTGTAGGCCACCGCTCCCATTCAAGCTGTTATCTGGTAAGGCCCATAGAAACGTGGTGCTAGTTTCATGGCAGCTCGAAAAGCCACTGAGGTCTATCAATAAGGTTGTAGACAAAGGTACACATAATCTCCTACCTCAAAAGTCACCTCTCGTCAATGTTGATCAGCTTGACATTTCATGCAGTTCCGTGCTTGTAAGAGATTCTGGCACAGATCACGCAACATTTGGTCTCGGTCTCACAGGTATTCATCTCACAGGTAGATTTCAGAAATTAAAAACAAAATGAACACTATAAACTTTCTAGATCACTTTAGAGTAAGATTAACTGCTTATAAATTAAACGAAGAAGTAGACTATTGATGGGACCCAATAGTTGGAGGAAGAAACATTGATGAAAAATACTTTGGGGGAATTCGAACAAATATTTTATGTAAGGTTTTTCAATGAAACTACTAAAGAAAATAAAGTGGTTGAGTTCATGAACTTTAACATAAGGAGATATAACTATCACTCAATATGAAGCTCGACTCAATCAACTCTCAAGATTTGGTGAGAACATGTTAGAGACAAAGCTGCTAAATTTCTTTTGTGGGGTTACAAGACGACATTCGAACTCAGCTAATGTATCAAGACGATTGAACTTACAAAACAATTGTAGACACAACTTATAAAATTGAGCAAGTGAATTTGGAATAGTCCAACGCTGCGACTTTGACCAAAAACCTAAAGAGAGAGAAAAGATTTTTTTGGTAAATTTGTCAACCATCTGAAAGCGCTCGCTCTCACCTTTATATATGTGCTACAACTGTCAACAACCAGGGAAAACAATTATCCCTTGCAATAAACAAACCAAGGCTACAATGAGTGATCCTAGTCAACATTTAGTTTTAGGGCTTCCAACCTCCAAAAAACCTTCCTCGGCAGAGTCAACAGTCTCATTGGCAGCCACAACAACCTAGATGGCTTTTCAGGTCCAATTCTCTCAACCATGTCGACCATCCAGACACTCCTTTCAACAAGAAGCTGAACCTACTCAATCTTTTCATTGACAAAAATCTGTCCGAGGATGAGATAAAGCAAAGGTGTTTGCTCTCAAGGACAAGCTTATGCAATAACATGTTCACGAGATGAGCCAGAAATCAATGATATTATTAAGGTATTGTTCTCCTATACAAATCTTGGGTACGAGTACTTGTTGATACCGGTGCCATTTCTCTTATTTCTTTGATCTTTGTGCAAATATTGATTTTGAATTATTAAGTTTTATATAGCCCCTTTGTTTTAAACACAACTTCAAGAGCAATGTAATAGACTATGTTCGTAAAGATTGTACAATTGAGTTCAACAAGTATAGATTCTAGCTAACCTCATTATACTCAATATGATTTATTTCAATGTTATTTTGGGAATAGATTGGTTGACTAAATATCAAGCAATAGTTGATTGCCTTGAAAAGAAATTCACCATATAAACCTCCAAAGGTGTGAAAGTTCAATTGTTTGGTGAAAAAGGTGTTGATCCTACCATTATCTTTCTTAACTGTTGCTTAAAAGGAAGACAAAATCGTGTAAATGTGACCTCATTAAACACACTTAAAACAAATGACAATCATGGTAAAAGTTTAGCAAGATTATAGGTAGGAACCAATACCAGGATGTATTTCTAGAAGAGTTACTCGGACTGCCTCTAGCTCGAGAGAGAGGCTTTGTAATTGAATTATATTCGAGATTGCAACAATTTCAATCGTTCCTTTTACTCCTAGATCATGCCATGCCACGTTGAATATTTAGTAGGCCATGTGCCAGTCCGATGGGCCAATGGATCGAGTGGTTAACGAATCATGTCCCGTTGACATGTTTGACACCCTTAGTCAATATTATACCAAAAACAATGTTGTCAAACATCGGAATTTTTCTTTTATCTATGTAAAAGTCTCACGAAGGCATTTCATTAGATAGATAGCGGAAATACCTTGTACATTAAATTTGATTGTGAGGATGTGGGAATTTGGGAACTTTCACAAAAGCCTCAAAAGGAGTAGGTGCAAGGGGAGCATCAGTTGGACCTACGTCAAAGAAAGTAATATGAGAACATCTTCATAGCCAGGTAATAGCTGAAGTGAATTTAGAATGTTGCTGAATATGAAGTGTGCAGCAAATCAAGTATTAATTCCTGCGAAAAAGTATAAAGTCAAGACAGAAGAATTCATACCACCGTAGTAAGTTGTTAAAATACGTGCGTCTGGAGCATAAGCATGAATCTCCTTAGCCATGTTAAGCAGAGAATCATAATGCTCGATGTTGAGAGGCTGCCAAATGTTACTATTAATATCTCCACTTATAGGTAATATCTCATTAGCCATGTTACGAACATAATCATCATCATTCTCTTGGGAACCATAGAAGGGAAACTACATTACATTAATTTAATTGATGACATGATGCTTTGGTTCGGCCTTATCTTTTTGAAAAATGAAAAATGAGTGGTCACATCAATTAATTTATATTCATTACAATAATATTTCATTACTACATTACATTAATTTGTATCTTTCAATAATGGTTCAAATTTATAACTAATTAGAATCAATTTTTCTAACGGTTTTATCGTATGAAATTCAAAGATCATTTCACTGTTTTCCTTTTAAACTAATTTTCCAAGCTCTTTTTTAGGCCTTCTTTCTTATACCTCTCTCCCAAAGCCATTGTCATCTTCATTTGAAGGTATTTTTTTATTATTATTATTTAATTTTATACTTATTTCTGACAATACAAATAGAGATATCTTAAAAAACAAAAGAATAATTACATTCTCGTGCTTTTTGAAATAACTGTTTTTCTTTGCACTCTATATGAACTTATATTTATATCAAGCAACAACATTCTTCTTTTTCTTTTCCGTTCTTTTTTTATGGTTTTGGTTAGTAAAACAACATTGTTCTTGAGTAGTATTCTATTAAAAATAAATCTTGCAATCACATGTTCTTATTGGCTCATTTGTGCATTATAAATTCATTGTAATGATGATTTTTAACTTTGAGGCTAATTGTAATTAAGGTAATGTAAATTTTTGTTTTCTCCTAACTATACATTACCTATATAATAATACTTAGATTGGTATTTGTTCTTTGGATTGGATTTTTTTTCTCCATTATTGGTTCTCAAAATTAGTTATGCTACAAAAATAACTAGGAAAAACCACAAAACTAATAGCTACAAAACTCATAACAACAAAAATAGCACCTCCAATATTAATTCATACACCTCTCAATTAAAATTAAGAGTGCTATTTTTGTTGTTATGAGTTTCAGGGGTGTTATTTTAGGTAATTTTCCAAATAACTATTGGTTTAATCTTTAAGCTTTTTTAAATAATTTTTTTTCTTACATCTCTATCTCTCAAAACTATTGTCATCTTCATAGATAATTTTTTTATTTTTGTATATTATTTAACTTTATATGTACTTCCAACAATATAAGTAGATTTTCTTCACAAAATGATGAACAATTGCATTCTTCTCTCAATTGGAAAGAAAAAAATTAGTTCCTTACACCTCAACATGTACTTATTCTGTATTTGTACCATGAAAAATCATTCTTGAATGTTATTTTATAAATCATCATTTGTGCATTAGAAATTGGTTGTTATGGCTAACTTTGAATTTTGAAGAGATTTTTAGTTAAGAATAATATTAAAAAAATTAAGACAATAAGTCACATTTGATTTTAGTTTTTTTGCTTTATGCATTTTTGAATTTTAGAGTTGATGTCACAAAATCAAGATAAGTAAAATCACAAAAATATAAGACAACAATAAAACAAATGATTTATTTTGTTTGTGTTATAAAATAAACATTAAAAGATCTAGCACAACAAAAGCCATTGCACTCAAGATAAATCAAAATTGAAAACAATGTGTAATTTTACAGTTCGATACTTTAGTGGTACCTTTATTAAACAAAATGTACACATTTAGACATATATTATCAAACCAATACATTAGTAATCCCTCCATTTAACAAAAGGTATATCAATGGTCGTATTTAAGAAAGAGAAAAGAGAAGGAAAAAAATAACTTATAGAAGGATAATTTTATCTTTATAAAAATATTTATTATTTTATGTCTTCTCTCATTTTTTTTGGCCCATTTCATTACGAAAACAATTACATCCACCTTAACAACTATGTCCAGCTCCATCATCCTCTTTTTCCTACCCCTAACACCATCTCATTCTTTCGCTTACCAATCACCCTTTACTTTTTACTGCAAAACAATCCAAAAATACAATTTTTATCGAGACTAAAGTCTACCAACTTATTTGAAACACCATCTCTACCGATGATCGCGACTACGATCAACTCATTCTCTCTAATCTTCTTGACCCTCTTATATTTTCTCCACCACCTTGTGTTCGATCAATGATGCTTTCACCTTAAGTTGATTGAATATAAGGTAGACGAAAAAAATGAAGGGGTCAATGAGATCAAAGAAATGAGCTGGTAGCAATGGCAATCATGGGCAGAGATGGGTACTACAATAAGTTGGTGGTGGCCCAACTATATATTGGGTAAAAAAATACTTCTTTGAATTATTCTGCAACAAATAGTGAAAGTTGGTTAATCGATAAAGAAATAGAACGATATCAAGGGTAGAACGAAGAGGGTGATCGAGATTAACGATAATTATTAGGATAGTATGAGATGTTTTCATATTGAAATAGACAAAAAATTGAGCAATGTATAAAATAATAAATATTTTCATATAAACAAAATTACTCCTATATTTTTTTTCAAAATTAACACATTAATGTACCTTTTATTAAATGAAAGGACTACTAGTTTACTAGTTCGTAATAAGCTCTATGTTAGAGATGTAAATTGAAATGAAGTATTAATGAGATTCATAGTCCAATTAATTAATTTTTAAAGCTCAACTTATCTTATCTTACTTAATTTTTAATTAAATGAAATGGTAATGAGACAGTATTAATTGAGATATATCATTTGTCTCTAATTGGCCTTAATGAGACGAGTAAGAATACAAAAACAATAAAAAATATAATTCATGATTATTTATAATGTAAGTTTAATAAGAAAAATTATACAACATATGTATAAAATTAAGCCTATTAAGACTACAATCTAAATGAGATGAGATGGTATTTAGATGACATGAAGCAATATTGTACCACGAATCCATTAGAGATACAAAATAAGCTATGAGATGAGATACGATAACCCACTTTATATCTCTACTCTATGTGTTTTTAAATTAAATATTTATATGTCATTTAAATAAATTATACTATATCATGGTTTTATTGCAATATTTTATATTGAATTTCTTCACATGCATGACCAGTATATAGAAACAAGAGACATGAAAAGAAAAACTTCCAAAGTTTAATCAACCAAGACAACCAGACGGCTCAGCTTACAATCTTAAGTCTTGTACCATCGATAAAGAATAGCAAAAGGACAAAGAATGACTCTCTAACAGCTATTACAATCTTCAGGCATTGCATAAAAGTTATTAGATATTTGGGTACATATGTTGTGTGCATTTTTGATAATTTATTGTATTGTTAAGTTATTGCATTAACAACAATTAGTTATCACAATCAACGAGCATTTGCAAAGCTTATGAAAGAGAGCCGGCAAAAATCACATATACTTGGAATACAAGTTGTCGAGTATTTTGTGGGGAAAACCAACACATGTTTAAGTAGGCTAAACTCCTTTTATGATCCCAAACTTATAACTTGGTTCACTTAGGTCCCAAACATACAAAAGTTATAAGTTCATTCCCTAACTTTTTGAAAGGTTACGCTTAAGTCTATTTTAGCTAACATAACGTAATTAGCTAACTAATTTTCATCCACGTATAACAAGTTACCAACGTAGGATATGTTCAATTTCATGAATAGATGTGATTCACGTGGGTAACATCCTACATGGACAAGATTAATAAGCTAATTATGTTATGTTAACTAAAATAGGACCTAAGTGGAATTTTTTAAAAAATTCAGGGACAAAACTGCAATTTTTTAAGTATGGGACCTAAATGAAAAGGTTTAAAGTTTGGGGACTTAGAATGAGATGAGCCGTTTAAGTATGCACAGGCAACCTTAGACTGTCGGAGCATTATTTATTGAAAATCAGGGAACCTTAAAATCTCTTTAACCAAATTTCAGAAAAAGAAAATAAAAGAAAACAATGCTTACAGGCTCCAAATGTATAGGCATTTCTTGCACCCCAATGTTTGTTGTGCTAGGCATGCACCACACATGCACAAGATCTGCAGTTGCGACTTCTGTTGGATCGGTTGAACCATTACGTGGATTTGTATCATGTAGAGTTCCATCATTCCACCCATATGCAGTCCCTCCACCGGCAACACCTTCAACTGGTGGAACAAGGACATCCTGATGATTCTCTGGCAAGAGTATCCGTGTTGAAAAAGCATATTAGATAGCTTATATATGTGTATGAACGCTTCCAAGTAACGTCACAACAAACAAAAGGTGATTGTTTCCTGTGAAATAAAAACAAACAAATCAAAAGACAGAAAGAGAGCTTGCTCAGAGTTTTATTTTCTTTAGCCCTATTTTGTAGGACAGCCTGCCAGAGAGTAGAAAATAATATGGTAACAGACTAAGTAGAAAATATATATTCTTGATGCAAACGTAAGTTAGACTACTAAGTATATCAGTTACAAGTAATTTCTGCTGGATTGAAAAGGCAAATAGAAAATAATGCAAAATACCCTCTATTAAGGTGATTCATACGCAGGTAAAAGCATAAGTGCAAATCTTTTTCTCATAGAATTTATACTCACACCCCCAGACCTCCAACATGTCCATGGCTTCATACAGTTGGCAGGAGACGTGCAAATCTTAGATTCATATGAACTTCCTGTCAGTGTATAAAAAAGAATGTCCCACATTGATTAAAAAAGATACTAGTATAGAAAGTAGCATAAAAATTACCTTCTTTAGGATTAACCTTTTAAGATTGGATGGATCATGTTGCTTATACACTATACAAAATTTATATTATATCAGAGCTTCAACCAACAAAAAAATCTAATAGACCTCTCATAAAATAATACATGGACCTTAAAAAAAGGAAGAAACACAAGTAACCCAAATAGAATTAAAATATAATAAATATGTTAAAAATAAAAAATGTTAACTCAAACAAGCCACACGGAAGAAGTTAGTATATATAAAATAATGTTCCATATTGATTAAGAAAGATACTAATAATCAAATTGCTTCTACACTATATATAATTTACCCTTCTTACATCCCTAAAATAAAATAAAATAAAATAAAAAGACAGACACGTTTCAATCTACAAAAAACTTAATATTAGCATAAAATTTCCTTGAAAAAGTTCATATAATTAAAACTATGTTATATTTCAAAATTTCCATGGCATTTCAGTTGAATCATCTCAACTGAAAGTCAAAGAAGGCAAACAAACAAACAACAGGACGACATGTGATAAACCCTAAACCATAAAATCAATCCATAAATTCGAAAAAAAAAATATTTACCGTATAATTCGATCGGCACCGCCATAAGCAACAAATAAAATAACCAAAATAAAACTAGAATAAATTACAAGACAAATGGGACTAACCAGAGCTATCCATTTCCAAGAGGCTTTACACTTTTTGTGTTCGTAGTTTGTACGGGATGAAAAAAAATCACTACTAATAATTAAATTTAAGGTAATAAAGTTAAAAAATTTAATAATATGGGATGAAAAATATAAATACATTATCTAACATATTTAAGCTCGTGCAAAAATAATTACAATAGTTTAAATTTATTACTCATTTAGTTTGCCATTATAGTTAATTATCAATAATCATTTGAAATTAAAATTTTTAATAAAATAACTTAAAAATTAAATTACTTATTTATTATAATTTTAGAGCATAATATTATCATAATTTTTAATTAATGATAATTTTATTAAATAATAATATAACAAAATGTAATTAATTATAAGATTAAAAAATTCAATTCATACATTTTTGTTAAGCTAATTATAAATAGATATTAATCTATTTATTAAAACTTTTATATATTTTATAATAAGCAACTTATCATTAATTTTTGTATTATAAAATATAACAATAAATTTTTATAATAAAATAAAAATAGCATATTTAAAACTTGTTATCACAAAAATAGTACCATTTATATTAAATTAATACATTTTCACAATTAAAAAAAATCTAATATATTATTTTATATTTAACGTCATTCAATTAGATATCATTTAAATAAAACTATGACTATTTAAATTCGTTCAAAATTGAACAACGTCCAATTGAACTTGTTCGATGTTATTATGATACTATTTTTGTTATTATAAATTTTAAGAGTGTTATTTTTTATAATTTTCTTAAAAAATTTATTATTTATTATTTTTCTTAAAATTTTATAAATATTCTCGTCTAATTTTTCATATAAGATACATGTAATAAAATTTGACCAAAAAGAAACAAGCCTTATTCAAAAGAGAAAATATAATACCAATACTTGAACTAATGTACTAAAAATGTATGCATGAGGTGGAAATAATAGGTGTTTGAAATCATATTTTTAAGAAAATTTGAAATACAACATTTACTAAAATTATTTAATTCATGAAAACAACGATACATTATAAGCAAAATATTGAAAAAAAAATTACATAAATCATTTTACAAAATGTGGTTTAATGTGAAAAGAATTTTATTTATAAAATTTAGTATATATGTACTTCCTCACTTTCAAAATCGAGTGAAATGTACATTACAGATATCCTAATACATGCTCATACGATATAAAATATAATATATTAAATTTAAGATCTATATGCATGATATTCAACCTCCATATATATTGCATAACTTTAAAGTACATGAATAATGTGCGGTCAACCTCTGAGATGCATGTGAGTTCACCTCCAACCCCATATATGATCATATTTCGATATACATATGGTATATATATTAGTCCACATCATAGTCATATAAGCAGTGATGACTTGTATAATTTATCACTTCCTAACTTTAATTTTGGTATAATTTTATTTATTTATTATTAAATTTAGATTTCATTATTATTATTTAAATTTTATTGCAAATTTAAAGACAATGAAGATTCAATTTTATAAACATATCATTTAAGAACTTCTGAATTTAAATGAAAATTTATTTAAATCAAATTAAAATTAAAATGTCTATATATATATAAGGAAGTAAGAGGATTGGATATATATATATATATATAAAGACGAACGATGGGAGAAAGGATAAGTTTATATATATACATCGAAAAAAAGAAGGGAACACAAAGAATAGTCGTTAGGATCAAAATAAAAAGATGTTGAAGGCAGTAGAAAAAAGAAAAAGAAAATGCGGGAGAAGACACGAAAAAAGATTATTTTTACAATTCAATTTTCTTTCAATTTCTCTCATAAAATTATGATGAATTCGTTTGTGTTAAATTTAATTTTTAGCATGAACTAATTTTTTTTTATTTTAAGAAAAAGATGTAATTTAATTCTAAACTATGCTTAATTTTTTATATTAATTTGAATTATTTTTCTTCATGTTTATCTAATTTATTCTAAGTTTAATGTTTCTAATTAATTTGTCATTAATTAAATGATTTTAGTCTTGTAATTTACTATTGAAAGAGGAAATTATAGAATAGATCTGAAATATTTCAACATAGATAAATATATAGATTGAAAGACTTGTATGAACCTATGTAGTATTAAAATCATTGATTTTAATGCTTTCTTTCTTTATTAAATTGCATAATCTTATGTAAATCAATTAACAAGAATATTTTCAATTGAATGTCGAAAGAGGTTTTTCGATATATTTTTAGAGATTGTTAACAAACAAAGATAATTAAATTCAATTAGTTAGATGAGTAAAGCATAGTATGGGATTAGATAAAATCGATTTCCTAGAAGTTTTCTTTCAACTAATTTGATCTTTGAACAACAACTTTATTTTATTTTGCATATTTTCTTTAAATTAATTTTATTTTAAATTCTAATTACAACAACCTTAGTGATTTTTCTAGATAAAATTGTGATTAGCCTAATTTTGGTATTTATCAAAAATAAGTTATCAATTCTTGAGGACTATACTCTTCTTATCATTTTATTATAAAACTACAATACTATGCACTTGCAGTTTTGCATAAATCAAGTTTTTGGCGCCATTCTCGAGAATTGATTTTTTCTTATATTTACTAATATCAATACAAAGTAATCTTGATTTTAATTTAAAATTATATTTATATTTATATTTTTTATTTTTTCTAGATGTGTTTTTGACGTTGGATGCGTCGTGCTAGAACTCAAAACATTATTCCTTTTGATCTGGAGATTGAAAGAACTTTTAGATCACAAAGAAAGAAGAAAGTACTAGTCATGGCTAAAGGAGAATGGAATGTACAACCATGCACTTTAAAGGATTATGTAAGGCCAATTATGAATGATAATTATTCATGTGTAAGATGCCAAACCATTAATGCCAATAATTTTGAGCTCAAACTAGTGTTGATCAGTATGGTGCAACAAGCTTAATTTAGTGAATCGCCACTTGATGATTTTAATATTCATTTAGTAATGTTCTTGGAGATTTATGACACTATAAAGATGAATGGTGTTATTGAAGACACCATTAGACTGAGATTGTTTCCTTTTTCATTGAGGGATAAGGCTAGAGGTTGGCTATAATCTCTACAATAAGAAAGCATCACTAGTTGGCAAGACATGGTAGAAAAAGCTTCTTGTTAAATTCTTTCCACCTATAAAAATAGGCCAACTTAGGAGTGGGATTGATCAGTTCAAGCAAAATGATTTTGAGACAATCTATGAAGCATGGGAAAGGTATAAAAATATGATTCGGTGTTGCCCTCAACATGGATTACCGGATTGGTTACAAGTTCAAATGTTCTATAATAAATTAAATGGGCAAGCTAGAACCATAGTTGATGCTGCTTCTAATGGAACTCTGATGTCAAAGATAACTAAAGCTGTTACTTCTCTTTTGGTATAAATGGCCTCAAACAACTATCAATGGCTAAGAAATTTGCCAAGATTCATGAATTGGAGCTATTTGCTGCTCTTTCAGCTCAAGTAGCTTCTCTATCTCATCAAATTTTAGCCTTGACAACTCAAAGAATACCACAAAGTGCAGAATATGTTGCAACTTCAAGTATGACAGTTTTGATGAATGAAGTAAGTCAAGAACAGGTTCAATACATCAACAATCGAAACTACAACTATCGTGGTAATCCTATGCAAAATTACTACCATCTAGGGCTTTGAAATCATGAGAATTTTTCTTATAAAAACACAAAGAACGTGTTGCAACCTCCTCTAGGATTTGATAGTCAATCAAGCGAGAAGAAGATGTCACTTAAGGAATCCATGGTTTATTTTGTTGAGGAGACCGAAGCAAGGTTTAAAAATAATGATTCACAGTTGGATAACATTGAAACTCATTGTAACAATATGGGAGTCACTATGAAAAATCTTGAAGTGCAAATTGGGAAACTAGCCATAACCATCAATGCCCAACAAAGATAAACTTTTTCTAGCAATACAGAAGTGAATCCAAAGGAACAATGCAAGACCATTACACTTAGAAGTGGAAGAGAAATTAAGAGGTTGTCATCAAAGGAAATCGAATCCACCCCTATAGCCCAAAACAATGGTCAAAGCAATAATAAAGTAGAAGAGGAGATCGTTGATGATATGCTAAGAGAAACTGACACGCCTCCATCAATTTCATTTCCTAACAATCCTCATATTCTCTCTACTCCACTTCCTTATACTTAACTCTTTCAAAAACAAAAATTTGATAAGCAATTTTCTAAGTTTTTGGATATCTTTAAGAAAATTCACATAAATATTCCTTTTGTAAATGCCTTGGAACATATGTCAAATTACACCAAATTGAAGGACATCATTTTCCAAGAAGAGAAGGTTGGAGGAGTTCGAAATAGTGAAGATTTTTGAAGAATATAGTGTCGTTCTTCAAAAGAAATTATCTCAAAAATTATCTCAAAAATTAAAAGATCTAGGGAGTTTCACTTTACCTTGCACTATTGGAAATTCATTTTTTGATAAATTTTTATGTGATCTTGGTTCTAGCATTAATCTTATGCCACTATCTGTTTATAGGAAATTGAGACTTGGAAAGATGAAACAAACAACAATTTCTTTGCAACTAGTAGATCTCCATAAAGTATCCACGTGAAATCATAGAAGATGTATTGGTAAAGGTGGATAAATTTATTTTTCCTGCTGATTTTGTGGTGTTAGATATGGATGAAGACCAAGATGTCCCACTAATTCTTGGTCGACCATTCTTGGCTACGGGAAGGGCTTTAATGGATGTTTAAAATGGTGAGTTAACATTGGGAGTGGACAAGGAAGAGATTACATTCAACATTTATGAAGCCATGAGATTTTTAGAAGATACAAGCACTTGCTTTCGAGTAGATGTCATTGAACAATGTGAAATAGAAACCTTTCAAGAAGATGCCAACTGATCACCTAGAACAATCTATCACCACTTCATCACATGTTTATGATTTCAATAACTCTGTTGTTTGTGAATCTGATTTACCTTTTGTTAGTGAAGAATCTATACACTTTGTATTTGCCTTGGAAGCATCGCAACATGTTACATCATTTAGCAAAGAAGTTGAGAGGCTAGAGCCAATGGTAGAAAAGACAGATTCTATAATCTCTACAGAAAAAGTGTAGCAAACTACAACTCCAAAGTTAAAGAAATTGCCTAAGCATCTTTGCTATGCATTATTGGGTGACAATTACACCTTTCTAATGATTGTTGCGACATCACTTACACCCGAAGAAAAGGAAAAGTTAATGCGTGTGTTAAGAGAGCATAGAACAACCTTGGGATGGACTATCTCTGACATAAAAGGTATAAGTCCATCCATTTGCATGCACAAGATTCTAATTAAGGAACCTTACAAACCATCAATTAAGACCCAAAGAAGATTAAATCCAGTAATGAAGGAAGTTGTGAGAGTTGAAATTTTGAAGCTCCTCAATGTTGTAATTATTTATGCTATTCTAGACTGCTCATGGTTAACTCCAGTGCATGTTGTACCAAAAAAGGGTGGAATGACAGTGGTGAAAAATGACAACAATGAGCTTATTCCTGCAAGAACAATCATGGGTTGGCGTGTATGTATAGATTACTGTAAGTTGAACAAAGAAACAAGGAAGGATCATTTTCCACTTCCATTCATTGATCAAATGTTAGATCGATTGGCTGGATATCCTTATTGTTGCTTCTTAGATGGTTATTCGGGGTATAACCAGATTGTCATAGCTCGTGAAGATTAGGAGAAAACTACATTCATATGCAACAAAATTTCAATGTTGCATGATGCTATTTTTTTAGATTTGGTGGAAGATATAATATAAATTTTCATGGATGACTTTTCGGTTAGAAAAACATGTCATCTCCTTGTTAAGTTAGAGCATAAAGTTTTTTGGGCTGTAAAAAAGTTTAATTTTGATTTGAAGGCAGCAAAGAAAAAAATGACTTCTTCAATTGATGAAATTGATGAGTTCCAAAATGATGCGTATGAAAATGCAAAGATTTACAAAGAAAGGAAAAAGAAGTGGCATGACAAACAGATTCTTAGGCATGAGTTTGCTCTAAGACAATAGGCTTTTCTCTTCAATTCATGACTAAAACTCTTCCCATATAAGTTAAGATCAAGATGGATAGGTTCTTATACAATTGACAAAGTTTACACTTTTGGAGCAATAGACTTGAAGGACAAGGTATGAAATATATTCAGAGTTAACGGTCAAAAATTGAAGCACTATTATGGAGAACAAGTTGAGAGGAATTGTGTATTTATTCCTTTTCGAAATCCTATTTAATGAATATTGAAAGGTCTAGTTGTAGACTATAAAACAAACACTTATGAGATGTAGCCCATAAAACTTTCTTTTATTTTTATTTATTTTTATTACTATTTGAATAGTTTGGATTTTGATGCTAATTTATTTTGCAAGAATAAAATACTAAAAATTACAAAATAATATGGATCCACCATAAAACCAGGGAAGTTCATTTCTTCAATTTGTCTCACTTTTAAATTACAATGAGGACATTGTTTAGTTTAAGTTTGGGGGTGTCAACTCCTATAATCTTGAGTTGTTGAATTATCTTATCAAGCATGTATTTGAGTATGATTGAATTCGTCATGACTATGAAATTCTTTGTCCTTGAAAATAATTGAGCACATAGTCAATTTTTCTTTATTTCGTTTTGTCTATGAAGAGAAGGAGCTGAAGTAATTGGGTTAGAAAAGTTCAATCTTACTTTGCTCTAGAATCCATTGATGAATCCTTGAAAAAAAAAATCCTAATTGATACCAAATATTAGAGAAATTATCTAGGTAATTTTTTTGTCATAACCAAAAACTTTCCCAGCCGTCCTAATTATCACACCATTAATACATGGTGTATTCCTATAGTAAACCTTTTAAGCCTTATTTTACATAAGCCTTTATTTGTTCTTTTAACTACATAAATCATTCTCATTCTAAGCTTGAAAAACCATAAATTTACCTTAAATTTTGAGAAAATATATTGGTGAAAATTTGCATTCAAAGAGAAAGTTAGTTCAAATTAAATAATTCATATTATGTTTGCTCTGTTTGATCAAAGAGTGAAAAAAAATGAAAGGTAAGAATCGAAAAAGGGTTAAAGTGGTTGAAATTAATTAAGATTATAAATATCGAAGCTATCATATGAAAAAAAAACACTCCATTTATTGAGTATAACAACAATATTGTCATTAGTACGAGCATATTGTCAAGAAAGAGCTATGGTGTAAATCTTGTGGATATTCTTTTTATTTCTTTCTACTAAGTATTTTTCAAGTTTGCTTTGATTTTTCATATCTATTTCTTTCTTAGCCCTTATCCTGTGGTCTGTCATTACAACCCTAATTAAAGACATTTTGATATCTGATTTTGGTATTTAATTACATTAGTGGAGAAGATTTATGAAAATTGGACTCATGTAGTTAAATTTTGAGAGAATTCTTCTTATTTTAGTTATTTTATTTTTATCTAAATTTATTGGTGATTTGGAGTTAAATTGACTATTTCACACACACATCCAAGGACCTAGCTTTAGGTTAAAGTAAATACTTAACTCTTGCTTGATAAATCGTTAAATTATTGATTGATTTTTATGCTATCTTCGATATAAAAAAAAAGTTATTAATGATGATATCTAAATTCAGATCATGGCTTAGTGAATGATGGTAATTCTTGTCGCCCCTTTGCTATTTGCTTGCGAATCGACAAGACTCTAACGAGCTTTACCAAAAAAACTTTCCAATTTTGCGATTGATTAAATTTTTCACACGAATTTTTTTGATACTAACCGAAGGAGAGGCATTTTCAAGTTAAAGGTCGAGGAAACCGAGACCAAGGAAAGATCACTAAAACTTTAAATATTATTATTTAAAAAATTCTTTTTATAAAACTTTTATAATTAAATCATAAATTTTTGAGGTTTTACAAATAAAATATTTTAATAACATCAAACATAAAAAATACTAATGCATTTACTAAGTTACATCTACCAATCCCCTTTTAAAAAAAAAGTGTTGGTAATCTTTATCAAAAGTAACCAATCTTCACTAAAGAGAATTTTGAGAATCAGTGAATAATAATTGGATTGTTTGTACTTGTGAAAAGTTCAATTTTTCAAACAGATACGAAGGCAATTTCAAATGGACGTGCTCTTTACCAACAGTCCCCATATTAGAGGTTGTTTAAGGCAATACCAGGGAAAAAATGTGATGATTTAGATATCGTGCAAACATCAGTCAAAGGCCCAACGTTCAAAAATACTAAACGGAAATAAATAAGGAACCTTCGATATTTCTTATAATCATATTTCTTATGCAAGTAAAAGCTACAGATGGAAGCGTAAAAGGTTCAAATGGCCCGTGTGATACCAAATGATTGGTTTATGAATCGAAAGAACTAACTTCTGAAGTAAGAGTTCACACAATTTGATGGTACAAGTCAGCTGCTATCATCCACTCCTTGATTATTTCCATACAAATTCACTCTTTTCTTGGGGAAACCTGGTGGTGGTTCTAAACTCGAACCCCGATATTTTAGCTCAGAAGTTGTTGATCTAAAATTCGGATCTACTGCTGTAGGTCTAGAACCATGATCAGCAGAAGCCGGCCTAAGGGAGCTTGTTGCTCCTCCAGCATATCGTGGTGGAGAAACGTACCTTCTTGGTGGCCCTCTGAGACCACTACCACCTCTAATATCCATCTTATCAGCATTTCTTGATGATGAATCTAGAAAAGATTTATCCCCAGAGGCAGTTGCCCCAACTGGAGCTCCACTTGTTACTGATGTGGAACTGAATGGATCATCAGGTCCCCATGAAGTAAGTGCTTCCTTCTTCTTAGCAAACAAATGCCAAGCTCCAAAGAGAAAGAGTATAAACAATAAGACAGGGCTAGTCCATAGCATAGTACTATATTCCCCTTTATATATAGGAAGGTTCGAGCGATACATTCCAATGTATCCACCACCAAGGCCGAGAAGAACGAGTTTCTCATGGTCGCTTGCAATCAAGGGGATTCGTTTACGTCTCTCAATATCTATGTTTGTGATCTGGTAATTTAGGAAAGACGCTTTGATCTCATCTAAACCAGTAGAGAAAAGAATTCGAGGAGCACCTGCCCTAACATAATGATGAGATGAAACATTGTATATCTGAACTTTCTCCTCATTCACAGCAAGCAAATATCCTTTTATTGCCTGAAATGCAAGAGGTTCATGCATTTCAAACTTTCTCTTAGACCTCACCCTGCATTTGAAGTTTACTATATCTCCTAATAGCAACACATGAATCAAATCACCTTCTATCGTGCATCCGTATGCTTTAGACCGCTCTGTAGCATCAAAAACATAATTCCGTGCAAGAGAGTGATTCAATCCTTCACACTCAGATTCCCTAATCTTCATGTTCCTCAAGTCTAATGAGCCAGCCCCACTCTCAGTAAGAAACAAAAGTCGCTGCTTTAAGAAAGCAAGTGGCCTGCTTGACGGCTTGGTCCTACCATAAAGAGTACCATTTTCTCTGAATACCCTGATTTCTCCGCTAACATCAGTGGTCAATATGTACCTCATCCTTCCAACATGGTGCACCTCCAGAAGAGTTATTGGTAACCCATCTTCACCACCATCACGCATAAACCCAACCACATTTTCCATAAAAACCGAACTCCATTCTTCTCCGCTTGATCCTTCCCAAACTCGATGCATTAAAACCGCACCATTCTGATGCCCCGTAATCACAAAACTCTCATTCTTGTAAACTGACATGAATGAGAGCATAGCAGTAATGGGTGAATCAGATAATGTAAAATACTCAACCAAAACATCCCCATTTCGTAAAAACACATAAACTCTTCCTCTTTCATCCCCAACTGCAGCATACTTACTTAATCCCTCGTAATCTCGAAACGGCAATACATCAATACAAGTAGCTTGAGAATCCAATTTCACAGCAGACACAAATTGAAATCTCTCTGACCAAAATGGACTGTACTTTGTTACGGTAACCAGCCTAGCTCTCTCCCCATCTCGAACTTTATCACTCAAATCCCCTTCTTGAACTTCATTAATAGATATTTTCCCATCGTATTTTTCCTTTATTTGATCAATCTTTTCCTTTTCTACAAGAGCCAACTTCAAACTATGATCAGTATTATCATTTCCTAGTGATGAAGATCCCGACAGCTTGGATTCCAATCTAGTAACTATTTCATTGAGATTTCTCACTATTTCATCCAGTTTTTCTAATAGAACTTCTTGTTTATCAAAAGTAGGCTCACTTCCAGTTTGTGATTCATGTATAGAATTGTGTGTATGCTCTTCTTGTATCAAGACCGAGTTAGAGGTAGCAAGGACCCTAAATACACTAGGAGAAGACAATAGGAAAATTAAATACAGTGAAAAGAACTTGCCTTTGAAGAGAAACGCCATTGAAGAAGCTTAGCTTTTGCGTGAGTTTTGATTCAGTGTTACTCCATTACAGTTCGCGTAAATTACGGATTTTTTGGGATGCTGGATATGGGATTAAGAAAAATTAGATCGAGGAGGTATTAAATTTGATGAATTCGTGGTAAGATCTGATATATATTGAGAGTGGAAATTGGATATGGGATTAAGGAAAATTAGATCGAGCTGGTATTAGATTTGATGAATCCGTGGTAAGATCTGTTATAGATACTTATAGTGGAAATTGAGTTGTAATGTTTTGACTTAGGTCTGTACGGAGCTCAATTAGACTACTTGATTTTGGTAATCAGGTAATTTTAGGGCAAAATTTTATAATAGTAAATATCAATGGATGAGGATTTTTCGTTTGTAATAAAATATTATATTCCGGTATGGACTGTTTTGTTCTTCTCTAAACTATTGTCCTGTAAGAGTAAGACACGTTGACAAGTTGTTTGGCTTTGTTCAACTCCATTGCTCCTCCGTGGGAACGGTAGTGGATTGTAAAAATCATATTCATCTTGTATTTTTAATTAATAATTATTGATTATAAATTAATAGTAATATTTATACAATTTAATCACATTTTTTATTTTTTAATATTTATTTAAAAATATATTTAATTTTTAAAAAATAAATTTTAAAATATTCCTTAATTTATTATATTATTTAAAATATTAGTGATGACTCTATGAGTTGAGTCGTCAATGCATTTTTTTATTTAATATTTATTTATTTTATTTAATAAATAGTATTTTTAAGATTAAAAATATTAAAATATGAATTTTAAAAATGAGTAAAAATATAATTTTAAAAAAATATTGGGATTTTTTTTAGAATTTTATGGATTTTTTTATAAACTTTTAACGCATGATCAATCAAAAATTGCCGCGTAGATGCCATGCAAGCAACAAAGTTGACGAAGTCAGCCACGTGGATCACACGCAAGCGGAGAAGACCAATCACGGAAAGCCACATGTATAAAATAATGTAGAGCCTTGCCAAGTGTTAGCATCACTTTCATTTCAAGTTCGTCACGCGGTTAGTGTATCCCCTTGTCTCGTCACACTATTTGTTTATTCTTTCTAACTGTGCACCACACAAGCCATAACCGAAAATCAAAGATCACCGTGTGGAAATAACACAACACCATTAATCAAGGCCAATCTACCTGTTCTACGTGTTGTACGTTGATTTGCTCAGTGAATACAGTATGTTACGTGTCACATTTCTATTGTTTGGTGTTATTAATTTTTATTTATTTTTATCTTAATCCTTAATCTGAAGCTGATTTGATGGTCCAAATTTCACCTGAGCTTAATTTAACCCCCTAATTGCCCTATAAACCTTAATGAGCCGAAATTAACATAATTTTTATCAATTTTTAGAGCTAAAAATAGAGAAAACACAAAAATAATAATAAAAAAGATATAATTTTAGTGAATATTCAAGAGAAAATTGGTACTATAATTCAAAAGATTTATTATATTTCTCATTCTTTTCCTTTCTTTATCAATTTTTATCTTCTTTTTTTATGAAAATATAAGTTTTATGAACAAAATTATGTCTAATTAATTTATTAATTTATGGGTCTTATAAACATAATTTTATATTTTATCACAATTATGATTTCAATTTAATTATATTATTTAATCTGATTTTTATGATATTAATTGTTTGGCCAACAATTGATTTATAGAAGCAATTAAATAAATTTGAGAGAATTATTTAATTGTTTGTCTTGATTAAATATCATTCATAATTTCTAAGCATAGATGTATGATTTTTATGAATATGATACATAATTGATGAACTTAATGAATAATACATAATTTAATTGACATGAGAGTATGATTAAGTTAATTACTATATGATGTGTAGCTTACTTAAGAGAGAAATACATATTATATTAGATTCAATTAATCATGTAATTAACTAATAATTATATTGGAAGATTTTTGAGAGATTAAGTATTCATAGATATTTTCTCAAATATCTTCTTAGTTGACAAATTTGATTTAATTAATTATTGTTATTTATTTTTAGTTCTTTTAATTTTTTATCTTAAAATATAAAAAAACAAAAAAAAAATTGATTTTTTAGTTTTTGTTTTAAAAATTAGTTTCTAATAACATAATTTTCATAGAAACGATATTTTCTTATAATATTACTTATTGTGATACATATATTTGTGTATTTATTAAACACAATCCGTGTGTGATCATGTTTTTGGTACCGTTGTCGGAGATTATAAATATTAAAAATTAATTTTTTATTTTAGTTATTTTTTAATTTATTTTTCTTAATTTTAATTTATTTAGTTATATAGTTAGTTATTTATTTATTTTAGTTATTTCTCTTAATTTATTTTTCATAATTTTTCATAATTTATTTAGTTATTTATTTTTAATTTAGACATCTTCTTTGGTACTATTAGAAACATAATTGAGTTTGTTGCATGAGCAAAGTCTATAAGAGAGAAATTTTACCTTTAGATCATGAAATCGAACGTATTTTGAAATCAATAAGAAAATAACAAGTTGTCACCCAAGTGAAAAAAATGGTTAATCCATTAGAAATAAACAATAATGAGAACAACGATATACCTTTGATGGATGATAGGGACAAAGCTATTAATGAATATGGAATACCTATGTTAGAAAGGTTGAATCCAAGTATTATAATGCCAAATATTCAAGCTAATTAGTTTGTACTAAAACCAGTGATGTTTCAAATGCTACAAATAGTTGGATAATTCAGTGGATTACCAACAAATAACCATCATTTACATCTCAGATTACTTATTGAAGTTGTAGATTCATTTAAATTTAGTAGTGTGACCGAAGAGACATTTAAGCTTAGATTATTCCCTTACTTTTTATGAGACTGTGCTCGATCTAGGCTAAAATCTTTACCATCTAATTTCATTACAACTTGGAATGATTTGGCAGAGAAATTCTAGATGAAAGATTTCCCACCAACAAAGAATTCCAAGCTTAGGAATGATATTACATCCTACCAACAATGTGAAGGGAAATCTTTATATGAAGCATGAAAAAGATTCAAAAAATTGCTAAGGGAGTGCCCTCACTATAGTATCCTTCATTGGATCCAAATGGAAACTTTCTACAATGGTATCAATGCTCAAACAAGAATCATTGTTGATGCATTTTCTAATGGAGCTTTGCTAGCCAAATCTTACAATCAAGTTTATGTGTTACTTGAGAAAATGACTAGCAATAATTATTAATGGCCAATGGATAGAATGACAGCCATAAGAAGAGTAGCTGGAAGGAATGAGGTAAATGATATCACGACACTTACAGCTCAAGTGTCATCTTTGGTGAATCTTTTGAAGGCTAAAAACTTGCCAATGAGTATAAACTAGGTCCAAGATTCAAGGGTGTCTTGTGTGTTTTGTGAGGGAGCTCATTTGTTTGAGAATTGTCCAAATAATCCTTAATCAACATTCTATGTGGGTAATGTGAGCCAAAACAATAATCCATACTCAAACACATATAAGCCAAGATGGAGACAACATTCTAATTTCTCTTGGAATAACAACAATCAAGGTGGTAATCAATTCAACCATCAATCATTTCCACCACCTGGTTTTCAACAACCACAACAATTTCAAGCTCAAGAAAAGAAGTCACCTACTGAGGACAATAAATATGCTTTAATGGGGATGATGAAGGATTTCATCCACTCAGTAAATACAAAAGTATCCACTCAAAAGGCTTCAATTTAGAATTTAGAGAACCAAATGGGGTAACTTGCTTAGGTCATAAGTCAAAGGCCTCCAGATAACCTTCCAAGTGACATAATTATAACCCCAAGAAGAGAAGGTGAAGAGCATTGCAAGGCCATAGCCTTAAAGAGTGGTAAAACTCTAGAGGAGGAACATGAGACTTAAAAGGATGAAAATGACCATGAGACTAAAAAAGATAAGAAGGAACCAAAAACTAACAATGATGAGGAGGAACATGAAATTAACAAGAATAAAGAGGAATTAGTGGATAAGAAAGCTAAGAATTAGTGGATAAAGAGAGTAATAGAAAGAAAATAATTTAGTCAAAGAAAATTAACCTCTATAAACCCATTATTCCTTTCCCTCAAAGACTACGAAAGCAAAAGTGAGATACACATTTTTCAAAATTCTTGGAAGTCTTTAAGAAACTGTACATACATATATCATTTGTAGATGCATTTGAACAAATGTCTTCTTATGCCAAATTTTTGAAGGACATCATGTCTAAGAAAAGGAGGCTTCGAGATAATGAAATAATAATTTTAACTGAAGGTTGTAGTGTCATCCTTGCTAGAAAACGATCCAAAAATTGAAAGATCTAGGTAGTTTTGGCATCCCTTGTACTATTGGGAACATTCACTTATACAAGGGATGTGGCTTAGGTTCAAGCATTAACCTTATGCCATTATTGATTTTCAAAAGATTGAGGGTTGGTAATTGCCAAACCCAGTTCAGTAACGTTGCAAATGGCAGATAGATCAACTAACAGACCCTGCGATGTGGTAGAAGATGTGCTAGTAAAAGTAGACAAATTCATCTTTTTGATAGATTTCATTTTATTAGACACGGAAGATGACCGTAACATTCCTATCATACTTGGTCTTACATTATTAGCAATTAGAAATGAACTCATTGATGTACAAAAAGGTGAGCTACAATGAGTGTGCAAGATGAACGAGTGGTATTTAAAGTTTTTAAAGCATATGAACCCCATGATATTGATAATGCCAATAAATGCTTAAGAATAAATGTTACTAATTGTGAGGATAATTCAAAAGAATATATTTAGCTACCCACACTTAAGACTATTACACATGATGTTGTGAACAATGAAGTAAATTCACCAAGAAACAACTCAATTTGTGTTAATTTGAAATTGTGAAATCTATGATTGATATTGTTGATTGTGTGAACTATTTGGAGGCTCTACCTCTTGTGTGTATACCTAATGTGGTTGTGGAGAGTTTTGAGATAGGATCTAAGCTCAAAACATCTATTGAAGGGCCACCAAGTTTAGACCTGACATCTTTATCTTACCATCTCCAATCAAGTGGGCAAGCGAAAGAGTCCAACAGATAGGTGAAAAAGATGCTCGAAATAAATAAATTGGATGAGTTACAGTATAGTGCTTATAAGAATGCCAAAAAGTATAAAAATAAAAAATATGGCATGATAAGAGAATTGAGCACCATGTTTTTAAACCAGAACATAAAATATTATTGAACAAATCAAGACTCAAATTGTTTTTGAACAAACTCAAAAGTAAATAGACACAGAGGGATTACCTTAGGAGATGATATAGACATCTAGTCAAGGGCGTTAAATATGGCGCTAGTTGGGAGGCAACCCAACATTATTTTACTTATATTTTTATTATTTTTGTTTTGTAGGTGAATAAATGTGAAGAGCAATAGAGCAACAAGATTGAGTAGTTTCAATGATATATGTGGTGTGTCAAGACTAAGAGAGTTTTTTTTCCTTTTTACTTTTTCATATTTATATGTGCACATTAGGGACAATGTACAATTTAAGTTTAGGGGAGGGAACTTCATTCTATACTTTAGTATTTAAAATGCATTTTAAATTTTTAGGAAATTTTTTTAAAGAATTTTTTTAATCATGATTTGGGTAGAAATTGATAAATATATGAAAACTAAATGCATGTATGCTTGATATGAAATGTATGAACTCAATGATAAAAATTGGTTTTTCATGACTAGGATAAGGAATGTAACATATTCGTTAAGATACTTACATTAATCAAGTGATATGTTTGCTAGTTTTGATTGCATTTGTTTAAATTTTTATGCACATTTTTATGATTGATTTTGGTACTCTTATTGAGAAAACATTTGTGGTGAGTTGCGTGAATTGATGAGATCTACCATGTTTTAGAATCTACTTGATCATCTCTTGAGACAAAATTCTAAATAGTATTTAGCTAAAGAGATTATTAAGGCCTTATTTGGATCGATTGGGCTTTTCAAATTAATCATTATTAATGTCTATAGTCATCTATTTGATCCTAATTAAGAACCTTTCATTTCATTAAGTTACATTTTATGCATAACCAATAAGCATTATCTTTACCCTTACACCTTTAGCTTGTATGAAAAGAAAAAAAAATGCAATCATATTTTATGCTATAGAGTAAGGTAAAATGTAATGCACCCTATTAAAAAAAACTCATAACACAATTATCCTTCTAAAGAAAAATAAAAGAAAACTAAAAATAAGTTTATGGTTGTTTTGAAGTTACAAAAAAAAAGATGTAAAATAAAAGAATATGAAAATAATGATAAGAGAGGGTACACAAAAATATCAAGTAAAAACTCAATTGTAGTTACAAAGTGCATGATAAATAAAAAAAAAGTTAAGGTGTAGAAAAAGCCTAAATGTCTTCATTTATTGACCCTTACCTAAGTTTTATACTTGCAAAGTCCTTATTGATCTTTAGCTAAGTATGTATTTATATTAGTAGAAATGGATGTGAAAAATAGACTTATGAGACTTGTTTTAAGATTGAATTGATTAGCATACTCATATAATATTATTTCATTAGATGACATTATGTGCAACACACACACACGAATCAATTCGTCAAAAACCTTGAATATCCTTGTATTGATGGAATGTTGATTGATGAATATGTGAACTTTCTTGTCATAGAATTGAATGAATTTTGAAAGGGATAGTTTTTGCTAAATATGCATGTATTAATAGATATATATTTATGAATATACTGCTCATGTTAGTTTATTTAGTTAGATTTAGCTTTACTTGAGAACAAGTAAAGAATTAATGCATTTTTTTACTTAATATTTGTTTGTTTTATTCAATAAATAGTACTTTTAGGGTTAAAAATATCAAAATATAAACTTTTTAGTAAAAATGGGTAAAAATATAATTTTTAAAATTTTTTGGGATTTTTTATGAATTATTAACGCAAGACTAATCAAATGTTGCCACGTGGATGCCATGCAAGCAGGGGAGCTGACGGAGCAAGCCACATGGATCACATATAAGCGGAAAAGGCCAATCATAAAAATTCACTTGTACAAAACAATGTAAAGCCTTTCCATATGTTAGCACCGCATTTATTTTGAGTTCATCGCACTGTCAAAGTATCTCCATATGTTGTCACATTATTCATCCGTTCCTTCCAACTATCTGCCACGTAAGCCATAATCACATATCACATATTACATATCACAGCATGGCGATGACACAACATCGTTGATCGAGGCCAGTCTACTCGTTCCACGCATCGCGCGCTAATTCACCTAGTGAATATCGTGTGCCAAGTGTCGCGTTCTTATTGGCTGGCATTGCTAATTTTTCCTTTTTTCATCTCAACCCTTGATCTAACGGTCTAGATTCCATTGGAGCTTAATTTAATCCCCTAATTGCCCCATAAACACTAATAAACCAAAATTAACAAAAAAATTATCAATTTTTGGAGATAAGAAGATAGGAAAACATACAAAAATTCAAAATGAGATACAACTTTGGTAGAAATTTAAGAAGAGATTGGTAATACAATTTAGAAGATTGATTGTATTTTTTTTTATCAATTTTTATGTCTTTATTTATGAAAAATATGAGTTTTATGAACAACATTACATCTCATTAATTTATTCATCTAAGGGTCTTATGAACCAAATTTTTACCATATAATGA
The DNA here is from genome assembly GCA_030763125.1 of Hippophae gyantsensis. Taxonomy (NCBI): domain Eukaryota; kingdom Viridiplantae; phylum Streptophyta; class Magnoliopsida; order Rosales; family Elaeagnaceae; genus Hippophae; species Hippophae gyantsensis. Next base: position 27,192,902 of record CM061035.1, on the reverse strand, counting down.
TATAGTATTTTATCTCGATTATAATTTTAATTTAATTATATTATTTAATCTAATTTTTATGATATTAATTGTTTGACCAAAAATTGATCTATAGAGATAATTAAATAGATTTGAGAGAATTATTTAATTGTTTGTCTTGATTAAATAACATGCATAGATGTATGATTCTTATGTTTATGATCCATAATTGATGAACTTAATGAATAATATGCAATATAATTGACGCGAGAGTGTGATTATGTTAATTACTATATTATGTGTAGTTTATTTGATAGGGTAATACATGCTAGGTTAGATTCAATGGATCATGTAATTAATTGATAATTATACTAAGGGGATTTTAGTGATTTGCATGTTTAAAAAATTAGGGGATTAAGTATTTTTAGATATTTTCTCATATATCTTCTTAGTTTTCAAATCACATTTAATTAATTAATGCTATTTATTTTTAGTTCTTTTAATTTTGTTTTCTTAAAATATAAAAACACAAAAAAATTGATTTTTATATTTTTGTTTTAAAAATTAGTTTCTAATAACATAATCTCTATAGGAATAATCTTTTTTAATTATATTACTTGTTGTGATACATATACTTGTATATTTATTGAAAATAATTCGTGTCTGATCAATTAGACATTAATTTTTATTTTTTAACTATTTAGCATATATTTATAAATAAAATAAAAATATATAAAAATAAGAATAAATAAAATCAAATCTAATTATTCTCCATAATATACATTTTATTATTAAACGTGTACTTTTTTATATAATTATACGTATATAAAAAATAATATTAATATATCTTCGATTCTAGTTAACTATAGTTTCAATATTGTAACAATCATCCATTTCTCATGCCTTATCAATTATGATTATTTAAAAAAAAACCGTTATTTTTTTATGAAAACTACGATTTTAGTTATTAACGATTAAAATGCACTGTTTTCCTTGCATGTAAACATTTGGTATGACAAGTGAGAACACAAGTGAGACTATACCCCTTCGAGTTTACTATCTTAACGATGGATATCTTAATTGTATTAAAATTTTAATTTTGGTATTTTTTTAAAGTTTATTTTTTGATAGATATTTATATGATATTAATTATTTAACAATTCTACATTTATTATTCAGTACTAAGATATGAACCTTTTAAATTGGACTTAAAAAAAGACCAACTAGTCAATTCATATGCTATCTCGTTAGTTGTTCTTGAAATCCATTTTTTCTCAGCAAACTTCTTAAAAGTAATAGTTAGTTGTAAATATGTAAAAAATATTTACTCAGTTATAATTATATCTAAAATTTATAAATAATGATAAAAATATGTCTAATATTAAGCATATTTAAATTTATAACTATACTCAAAACATATAAGTAACGATAAAAATATGTTCAACTTAATTATGTCTAAAATGTATGAGTAACGATAAAAAATACCCAAAATTTAACATGTTTTTATCATTACTCATACGTTGTTAACATAATTGCAACCAATGATGAAAATATCGACAACATCATTGATATTGTCTTAACAATGTCGTCAAAATGTTATTATCCCTTATATGTAGTTTAAATATTCTTTTGGCTAAAATGTCATGAATATTGTGGATATTATCGATAGAATGTCATTAAAATATCAAAAATATTAATTCTTAATTTATTTTTCTCTTTTTTTTTCTTCTTTCTTAACAATAATTTTAATTCATTTTTTTTACTTTTGCAAAAGACAATTAAATTTATTTTTATACCGTCGAGATTTAACTATTTGTAATAATTAATACAATTAGATATTCTACTTAATTATTGTGAATATTTTAACTACTTATTTTATAATATTTAACAAAAAATATATATTTTATTATAAAATATTTCGTTAATTGATAAATTTATTGATTAATATAAATATTTTAAGTATTTAAAAATACATGTATTAAATAAAAAAATAGTTTAAATATAAATAATTGATTGCTTTGATGTATTATAAAGTCTTATAATTGTTTTTTCATATTTTTGATAAGAGTTTTATAATTTTTATGATTTTTTTCAAAGATTCGTTGATATCTTCGAAATTTTCATAAAAATCATATCTTAACATTCTTAACATGGACATTTTTAATCTTAATTGTAATTAAGTAAATATTTTAAATATATTTACGATTAACCTCAAACGTTGTAGGTATAAAACATAATTAACCCCAAATTTGCATCTTTTAAGTATTGTATGGCTTCCTATGAGATCAAAGATCGTCTTTTCAAGAGATATTGAAATTACACTTCGAAAATATCTGTCCACTGTGATGTGTTTTGAACCAATAGCTCTTACCGAACCTATAGTCAAAGTATATGCTATTTCTTCCATTATCTCTGCAGTACTTATAGTTAGCAATTAAGTCCTAACTCCTAACATATTTTCAAAACTATCTCTAGCTATAACTGCAATAGCCCCTTTTCCATTAGTAAAAACACTATCAAAATTCTGTTTAATTACTTGATAGAGAGGCTTACCCCATCATTTTTGAACTTCTACTTCAAAGAAATCTTCCTCAATATTTTTTAGCTTTTAGTAGGACCCTTATAATGTTCTAAAAATTTCTTGAGAGCTTTGGTTGAAATCAGGTTCTTCATTGTTAAATTGTTGTAGTTTCTTATTTCCAAATGCATTGAAAAGGCATGACAATCGTAAGTGTGAATTCTTGTTTTGAGTTCTTATATTTCAAAAAAGAATCAAGAAGCTTGAGAATGAATTGTAAGAATGTTCCCAAATCTTTCATTTGCAAATTGTTGTAAAAGAATACCATCTTTCCATTTGAGCCACATACAATGTGTATAAGGACACTTGAAGAATACATGTTTACAAGTTTAGTGCACTTTATATATGCGCTAGGAATGAATCTTATCACATTTTATTTGACCACTAGTGAATTGGACAATATTCTCCATGGGAAGATTTTACGTCTCTCATGTAGATTAGACTTCTATAATAGACTCCAAACTGCATCTAGATCACCAGAACTATTTTCTTCATTTAGGCTAATTTCATTGAAAAATTACCTGACTTATTTGAGGTCTAGATGAGCTTATCATTCAATAATTCATTTAGGCTTCTAAGTCTACCTTGGATAATGTGATTTTGGATGTTGTCCAGACCAGGTAACTATGGATTATTTGAAACATTTATTGATCTTTCATTACAAATCTGATAGTGCATTCCTTTTCCACTACTACAAATCTGATAGTGCATTCCTTTTCCACTACTACAAATATATGAATCCCTTTGTTCACAACAGTATCTGGAATTCATTTATCTAACAACATTACTGTTTGACTACTTTTACCAAATTTTATCTCCATTCCCAATTAGTTGTCATGCTCATTTTGAAAAAAAGTGCTAGATTTTAGTGTTGGCATGATCTGAATCCCAATCCTCCTTTTTTTGGTTTATAAATTGATTTTCAACTTTTAAAAACACGATAATGTGATTTATTTGTGATAGTATTCTACCAAAATGTTTTTATTATTGCATATTCTCTTTGATACTTTCAAAGTGCTCATTGCATATATAGGTGTTTCTTGTATAACTGATTTGATCAATGTTGTTTTACCTACATAAGATAAGAACTTTGATCTCCACCCTTCTATTTTACAATTTGTATTTTATAGGATCCTTCCTTCCAAATTAAATTTTGTGACTTGTTCTTCTAGATGAACAAAAGATTGCCCAAGTAGATTATATCTATTGTAGATTGTTGGATTCCCAAAATATCACCCATTTCATTTTTGTAAAAGAAAATCACAGATTTTGCAAAATTGGGGTTTTGTCCTGATACTTCTCCATGCATGAAAAACAAGTATTTGAAATGTGAGGCTTCTCTTTTTTTGTAGTTTCCCAAATAGTAGGATATCATCTACATAGAAAAAGTGACTAATTGGGATATTATTTCTTAGTATTTTGACTCTATGACTAATGCCTTCTACCATTGATTTTGCAATTACTTTTCACAGAACTTTAGCCTCTAGAATAAAAAGGTAAGGAGGCAAAAGACCCTCTTGTCTAATTCCTCTTGATGGGGTAATATTTTCAAAGACTGAATCATTTAGTAGTACAGTGTAAGACATTGATCATAAACTTTCTTTTATTAATTGACAGAACTTTCTAGCAAATCCAAGTCTTTTCAGAACTTCTACAATCAAGGACCATTTCATTTTATCATAGGCTTTGTTCATGTCAATCTTTATGCCTAAACATGCTTGCTTACCCCTTTTGTTTTTCATATGATGGATTATTTCCTGTGCAATTATAGTATTTTATGATATTCATTTATTAGGAACAAAAGCTATCTGGTAAGGTGGGACGTGACTATCTAACAAAGCTCTCATCCTCTTAACTAAGATTTTGGATATTATTTTGTATGAGACATTACAAAGGCTTATTGGTTTAAAATGTGATAAATTAGTTGGGTGATTTTTCTTTTACAGTAAGCTTATCATTGTTTGATTTATTTCCTTAGTCATCATACCCTCTTTAAAGAATTCTTAGACAAACTCAATAATATCACCTTTGAAAATGTTCCAGTACTTCTTGTAAAATATTGTTGACATTCCATTTAGTCCTTCTGTGTTTAGATTATGAATGCTCCACAATGCTTCTCAACTGATTTCAATTGGGTCTAGAATTTTGCATAACATCATTTTCTCATGAGGATATGCACTCATATTAAAGTTGATTCAACATTTCAAAATTATTATTCCTATATGTTATGTATCATTCATTGAAGTAATTTACTATCTGATCTCCAATTTGATTTATTTCTCCGATCCATCTATCCTCTTCAGGTTGAAGTTCACGAATTGTATTTTTCCTTCTTCTAAAAAGAGTAAAGAGATGAAATTTTTTGTATTTTTGTCATCACTCTTAATCCAAATATCTCTGGATTTTTGTCTCCTATGAATTCTTGCCTTTGGATTTGTTCCTCCAATTGTTCTTGGTAATGTTCTATTTGTCTCATCTCTAGATAGTTTGGTTACATACATTCATTATATATAAGTTTATTTTGATTCCATATCCTTTATGATCTCATGGCACTTCCCAAAATGATTTTTATTCTAATATTTTAACTTTTTTGGCAGTTATAGTAAGTCTTTTTCATACCTGGATTGAGTGAAGGCCATTTATTGGTGTAACCCAAGCTTATTCCACTATAGTTTTACATGTTGGATCCTTGTACTAAGCTTCAAAAAATTTGAAGGGACGAGGTAGATAAGTATTTTCCTTACTTATCCACCACAGTGGGTCCATGATCTTACAATCAATTATGGATAATAACTCTAGGGTGGTTTAGCACCAACCTGCACTACTAACAATTTTAACGATTTTTTTTTTATAATTTTGCCACCCAAAGTTAATCATTTCGATGTGAATTTTGGGCCAATTGCATCTAAGTCCATTACTCTAATGATATCTATAAATTCCTTTAGTAAGCTCTTATTCAACTTAAATGGTTTTCCCTTTAATTGTTTATCCGTGAGAGTTTTTTTAGTTATGTATTTAATTACCTAGTAAGAAGAGGTATGTCAAATTAAAAAATCATAAGAGGAAAAACAACTAATTATGTGTACGTAAAATAATGAGAAAATAAAAATATCAACACTTAAATTTTTAGATGAAAACAACCTAAGCAATACTAATGACCTAAAAGAAAAATTATCGGTTCACTAGATTACCTAACTATTCACTGTGAAAAATAAGTATCCAGTTACAAGGCTAGAATTCAAACTACACACTTAGAAAATGTTCCCAAGTAACTTACTTACAAGTTGTTTCTTTGATCACAATCTCTAAAAGATAGGTGTTTGAATTCAGACAAACATTTTGACAAACTCAAGTCCCATGAGTTAATTGAACCTGCATCGTTGTCACCTGAAAGATTAGCATAAAAACAAAAGTACAAATGTGTATCCTAGATCAAATTCAATAATGAAAAGTCATATATAGTTTATTTAAACAATATATCAGATAAATCAAAAACAACTAACAATTCTATAACAATCAGTTTAAGCACAAGTTCAATAAAAATAGCTTCTTTAAAGATTAATAATCAAATCAAATAATTATTTGATTCAACAATTCAAAAATGAAAATAAAGAAGAAACTAAAAGAACATATGTTCAAAATATCATTAACCAATTAAACTTATTAACAATAATATTTAATAGATTAACTTATTAAAGAATTCTAAAAAATTATTATCTTATATTTGCAAAACAAGAGAGGAAATAAGATGAAGACAATAATGCTCAAGAATACTCTTGTGTGGTTGTTTCTAAAAAGGTGCTTAGCTTTGTATTTATAAAATATTTTGAAGCATATTAGTTTAAAGTCTAATTACCATATTGTTCATAAAAATAGTTAAAACATGCTTAAAAAATAACGACAATATGATAAAAAGCCAATCCAAATTGTATTAGAAATACATTTTAAAAAACTAAAAGTTGACTGATCGATTCAATCAATTGCTCGATCGATCGACATTGATCAATCAATCGATTCAAAACATGTTCAATCAATATATAAAAACAAATGAATCGATTGAGTATATGCCTCAATCGATTTAATCATATATTAAAATCAGATTAATTAAGTTTATTACTCGATCGATCCAATATACACTCGATTTCATATTTTTCCTATTGTATCTAATATGCAATATAACTATGGTGGAGAATAAGACCATCAACCATATCACAAAATTCAGAAGCTAACAACTTTTCACTTTGTTAAACACCTTAAAAACTACTCCATCTTTGACATAAAAAGCGACACCCCCAACTCTAGTAACAAAGGTATTAACTACTATATTACGAAATCCTAACCTTATCCTTAGCCTCTCTTAATGATCATCTGAAGATTTAGGCTCTATAATCCAAACATAATCAGGATTGTCATTATGAATATGTTGTTTTAAAGCAAGTAGAGCCTTTAATCTTACTATTCCTTGGGTGTTCCATGTTATAATCCCCGTAGCTACTTTGGGGCCTTGATTAGGGCCGCTTCCTCACCGGCCCATAGAAGTTTGGATTTCAGGGTTGGTATTTTCTACATTGATGATTTCAATATAGAAGTTTCTACTGGAGTTGCATTATTCTTGACAAATTTGTTCCATTTCTTCTATCTTTCTTAGCTGAGTATAGATTGAGTAATTCGTCACTTTTTTCTATTATACCTTTTTTCATAAGAAACTTCAAGCGATCTTCATGATAGTACCCACCGGACTTTTCAATCATTTGTTTGTCAATCACAAACCTAGAGGTAGGTCCTACAAGAGTTCCCAAGGTTTTTTTTTCTTAGGTTGAATTATGTTTCTTCTTCAATTTTCCTTTTTTAGATTTAGCTTGTTTGAATTTATTTATTTAAAGGGAGCAACATTTTTGAGATAAAGTTTTCATTGTTCTCTAAGTATTTGTTTTTCTTAGGTTTCTATCTTAAGGGAGGAAAGACATCCGAGAGCTTCTCAGAGGTGATTGTCAAAATATGATATACATTTCGTAAAAACTTCTAATCACTGTTGCATCCTTTATATTCCACTCTACGTGATATTTTTATTTATTTTAATAACCATCATGCCACTCCATTTACTACTGCCCATACCCTACTTCCTCTACTGTTGTTCCCACTGAAGCATGCTTCTGCTCCACTTCTACAACACATGCCAACACTCCCCCTCAAGTTGGTGCATAGATATCTCTTATGTCCAACTTGTCAAGTAAGTTGTAGAAGTTTTTTGTAGACACAGCTTTTATGAGTACATCAGCCAATTGATCTTCTGATTTAACAAATGGAAGCTGAATAATCCTTTCTTCAAGGTTCTGTTTGATAAAGTTCTGATCCACTTCAACGTGCTTAGTACGACCATGTTGAACTGGATTGTGGCAGATTGCAATAGCTGTCTTGTTATCACAGAACAAGTTCATTTCAGAGTTAAAAACAACACCAATTTCAATTAGAAGTTTTTTCAACCAAAGAAACTCACATATTTCCTTGACCATTTATCAAAATTTAGCTTCAGCGCTAGACAAGGAAACTACATTCTATTTCTTACTCCTCCATGTAACAAGATTTCCTCCCACAAACATAAAGTACCCAACAGTCGATTTCCTGCCCAATTCACATATGTATATCCAACAACTTTCAATTGACCAATCTTTGAGAACATAAGTCCTTTCCCAGGGGAAGACTTTAAATAATGAAGTATTTGCATTACAGCATCCATATAGTCTTCACTTGGATAGTGCATGAACTGACTTACTACACTCACAGCATAAGCAATATCTGGTCGAGTATGAGATAAATAGATAAGTTTACCCACTAGTCGTTGATATCTCTGTTTGTCTGCTGGTACATGGTCTACATATTCTCCAAGTTTGTGATTTTGGACCATTGGAGTATTAACAGGTTTATAGTCTAGTAATCCTACCTCTACCAATAAGTCTATAACATATTTTCTTCGGGATAGAAATATGCCTTGTCTTGATCTTGTTAACTCGTTGCCCAAGAAGTATTTAAGCCCTCCTAAGTTCTTCATTTCAAACTCATTGGACAATTGTTCTTTAATCTTGGAGATTTCTTCTTCATCATCCCCTGTGATGATCATGTCGTCTAAATAGACGATGAGGGTTGTTATCCCAATCGATGTTTTAGGAAGAGATTGTGATCAGAGTTGCTTTGTTGAAACTCATATTTTCGCATTGCTAAACTCAACTTGCCAAACCATGCTCGAGGTAATTGTTTTGACCATACAATGCTCGTTGTAACCTACATGTAGTTTCTTTTCCCGATGTAACAGCATATCCTAGTGGGATATCCATGTAAATCTCCTCTTCAAGATCACCATAGAGAAAGACATTTTTTACGTCAAGTTGGTGCAATGGCCAATCTAAATTTGCTGCAAGAGATAACATAACTCTAATAGTTTTTAGTTTAGCCACAAGTGAGAAAGTTTCCTGATAATCTATATCGTGTTTCTGTGTATACCCTTTTGCTACTAGCCTTGCCTTGTATCAATCAATTGCCCCATCTGCTTTGTACTTAATGGAGAAGATCCACTTGCATCCTACTATCCTTCCTTGAGGCAACACGCTCAACACCCATGTGTTATTCTTCTATAATGCCTCCAAATCTTCTTTTATAGCCTGAGCCCAATTTGGGTCAGATAAGGCTTCTTCAATACTACCTGGAATCTAACATGAGGAGAGTGTATGTGTAAACAATCTGATAGGTTCTGATAACCCTTGAGTAGATACATAATTGGCTATTGGATACTTGGATTGTCGTTCTTCTGTGTTTAGAGAGTATCGATTTGGAGATTTGCCTCAATTATGTCTAAAAGGTAGAACATAACCCGTAGATGTATTTATAGCATTAGTTTGTAAAGGTGTGGTAGGATAACTTACCTCGGGAGTATTCTCAGTAGGGGGATCATTGGGTACTAAGGAGTGGGGGGTTGCATCAACCACTACATCTTCTGATGATTCAGGCACTAGTTCAGCTTCAATTCTTAGAAGTTTTGGTTCATGTCTAGGTCCTAGTTCAGCCATATTATTGGCATCATCCGGGTATGCTAGGTTGTTACCAACATCTAACACTTCAACATTAGACCAATTTTGTTCTTCACCATAAATCTCCCTCTGAAGAGGGAAATTGGATACTGGTGATGCAAAAAAAAATTCAGATTCTAGGAAAGTGACATCCATGGTAATGTAAGTTCTTTTAGCAATAGGATCATAGCATCTGTATCCCTTTTTTGTACTCCATACCCCAAGAAGACACGTCGAACCGCACATGGATCCAACTTGGTGCATTGATTTTTATGGAGGTGGACAAAAACAACACACCTAAAAATTCGTGGAGGAATCATCAAAATAGTAGGCATATGGACCTGTTCAGATAACACCTTTAATGGAGTCTGAAATTGTAAGGCTTTAGTGGGCATACAGTTCAATAGATATAAATATGTAACAATAACATCACTCCAGTATCTACTGTGCATATGTGCATTGATCAGTAAGGCAAGGACAGTTTCTCAGATATGCCTATTCTTCCTTTCTATAGTACCATTCTGTTGTGGGGTTTGTGAACATGAGGTTTCATGGAGAATACCATGGTTGTCAAAGTATGTCTAGAATTGTTGATTAACATATTCCACTCCATTATCAGAATGAAGGATCTTAATTTTTGTATAAAATTGTGTCTGAACCATGGTGTGAAATGAGCGAAACTTAGTAAATACCTCATCTTTATGTTTGAGAAGGTAAAGCCATGTCATTTGTGTGCAATCATTAACAAAAATTACAAACCAACGATAACCCAATGACGTAGTGATTGGGGAAGGTCCCCAAACATCAGAATGTACCAAAGCAAAGGGAATTATACTTTTATTCATGCTTATGGGATAGGAGGCCCTATGACTCTTGGCTAAGATACAAGTATCACATTTAAAGTCTAAGTGTGTTGCATTTGAAAATAAGCCAGGTAATACCCAAATGATGGATGCCTAAGTCGACGATAACATAACCAAATCTGTCTCTCCTTGTTACCAGCCGTGTGTTGCATGTGATTGGCTCTTCTTGAACTAACGTCATCCATGTAATATAGACCCCCCTCTCTTAGTACCATGCCCAATGATCTCCTTGGTGAGAATATCCTAAAGAAGGCAAAAAGTAGAATACATCAATACAACACAGTTAAGATCTTAAGTAACTTGACTTACAGACATCAATATGTTTGAAAAAGAGGGTACAAGTAATGTATTAGATAATGATAAAGAAGAAGATAAAGTCACTATTCTAGCCCATGTAACTAGATAAGTAACCTCATTTGCATTTGCAACATAGCTCCGTCTTGGTTGGGTTGTATTAGAGAAATCATTTGGGTCAAATGTCATATGGTTTGTAGCTCCAGAGTCGAGAATCTAATCCTCATTATGATGAGTAAAGATGTGAAATGCTTTACTTGAAGTACTTGGACCCTGGGAATATTCTGCTTGAGGAATGAAGGATAGTGATGCATCACTAGTAACCACAGTAGCTCTCCTAGTGGTTTCCCGTTTATTTCTTGTTTGAAGATCATTCCACCAATCTGGATATCCATGTAGTTTGAAACAGTTTTCATGGGTGCGTTTGGAGTTGTTGTAATAAGTACATTTCATGCCATCAGAAGGTGGTCGAGGTTTGGATGAGGAGTTGGATTTCCTACTACCTAGGGAAAGAGTTCCTGGTTTTGGTGGCAGTTGATTATGGTTTCCCTTGATCCCTTTAGACGCCATAATTTCTCCTGGAGTCATATCTGCACTTGTGATCATCACGATCTTCCTAACCTCTTCCCTACGGATGAATCCATAGGCTTGTTCCACCGTAAGGAATGGTTTAATTTGAAGCACATCGCTTCAAGTTTTATCTAGTATATCATCAAGTTCATCAAGGAAGGTATAAACTCGATCTTCCTGTAAGATGTAATTGTATTTCTATATGTCAGTTGCACACTTCATCGAGTTAGGATGACGAAAATCAATTTCTCTCCACAACCCTTGAAGGTCATTATAGTATTTTTCAATGGATCCACTCATCTGCTTCATACGAGTAACCCATCGATGGAGATCATAAACTTGAGACGTGTCTTTCCTATCAAAATAGATTGTAGCAGTAGAATCCCAAACCTGTTTGGCAGTTAGGAATCGAATAAAATTAGCAATCAAGGAAGGGTCCATCGAATTGATCAACCATCCATTGACAATGGCGTTTTCAGTGCGCTATCTCCTGAATGAGGGGTCAGTTTCTAGAAGTTGGGAAAAATCACCATTAATATATCCCAGCTTGTCCTTGCTAGAGATATACATCTCGACCACTTGGGACCATAAGGCATAGTTGGATCCTCTCAATTTAATACCAATTGGGGTAGTCGAAGATTCAACGAGCGAGATTTGTGGAGAAGTTTGAACTCTAGTTAGAACCTCAGTCATTTTTTTAATTAGATCGGTAACGATGGAATTGGTGGTTAGATATCGAGATTCTGCCATCAAATATCAGTTCTCGAAATGTTCCCCCAATTGTTAGTACACAATGATGTCAAAACATTCCACTCAGATTTGAGTAGAAATCCACAACAACGCATGATTGAGAAAACAGGTATGGCTCCTTCAGAGGATCACAAATGTTTATTTTTTTGAACGCAGCGCAAAAAAAACCCCAAAGTATCAATTGTCTCACGGGCATAGCTTGAGATATAATTAACATCAATATATTTCAGATTAGAGAACAAAAAAATGCGATAAAAGTACCAACAAAAGCCAAGGTTCAAAGTGTTCTCCTTTGATGGTATTCAACGGCCCAATCAAGGCAAGCGGCCTTTGGACCCAGCAACTACGGCAACTAGTTGATGTCGTGACGGCTGATGTCTCGAATTGGGAGGGAACCCACAGCAGAAAAGGAATCCAACATTAGCAATGTCGCGACGGCTGATGGCTCGAAATGAGAAATCTGGCTATGGCGGTTGATGTCGCGATGACTTATGTCTCAAATTGGAATGGAACCCGCGACAAAAAAGAAAGAACGATGAGAAGGAACCCGTGGCGACTCTCAGAGTGGTTCTGTTGATGTCGCGAGGACGGCACCGACGTTGAGCAGATATGGAAACTTTGTATTTTTTTTTTTTTTTTGAAAAAAATTGCAATAACTATTTATATCATCTTTGATATTTCAACAATAACCATTGCTTTGATACCATGTCAAAATATGATATACATTTGGTAAAAACTTCTAATCACAATTGCATCCTTTATATTTCACTCTACATGATATTTTTATTCATTTAAATAACCATCATGCCGCTCCACTTACTGCTGCCTATACCCTCTTCTTCTACTGTTCCATTGAAGCATGCTTCTGCTCCACTTCTACGGCACATGTCAACAGTGATAACAACAGTTTGGTTAAAAGAGATAGGTTCAGAACTGTTGACATTAGAATTTAGTAAAAACTGGTGTAATTAATTAAGGGAATGGGATTCTTACGGTGGAAATTGGTTTGTTAAAACATTTAAAGGCATTTCGGAACTGAGAGTATTTGGAAAAGAAGGTTGGGGAATGTTGCATGTTGTTATCGGTTTGGTATAAGTCCTCTCTAGTCAGTATGAACACCCTGAGAATTAATTGCATTAAATTGGTCTAGAAAGGAGAGATAAGAGACAAATTCAACATCTCCTTAGAACTCCCTGAATGAGTTAGTGTAGTCAAATCCAACAGGTCATTATTAAAGCTAATTTTTTCATTAACTTAATAGATGTCCCTTCAATCAAACTTGTAACATTGAGTGCAAAGGTACAGATAGAATTATTAAGATTAATATTTTTCTAATTTATTGATAGAAAAATTAAAAAAATTTATGAAATGTGTAAATGTTTCAATCAATCCATATATATATATATATAATCTTACACATATAAATATCAATTAGACAAGATAGATATATTTAAACATGTTAGGAGACATAAAAGTAAAAACAAGTATATTTACAGTATGAGAATGACCACCACATAGCTCGAGCTGGTAGTCCATCCTCCAGATACCAAAGCTTCACAAGACAGATCTCTCCTATGAGTGTATTTGTGAGTGAGGATACATGCAAGTCTTTGAGGATGACTTGTCTTATGGTTCGGAAATGTAAGAAAATACAATGACTTCTTAAAGAATTACTTCTTATATTTTCTTTTGTATTAAACCATTTCTTATAACTGTTTAAGCTTTTGGGTCATAATATATAGATTATACTGTTTATTTTCCTCTATTTTTTTCTCTTTTTTTCTCTTATATTCTTTTTTCAACTTCCTAAACACTGATTTTGGGTTTAATATAATTTTCACACCTTATCAAGAAATATTATTCATGACAAAAACTAACTAATTACTATATAATCCATGATATGTTTTCAAAAATTAATCTAATAGTTTAAAAGACTTAACTATTTACTTAAATTTGATTTTAAAAAATAATAAATTTTTGTGAGAAAATTCTTGAAATTATTTCTAAAATTCTAAAAATTACTAAACCACATAAAAAAAATAAAATCAAACATAAAAAATATGAAAATGTGAACATAAAAATTTTTAAAATTGTTAATTTTTTTGAAATTAAGCATAATAACTTTTCACCACCCCAAACCTAGAATTTACATTGTCATTAATGTAACAATTGTAAATTAAAGATAAAGAGAAAAGAGAAGAAATGTTACCTATTTCTTGAAAATGCGCAAGTAGTGATGGAGAAATACAAATGCATCCATCATGTTTATCATTAAAGTTCACACAGACGCATCGTTGTGAACTTTTAATATCTCAACAAATAATTTTAATTTTAACAATTTTAAAATTATTCACATATAATTAAACTAAAATAAATTATTCACAACACTTAGTTAAACATCTTAGTAAGACGTAACTTGAGGGACTTCATTTTAAGTAAACTCAATGTCTCCACATCATTGAGTCAATCAAACTTATAGGTAGGACAAGTTTGTCTACCTATACTTTTAAAGTCATACCCTATGAATTTTTAAAATTTTATTTACTTAAAACTAGGGACATGATTGTGGGTTTTAGATAAACTACTTCTATGTGCACGTCAATAACTAAGGTATCAAAACACATTTGTACCTAGATCTAATAAAACAACTACCTCTTTTTATCACATATTATAATTAAAAACTTTAAAATTTTGGATATAGCTACATAATCTTTTTTTAAAACTAATCTAACACTAAGTATTAAAATAATTACTAAACAATAAAAATAAAAATTTAGTAAAAGAAACAAACAAAAGCAAATAATAAAAGAAAAATAAAAAAATAAAAGAAAGAAAAAATAAAGTAAAATAAAAATAAAGTTAGTAAAGTAAAGAAAAAAATAAAATAATTTTATATAATTTACAATATATATAATACAAATTTTGATACATATAATTATATATACTTAAATTATACATATTTATGATACACTCTATCTATCATATAATACACACACATTTTTTATAAATAAATATACATGATTAAATTATACAAAATAAATATTTATAATATACTCTATCCAATATATAATACAAACATATTTTGATATAAATAAATATAAATAATTAAATTGTACATAATATAATACTCTCTATCTAATATATAATACAAACATATTTTTATACATGTTATATCATACAATATTTACAAGTAAGTACACAAAAATACTATATAATAAATAAAAATGAATAAATTAAAATTAATATAATCTAAAGAAGTTAATCATTGTTAAGTTAATAATTAAAATCCAAGTTAAAAATTATGTTAATATTTTTAAAAAAAATTAAAAGTAATAAAAATTAATTAATCTTTTATTAATAACATAATCAGTATTAACCAAGAGTTCACCTAAGAAAAAATGACAAACCCTCCTTAAAAATCATCCTCCTAAGTAGAGCAAAGTTCCCATAAAAAAGACTAGTAGTACAAAGGCTACCAAGAACTAAATTTTTAGACAAAACTCTCTTAGATATTTACTTTTCATGTTATTACATAATTAGTTTTTTTTTAAATAAATTTAAAAATTAAAATTAAATATTAAAATAAAATTTATATTTAATTTTTTATTTATATTTATTTTTTAGAAAATAAAATAATTAAATAAATTAAAGTTTAAATTATTTTTAAAATTTAAAATTTCTATTTTTTTACTGTCTATTTAGATTTTTTAAAATTTAAATTTTAAAGTTTGAATTTAAATTTCATATTTTTGATTTACTATTTTTTAAATTTACTAGTTAAATTAAATTAATTTAAATTTAATATTTATTATTATTATTTTATGAACATTAAATCACAAATATTTATTCTTTTTATTCTAAATTTAAATTTAAAATTTAAAATTTTTATTATTTTTTTAAGCTAAAATCATAATTATTTACAACATAAAATTTTTTTAAAATTTTGATAAATAAATTAAAAATATTATTCCTTTTGTGACAAGGGGGCCAAAAATTTGATGAGAGAACAATCAAGTCCTTTGCAAAGGTGTAAAAAACTTGATGAGACAAGATCGACATCAGGTTAGCAATATTGATATTTCAAATACTATAGTTTTATATTTGTAAAACTTTGCATGAATCATTTTATAGAAAACGAGAAGTATACTCCAAAGGACGATCTAACGAAGAAATATATGTTGTTTTTAATTTATTATTTAAAATCTTAAAAACAAAATTAAATCCTAAACATCCTGTCACGATATCTTAGTTTTTGTGTTTCCTAATCTAATTACACAAAATAAATAATAATGCAAATTTTTATCATTCATAACAGTGAAATATTTAAGGATATAATAATTAAGTTAATTATGCTTGCTCATATTATTTAGGTTATTAAAAATATAAATTTATATTTGTTAATTTTTTCTTTTTGATATGAAAGTGTCCTTAGGCATGACCCAAATTCTTTTGTTTAATGTTAATTAACTAATATCCTTAAGAGGAGCCTATCAATTAGTTATTAAATTTTAGTTTTATTTATAAGAAAATAGAAAACCATCTAATCACAACTTTAGGCGGAGTCATTAAATTAGACTTTATTCAAGGTGTTCAAATTAAATCTAAGAATTTAATTATCCGAGTACTAACTTTTAAGTTTTAAAACTATTACTAAAAAATATATCGTAAATACATTTTCGAATAATAGTTCTTATAAAAAAAATTGAAATAGAGTTTCACTCTAATTATCAGGCGATTGTACCATATTTAAATTTGTAATAAAATCAATTTATTTTATAAAAATGTTTTACCTATTTAATATTTCGAAAGCATAACAATGTTATTATTATATCATATTTACAAACAGTTAGTCATGTTAAATTCAATCATAAAAAAATTAAACATAATATATAAGAATAAAACATAAAAAAATAACTATAAAGAATTTATTTTCAAATTTAACTAAAAACAATCCTTTACAGAACTTTGATGCTAATTCTGTTACTGAAAAACCTCAAACGGATTTGTATTTTCACTTATTGAATTAAAAACTAAAAATCTATAAAAATATAGCTAGTTCTTCTCAAAAAGAGAAAAACTTTAAAACTAAAAAAACTAAGAAAGCTTTCTAGAGAAAGAAAGAGTTGAGAAAATCGTGTGTTTTACAATGAGGAAAGATGGTCCTTTTATAGGTGAAGAAAAGGTCAAAAAGGTGGAAAATATTTCAAAAATTTATTTTGGACGTGTTTGGACAGGCTGACACGCGTGTGGGGCGCAAAAATTACGATAGATGGGCATTTGGAACACGCAGACATAGGTTGTCCCGCGTAGAAATTGACGTAGTGTATGCTGGCAGTGCGCGTTCGAACATGTGTTGGTCGTGTGCTGGCTCCGTGTGGGCGTGTATTGGCTGTATACGGGCATGTGCTAGGAATATGTTGGGCTTACGCGCGGGACTCGACGAGGATGAGTGCTGCACACAAGATTTCAGCCTTTTTGACCGTTTTGACCTATTTTGTCCAATTTTTTTTATCTTTTTTACTTTTCCTCATTTCTTTTCTCAATATATTTGTGATGTATTGCCTCAAGTATTTGTTTTAGAATCTTTAAGTTATTTTTGAACGAAAATACCTTAAAAACAATAAAAATATTTGTGATTTCAAAAAGATAAATTTATATAAAAATATGATAAAATCATACAAATATGAATCTATTTAATCAATTAAAGTACATTAAATCATGATAATTTTAGTGCTTTTTAAGCACTCATAAATTACCTAATGAAAGCCCACCTCGAACTACTCCTAAAAAATCCAAATGACATACATGGAAAGCCACAACAACTTATGTGAGGTACCCTGCGTGGTATGTCGTGATAAGAACCTTCCTTTACTTTTTGAGAACTGTATTTTTGGGCATAAAGTGGCCCAAGATGACTTGTATCGTCATTTTGGTACCCCAAAGGATAGATTAACCATTTCTCGCATAAGGAAAGATGAAGGTTCAATTTGACACATGACTAGTCATCATTTGTTTGAGGTAATTATTTATTGCTAGCTTTCCCTTATTTATGATTACTTGGGTTTTAATACTTACTTTTGTAAGCGATGTTTCTTGTCCTCTACTTTGAGAGATATACCTAACAATTATATGAAGTAGGTTGGATTGTCGAGAAAGACATTAAAGTTAAACATACCACATATACAGAAGCGTCGTAAAAGCTTCAGTGTCTTCAATATGAAGTTTGTCTCATTAATGAATGATGTGGTACAATTCTTCGTGAGAATGAAAGCTTGATTGCTAAATGAGATTAACTATGCCAAGAAGTTGGTACCTTGAGATGTAAACTTGGTGAGGCATGTAAAGAACAACTCTTGTTATGCCAAGACGTTGATCATTGGAAAAAGAGTTACTTCGAGACATAAAGGTCTTCAAGTGTTTCCAAGAAATATGAGCATTAATTGATGTACTTGTATTGTTGTAATTTAATAAAATGAGACTTTCCTCTATTTTTAATCCGTTTGGATTTATTTTCAAGAGGTCTACCATTGTGAAATTGAGATGCTTACTTACGATAGGCCACATGTCACTTATACTCGCATCTTAAGTGAGGGGACCATTTGGCCTTCACCTTCATACTTGGGGTTATTGCTCTTGGTTTATTTTTAAGAGAAGGTTCATTATTATGAACTCAAGACTTACTTAGGATAGGTCACACTTCTCTTATACTCGTATCCTAAGTGAAAGAGGGACTGTTTGGCCTCATCTTCCATATTTAGGGGTTATCATGTTATTTTATTCATAAGTGCATTAGATGATATTATGTACAACACACACATACACATGAATCAACTTGTCAAAAACCTTGCATATCCTTGTATTGATGGAAGATTTATTGATGAATATATGAACCTTCTTGTCATAGACTTGTACAACTTTTGAGGAAAATAGTTTTCACTAAATATGTATGTATTAATATATATATATATATATATATATATATATATGAATATATTTCTTATGTCATTTAATTAATTTAGCTAGACTTGGCTTTACTTGAGGGTAAGCAAAGAGTTAAGTTTGGGGGTGTGATAACCCTATGAAAGTATAGTCATTAATGCACTTTTTTACTTAATATTTCCTCATTTTAGTCAATAAGTATTACTTTTGAGATTAATAATATTAAAATATGAACTTTTTTACTTAAAATGGGTGAAAATATATTTTTGAAATATTTTTGGGAATTTTATGAATTTTTTATGAATTTTTTAATGCATGACTAATTAGAAGACGTCACGTGAATGCCATGCAAGCATGGGTGTTAACCAGGAATGCCATGTGGATTCTATCCAAGCGAAGAAGGCCAATCATGCAATGTTGCATTATCGAGTAATGCAGGCCTTGCCACATGCCAACATAGCGTTCATTTCGAGTTTCATTGCGCGGTCAACAGGTGTGCTACGCATCATCACCTGATCCATCCATTCTTTTCACTAGGGTGCCACACAATTCATAATTATGAATCACAGTACGCCATGTGGCACTAACTTAGCACACATTGATTGTGACTAGTCCATTCCACCACACATCACGTGTTAATTTTCCTAATGAATCTTATGCCATGTGTTATAATCTTATTGGCCAACGTTGTTGATTTTTTCTTTTCATCTCAACCCTTGATCTAAAGTTGATCTGATGGTCCAAATTCCACCTGAACTTAATTTAACTCCCTAATTACCCTATAATCTCAAAAGAGTCAAAAATATATATATTTTTTATCATTTTTTGAGCCAATAAGAGAGAAAAAACAAAAAAAAAATTAAAAGGAAATACAATTTTAGTGAAGATTCAAGAGAAGATTGGTGTTACAATTTACGAGATTGATTGTATTTTTTCTTCTTCTCATTTCCTAATTTATTAATTTATGGATCTTATAAACCTAATTTTTAACATATGATGATTTGATATTTTATCCTAATTATGATTTCAATTTACTTATATTATTTAATATAATTTTTTGACCAACAATTGATCTAAAAAGACAGTTAAATAGATTTGAGAGAATTATTTAATTATTAATTTTGATTAAATAACATGCATACTTTCTAGACAAAGAAGTATGATTCTTATATGTGATTATTGGTGATTTTAAGAGAACATTAGCGTGCAAATATACACGGTCACAAGTAATAAGTGATAAATACAATATTATTCCTACGAAGATTTGTTACTAATATTCATTAAGTACTAAAATTGTCTCAACCTAATTTTATTCGAACAATCGATATTTTGATAGAGGTAAACTAAACTAATTTTAAATAACAATATATGATATTAACACTTAGAAAACTCTAGGATTGCAATTTCACCAATTTAATCTACTTGAATTATATTATTATCTCTTGATTTATGTTCTCGCATTTAATTTGTCAACCAAGAACTCCTAATTTATCCACATGTCTCTTTCGATAACAAATAGACACATCTTAGTAAATTAATTCACTATATTCTTATGAGAATTAAATTTACCAAAAATTTATTAAGCTCAAAGTTCTCAATAGTTACACATACAATAAAGGTATATTTCTATCTCATATATATATATAAAGTTCTCAATAGCTACACATACAATAAATGTATATTCCTATCTCATATATATATGTTTTTCTATCCAAGAGAAAAACACAAAAATTCATTTTCCAAGTTCATTAGGGTTCACAAATCAATTAGTTAATATTCCAACAATCAAAAGCATTAAGCATAAATAAAATAAACAAATTAAAAGCAACATCCCACAAATCATTCAAAAATAATTAATTCAAGCTTCATAATGTAAGCTACATTGCAATCTTAGAACAAATAATTTAATTCATAACAAATATTGAAATCACAATCCAAGAATATTTAGACATTTAAGAAAAATTAAATGTAAAGACAAAAGGATTAAAATAAACTCTTTGATGATTTCTCAATCTCCAAGCAATATTACCCGATATTTAAAAGTTGCTAACTTAATATTCAACTACAAACAAAAGAATACATTTTATTATATCTTCATTTTTGCTCTCTTTTGGTTCTCTCATTTTTTTTTCAGCAAAAAAACAGTGACACAAATATTGGCCTCTACGTATTCTCCCATTTTTTCTCTTCGTTGGTTTCAAAATATAAATAAAAAAATCTCTCAAAAAGGTGTGCAAAAGAAAACAAAAATAAGCTAGAAATTGGAGAAAATTTTCTGAATATTTTTTACACTACGCATAACACTTGACGAGCTTTGATTCGTTGGTAAGAGATTCGAACATGCGGCGGCTTCGGGCTGGGCGCACGAAGCTTCGGTGGACCACGTCATAGGGAGTTCACGCGTTATGCTATGTAGACGGTTGGGCCCCACTCTACGTGTTGACGCTACAGATAAGTGGACCCCATTCTATGACTCTCTTACGTGGAGTGTGAAGCCCACTCTCTTGATCTGCACCGTTGAATTTTTTATCAAACAGCTCGAGACACGCGTGATTCATTCCACCCGTAGAACTACATTTTACACCCAAAAAAATTAGATTTTAAATTTGTTATTTACATTTAAGTCTTCTTTTAATTCAAATTAAATTTTTAACTTTTGTTATTTACATTTAAGTCCTTTTTTAATTCAAATTGTTTCATTTTCTCTAAAAATATAATTTCTTACAAAACTATCACCAAATAATAATTTAGAAACTTAAAATTAACTAAAAATCTTAAGAATATAGCAATTATAATTAATAAATTGAACAAAATAACTCTTAAACAGAGAGTTATCAGTGATCTATAATTAATATGGTTATTATGTATGTGATCCGTAATTGATAAATTTAATAAATAATATGCAATTTAATTTATTTGAAAGTGTTATTAAGTTAATTACTATATCATCAGTAGTTTACTTAATAGAAGAATACACTAGGTTAGATTTAATTGATCATATAATTGATTGATAATTAAATTGAATTTTTTTTAGTGATTTACATATTTAAAAAATTAGAAGATTAAGTATTTTTATATATATTCTTAACTATCAAATTTGAGTTAATTAATTACTTCTGTTTATTTTTATTTTTTCTTTCTTAAAACATAAAAACCTAAAAAAAATTAATTTTTATTTTTTAGTTTTAAATTTTAGTTATTACTAATATAATCTTTTATTATTATTATTATATTATTTATTAAAATATGTATATTTAAGTATTCACTATACATAATTTGTATAAATCATGCATCCACTTGAAATCTTTAGATAGGTACCTTGACCTACCCCGGGTACCCTATGGTCATAAGTTACGTAACATCCAAACATCTAATATTTAAATTTAAATTATTATTTATAATTTTATTAATTAATTTATATTTATATAATTTGTTATTTAAATTCTATAAATATAATATTAATTATATTTATTTCTCAAATAAGTTATATTAAACACAATTTAATAATTTTGTTCCCTGTGTTACTTCTTCCCTTTTTATTTATCTTTACGTCTAATCCTAATTATTTCTGATTATTCTCCTTTTTCATCTATCTCTTAAACAAAATCATATCCTATTTAAAAAAAATTATGAAAAAAATAGAAAATAGAATCGCAAAACCACCAAACCTCACATACCCGTCAGCCACTACCGCATCGACCCCACCCCAGAACCAGAACTCCATGGTCGACCTACCCCACCCATCAGAGCACAAATCCTGATAAAGCACACCGTGAAAGGAGATTTATGATTGAACAACCTATTCAGCTGCCGCTATTTCTATTGTCATCATTCTACACCGCCGGTACATGTATCAGTCAAGACCAAGTGTCCCTGTCTCTTGTATCAGTCGCAATCATCCTCCACTCGTCGCCACAGTTATGCAGAGTTTTTCACACAACGATCCATGCGCCATTACCGTCGTCAACTAAAATCGTCACCACCAACATACTTCCCTTATCGTAGGCTATCTAGTGACACTCTCTACACCTTAATACCCCCATACACCACCAATGTCAATCAAAGTGGTCAAACTTTGGTCAGTAGAAGGCAACCCCAATCAAACAGTTTAGGTTAATAAATATTTTTTGTTTTGTAGGTTGATTACTTACTAGTACGAAGATTCAGAAGCTGGAAAAGGAAAGTCTTATCCTCAAATCACAAGTACAAAATATGGACTCACATTTATCTCAATTCATTGAATTTTTTAGGCAAGACATGAACTCTCTGATGGATCTAATTATGAATTAAGTGAGAGAGATGTTCCAATCTGGTTCCTTTTTTCACTTATTGTAATCAACAAACAAGCATAAAACTAAGGCAGATGATGAATCATGTATGCCCAAAATCTTTACCAAATCACACAATTCAAGATAAAAACTATTTATGATGGCCTAACTTGATAATCTCTACTCATCCACATAACAACCCCTAGGCGAAACATCTTAAGTTAATAAAATACAACCACATCATCAATTCGATAAGTATAATGTCTCTTATGAATACCCATTAGACCCTTACCAACACACCATAAACGACACCCGCCCATTAACCTAAATTACCCAAATATGCCTAGCTGTCCCAATACCACACAACATGCATTTGGTCAATATCATCATTGTATAATAAGTTTAAAAGTTCATAAAAAAATCAGATTAAATGCTCTTCAATTATATGGAAAACCTAGCACTAATGTCTTTATTGATTGAATAGCCGATATGAATTATTTCCTTGAATGGTACAACATGATTGATCCACTATGTGTCAGTATTGCTAATATGAAGCTTATTGGTCTCACTAGTTTTATTGAAATTTGGTCCAATGGCAATGAAGTACAATGGATTTGCCCTCATCTCACTTTTGATTAGACATGAAACAAAAGTTAAAAAACAAGTAACTACCTCCCGATCATGAAAGTCAACTACTAGACTAACTTCTAGCCCAGACATAAGCATATCTTAGTGTCTTTATTTACATAATTCGGTTAGAGGAACTCTACCTCAGATGTGAAGCCTATAAAAAAATCTTTGCTATGTAATTGTTTGATTTGTTCATGACCTTTAAAATTATATTAAATGAGAGGTTGTTTTGCATTCACCTATATCAATAATAAGGCTTGTTATAAGGTTTGAGAGATTGAAAAATACTTTATACTTAAAAAATCATTTTTGAGCTCACGAAACATTGAGCCAAACCACCTTTTAGATACCACTAATCCTTCTCTCATACTTAAGTACTCAACACAACTTTCTCAAAAAGATCCCATCACTTCACTTCGTGGATCCTAAATTAAATGTAACCACTTCCATGCCAAAAATCATATTACTTTTTGTTGCCTTAGTCACACATTAACACCTGACTATTAACCAAATGATATATCGTCACCAAATGCACTTCATGTTTATCCTCTTAATTTACCCTCTTGATAACATAATTTTAATTTATTTGAAAGAGATCTTAATGTTACTACTCTACGAGATTAGTCCTTCATTTACACCAACTTACAATAATGGAGTTTTTTTAATGCAAATCCAACAAAAATTAGCTAGTGATTTAATATTTATCTGATCTAGTATTTAAATTTAGATTTATTATTTAAAATTTTATTATTAATTTATATTTATTTAGTTTATTATTTCAATTTTATAAATAAAACTTAACATTATATCTATTTGAATTAAATACACTTTTTTTCCCTAATTAATTATCTATTATTTTTTTCATTTTTTATTCATCTAAATTCTAATCTTAATTAATCTAATTATTCTCACTTTTATCTCTCTAATATTCCTCTCTCTTGATTTACATCAATAAACCATCCAAAATAAATGATAGGAAGATATCTAGCTAGAATTATTTTAAATAATTAATGGATATACATGAGTTATGGATGATCAAATAATCCGATCAATCCATTTAAACTAAAAAATCCGATTCAATCCATCAAATTTAGTTCGAATTAAATTAATAAATTTTATAATCAAATCAAATTCGAATTAAAAATTATACAATCCGTTCGATTTTAAATCGGATTTAAATTAACAAATTTTATAATCTGTTATATTCAATCCAAAATAAATTATTATTAAATTATAAATAAATACATATTTTATTTACATATTATGTATACAATAAATATATTATTATTATTTTAATTTAAAAAATAAATATAAATATTTATAATAATTTAAACAATATAGATATATTTCTTATTTTTTTTAATTATAACTATAAATAATAATATTTGTTATAAAAATATAAATTTAAATTTATATATAATAATTCATAAATAAATTTCAATATTAATATATTACTATCTAGTTTGAAAAAATTCAATTTATTCATTGAATCAAATTCAAATTAAAAATCTTAAAATACATTCAAATAAAATCAAATTCAAATTAATCAAAAACAAAAAATATTGATATGATGCTTACCTTAACATGAGAGAACTAAATAGACAACAAACATTACATAATATGTTTATATAAATAATATTTTCAACTTTGTGTTTTTAATATAAAAAATTCTATAATTTAACCAGTTTATAAATTACTTATAGTGAAAAAAGCTTTTTATAAAACCCCTTCAACTACAACCAATTTTTTTAATAGTAGCTCTTAATAAAAACTAAAAAAAATACACATGGTAAAACTAGCAAGTTCACTATGAATTGATAAGAAACATCACTTCGTTCATTATCTTAAAACATTAAGATTATGATAATTGCCATCTACCTTTACCCTTAAAGCTGAACTTCATGATAAGATGGGTGGAAGGAAAACAAAAGCATGGATCATCTTATGAAAGAGTGGGTTATGTCCTTGTATATACAATAGGATCTTCCCTAGTCTTCACAGTTTTCTTTGCCAACTTAAATGAAGCTAAAACAGTTTCAGTTTGAGTAACCGCACTTTCCTGAATAAAGCTCTTTGATTTTAAAGAAGTTTTCCTCAATATCTCAATTAATGAAGTATTTGACTTCACTACACTTGCAGGGGCTGAGCTCTGGGTGCTTCCCTTTGCTTGTGATTGTGAGCTATTAAACTTGGCTGGAGCAATCCTTGGTCGATTCTCTCTCTGAATCTGCATATCAATTCATCATCCATTACAGACATTCAGTAATTACAAATTACAAGAAAAAATGGTGGTTGTTTAACATTTAATATCAAGTAAAATAATGTATGGAGGGCTATTCGTGGCTCCAATTAACTAGTGGTGATTAAGACATTACTACTGGACAAGATCAAAGAATGTTAATAAAAGTGGGGACAAAAATGTAATAATATATTCTAGATTTGAACTTCTATTAATAAAGCTAACCGTTTCTGAAGAATCTTCTGCAGTTGATATAGTGCTCCTACTATTGCTATCCTCAGTCCCAAATATAAAGGAACGAGATGTGATTGATCCTCGCTTCCTCGATGAGGGTAAACTCTGACTTGATCCTCTACCAAGGAACGATGACTGTAACGTTCAATATCAATGTTGTGGTCAACAACGCACATAATTGTGTTTATCTTCATAGAAATAGGAAAATTTATGAAACTTAGTTCTGTTACGATGCTTAAATGCTCTATTTTTATTTTTCTTTCCTGTCAACTTATAAACAAAACTTCAAATTACGGACATGCACGAGATATCCCAAGGATGGTATTCATAACAAGAAACCTTCATCAATCTATAATATCAGAGATGTTTTTTTCTTGAAGTGAAGAAATATAAATAACAAATTCTGCAAGACAAAAAGCCAGAAACGAATTATCTGATGCATTGACCTAACATGGTTCGATAATAACACTCAATGGTGGTAGTAGAAGCTAGAAATTTTTAACAAAAAGCACCAAGAAATCCTGCAATGCATATGAATTTACCTTTGATGATATGTTTCCTTTTCCACCCATGACAGGCATATCAAAACGACCTGCAAAAACAAAGCAATAGTATAAACCATTGGAAAGAAAAACAATAATTTAATGCATGCATGGCAGTGAAAAATACAAATTTTTGTTGGTCATAAATAGAGTCCAAATCTTACCGGGAATTTTAGCTTTCTTCTTAGTATCAGGCACAATATTGAGCTTCTTAATAAGACCAAAAATATCTTTACAACTTTCATCCTCTGCGGGTGACAAGAACGTTGACTGTGCTTCCTATTTCAAACCATAATATTTAGCTTCAATTTAAGTAAACAATATAAATCAAATTTGCTACACGAGTTACTGACAGAATAATAATTTATGATCCAAAATTGATTTTAACGATTAAAAGAAAGTTTTCCCATTATGCATGCAAAAGATTCTTATGAATCTTCAATTCACGTCCAATAAGCTGTTAAACACTCACCACTTTCTCAATCAGACAATGTTTTGCCAGACTATTATCTTTTTCTTCATCATCAGATGACAAGTATCCATTATCATTGTCAGTATACATCTGAGGAATCATTTGCTTAATTTTTCGCAAATTCATTTGCACTTCATTTCTTGGAACTGAGTTTTCGGCAGCTCCATCTTCAGACTCTTCATCTTCCTCCCCTCCTCCATATTCCTCTTCAAGACAAGTTGTTTCATGTAGCTCTGAACTATGCTTAAATTTCTGCAGAAGAGTTTCTGTTCCAGCTTCATCCTGTTGCTCAAGCCATTTTTGATGAAGTTCATTACGTCTTTCGGCATCAATTGGCTTTTCTTCATATCCAGTTGCAATCATATCATTAAGCTCCTCAAGATCTTCATCTTCATCTTCATCATTCTCTTGAAAGCATAAGATGTCATTGTCACTATTGTCTTCTTCCTCAGCTTCATCATCAACAAAAGCTTTAACGGGATCACCATTTGAAGATGTGGACAAGTTAATTGGGCCATGTTGATGGGGATCAGTATTCTCTTTATCATTATCCTCATCATCGGAAGAACTTCAAAGAGAGCAATAATCTTAAACTACTAGAATGCATCAGCTCCATAGAGAGAGACAGAGGGAGAGAACTAATGAGAGTGTCCCATCTTTAAAAATGCATAAAACAAAAAAGCAAAAACAAGACAAAAAAACATGTTTTTGCTAATTAAATAAGATGATATCTGATTTAACATTTTTTGCTCAAATATTTTATGTACTTTTGTTATGCCCAAAAACCAATTTACTCCAATACCCAATAGTTGAGCCAACATCATTACTAATTCTGTTGCATCCCTAGAAGCAAGGGAAGCAAGCACCCTAAGCATGTCATTCAGTATAAGCATGAACAATTTTGCAAAATACTGAAAGTTGTTCCTCAACTTGGGGAGAAACAGAGCCTATTATTTGTGATGTACATTTGCAAGCAATCTAAAAGTAGGGAAGGATGCATATGCATCCAGAAACTGCAAAGCAAGATATAATTTGAATACTTACACATCATCAGGAGGTGCAGAATCAAGCTTTAAATTCATTGTCAGTACGGATGGTGCTAGAGCCTCTTCTAAAGAACCGATTGGCATCTCATCCAGTATCTCATCTTTGGACTCACTTGTTTGGGTATCAGAAAACAGGTGCTACAACATTATTTAAAAATAATAATAATAAATAAAAAAAGTCCAAATGCACAGCTTATTGAATGCCAATATCTTATCAAACAGTTAGGAAGAAAATGAACCTGGGTATCATCAACAGGAACTCGAAATGCTTGTTTGGACTCCTTGTTCAAAGCCTGCAATCAACAAAACGACTGATAAACATACATAATGCAACCTTTATAGCAACAAAATAACTACATAAACATACATAATGCAACATATATTTCTTTTATAGCGATTCAGAAGAACATATTTTGCATTTCTTTCCTTTTCATTTTTCCAGATGGCTAAAGAAATCAATGAAATTACAGCACCAAAATGCATTGCTATATATTAAAGGACTTCTGCTCTTTTAATTCATCCAATAACATTTCAGTTGACTCACTACCTGAGAAGGATCCTTTTCAGAGACTGGAATCGTCGCCATACTGTTATAACCATCCATAATTGCCCCACCTATGTTACTCTCCACTTCGGCAGGATGAGAAATTGTTTCCTTGCTTACAACTTCCAAAACTCTACTACATTCTCCACCTTCAGTATGGGCACATTCTGAATTATGCTCCACAATAAGATCCTCAGAGTCCCCATCATCATTATCAATAAATGAGGTATCATTTAAGAAAGCAGGCCTGCGACTATATTCAAATAATAATAATGATGATGAAGTAAAAACTTCATTGGCTACATTGTTAAATGTAAACAAAATGACACCAACATTCAAAAATACTAGTTCAAGTCATGGACTACCCACTTCTTCGAAATCTCTAGCTTTCTTTGTCGAATCTTCTCCAAAAGTGAAGATATAGGCTTTTGAACAAGTGGTACAGTTTCAAATGTAGCGTTTCTACTTTCTAACAAAGTTAAGCACAATTACAAGTCAGTAAATGCATTAACTAGAGTAGGTTACCATGAATTCCAAAGAATAATTTAGAATTGAGATTCAAGAGTTTAAACCTCGCAAGAGTCTTTGAGATTCTGAATGAAGCTGCTTGAGATGATCTCTTCTTTCCTGTAAAATTACAAACATCAAAACTAAGCAATAGCCAAATACAATAGCTATAAGCTATAATATTTTGTCCAGATAAATTAATGAAAAAAGGACAAAGTGAAATTTCAAAGCCTCTACAGACCTTCTCCGCCCTCCGTTTGTTCTTTGCAGCTTTTTCGAGCTTCCTGTCATCAAAACCACTGTCAACCCTCCTCTTTTTGTTCTTCTCCATCTCCTCCTCCTTATCCTGTTCTTCCTCAATACCGTCAGAACTATGTCGCTTCTTTTCCGATACATCCAACTCCTCATTATGGCTTTCCTCTTCCACCTCATTCCTTCGAACTCCATCCTCTTCTTCACGTTTCTCGTCCACATTCCCAAAATCCAAAGCCCTCTTAGCCCCAGAACCTCCCTCCTCACCACCCAAACCAGTATAACCAAAATCCATAAGATTTTCACTGTCAAAATCCTCAGATCCAGATCTGGATCGCAATACCCAATCCGATTCCTTAAAAGATTCAACATTTTTAAGACTAAAATCCTCAGATCCCAAACTAGAGTGTAAGTGATTGGACTCAGAATTTTGCGATTCAAATGGGGAGAAATTCGCTTCAGGACTAACTGAACCACCATCTGATTGCTTGAGGTCTGGATCGTGGGATACCCTAATTGCCCTTTTCAAGCGCTTCAGCTTTCTTGGGACTGGTAATGGATCTTCTGGGGATGGCGAAGATGGATGAAGATCGTCATCACTTTCCATTTCTCGAGGAATTTTCGGGCTACAATCAAGGAACTCTTATCACTATAATGATTTGAAGCACCGCAAATGTTTCCAATTTTCTTACAAATGGGGTAATTATTAAGAAATGTAAATAGGCGGCAAATGTTTTGAAATTTTGGAGGGAAGATTTAGGATTTGTTTGATTTGGAATGGTTCTCAAGACAGTGTCTCGGATAGGGCCAATTTTGAGTAAAAAATTAACTAAATTAGATTGTTCATATTATTCAAATCGGATTAGATTAGATCGTTTTATTATTAAAAATGTTATAATCGAACGAATTTTAACAATTTGATCCAATTAATAATACATAAATATGATATACATTTGATTAAAATATGAGAAATTTAAAACAGTTTGTGAAGAATAATACGAAAAATTTAATGTATTATTAAAATAGGTCCAATACGATCAGACTGAACCGTTTAATTCATAAAAATGTTCTAATTGATTTGATTTTTTAATTTAATTCGATTTAATCTAATTTTTAAACACCATTAATTCTCAAAATACAAACAAGTAACTTTTTCACATATATATTATTATGAATTATTAGTTAGTTTGGGAACACTAATCGAACTAATAATCAAGGTTTGAAGTATTAAATGGATAAAAATATAATTATTATAAAAATATTAATAATTTTTTTTAAAATATTAAAATAATCAATTATTTATATTTTTAATTATTTTTTTATTTATTACATATATTTTAAAATACATATTATTTATATTAATCAATAAGTTAAAAAATTAATTAAAATATTGTATAATATATATATATAATAAAATATTATAAAATAACTAATTAAAATATTTGAAATAATTAAGTAAATTATATAATTGTATTAGGTATTATAAATAGATAAATTTTGACAATATATAAAGAATTTTATTTATATTTTTAATATTTTTTTGACATTTTAGAGACAATATACACAATATCTATGATATTTTAGCCAAAAAAATATTTAAATGATAATTTAACAATAACGACATTTAAACAACAATTTGTTAACATTTTCATTAATTTCATAATTTTTACTAAAACATATGCATATCATGTTTCAATCATCGTGGATAATTTAGCCAAAAAATAATATTATTGTGACAATATCGACGATATCATCAATATTTTCATCCTTATTAATAATATAATATTATCATAAAAAATGGAATAAAAGAGTTTAAAATGACCATAATTTTCTTTTTTTACTATTGAAATATGAAGAATAAATTATTTATAATCTCAACTACAATATCAATCCAAGATTAATAAATATTTTTTCTATACAATATTATTTTCCTATTATTATTGTTAATTGTTTAGTAACATTATAAAAGTTATTATATTCTAAAGAAAATATTCATTTGATTAAAAATGATTTTTTTT
Source organism: Hippophae gyantsensis (assembly GCA_030763125.1). Classification (NCBI taxonomy): domain Eukaryota; kingdom Viridiplantae; phylum Streptophyta; class Magnoliopsida; order Rosales; family Elaeagnaceae; genus Hippophae; species Hippophae gyantsensis. Next base: position 27,161,137 of record CM061035.1, on the reverse strand, counting down.
TCCTAATTAAATAAATAGTAATTTAGTTATGTTAGTTTTTTTTTTATTTTATTTCATTTTTTCTCTCTTTCTCTTATTTCTTGCTCTTTTTTCTTTTTTCTCATATCTATTTATTTTTATAAAATTTTCTTTTATTTATTTTTCCCCAAAACACCAAACTCAAATACTAAATCTTAAACTTTAAATCATAAACATAACCGTTAAATCTTAAATTCTTATTATTAAAAGCTAAACTCAATGAAAGAGAATAATAGAAAAGCTAAACTCAATGAAAGAGAATAATAGAAAGAGGAAAAAAGAAGAAGGAGAAAAACAATAAATAATGCAAATTTTAAATGATTAAAATATTTTTCAATTTTTTGTACATATACTTCTTTTCACACTAAACGTATACTTTTTTAAATAATTTGAATAACTTTAAATTATAACTCAAAATAAAATAATTAATATGAATATTAATATAATATTATTGCAATAAAATACACATGTTATCCCACATGTATAACTCACGTAAATCACTCAAATATTAACATGTTAGTCCAATTTTTATCCTATTTTGCTATCAAGAGATATAACTTTTTTATGTAATATTTAAAAATATATACCTTGTTTTAAAATTAGGCAATATTTAGAAAGATAGAGCTTTATTTGGAATTATAATAATATGAGTTATAATTTTTCTTCAACTAAGAGTAGCAACAAATCAAGTTACGAAATATACATGCTTGTCATAAAATTAAGAATATAAGAACAAGAATTTAAGCAAAATAATTAGTAAAACAAGAAACTAAGTATAGATAACAAAAAGAAATTGAGACAATTATAATTTCTTTATATTTTTTTTTAATACCAATTACATCTTGTGGCCTTTATTTATAGTGAAAAAATAATCAAAATAATAAATGTGGAATATCAAAGGACATCAATTTATAAAAAATGGACCATGAAGATGAAAAACCATATATCTTAAAATAAGGGTTAGGAATGTGAAATGTCCACTTTATAGCACTCTCTCTTGGATTTTCACCTCTTAAGAATATTAATCATTAAAATCTTTACGGAAAAACTAGTAAGACAAAACTTAGTGAAGGAAAATGAATACAATATTTTTATTAAATGTTAATTAGACTGCATTATTAAAAACTTTGTCAAAAAAAAAACCAATGGGATAAAACATGAAGAAGGAAAAAATAGAGTGTAGTGCATATTTGTGTCCCTTTAACAAAGTCATGAACAAAGAAGAATTTTGGTAAAATGTGCTTTTATTTTATCTCTTTTGTTGTATCCTCTCTATAATTGAGATATACATATATCATTATCTTTGTACAATGTCATTAGAGTTTTTATATTAGAAGATAGATTACACGACTCTTGAATATGTTGACTTTACTTGCCCTATGAATTACAAATAGTTTATTATCATTTTGGGTAACGTCTATTATAGTTTATTTTTACAGATCGGCATGATATAGCAGTGTTACCAAATGTGAAAAAATATTATGTTTGAGATCAAACTTCATAGGAAAAATATGAGAATTTCATATGCAGGAACAATTAGACAGAAGTCAATTCTTCTTTTGGCTCAAATAGGCAACAGGGACCTAGATGAGGGGTGAAAACTTCAACCTATGGAATCTTTTTACGAGCTCTATTCCAACTTGACCAAGCAGGCCTCACAAACGCGTATTAAGAAAATAACACACCAAAAGTACGAAATAATATGCTCAATTCAACACACAATAAAATCAACCAGGAGTCAAAAAGAACAAACTACGGTAAACACACTAGTGACACTGTGCCTCACAAGCTCCTGTCCAGACTAACAACAATCATAAGCATGGAAAACATCATACAACATATAAGACATGCAAACCAATCAAAGAGTACAACACTCGGTACATAACTATGGTGAGGAGATACTAACTCCTTAGAGACTCACATGTAGATAAAAAAATAGAAGTAATATAAATTAATAAGTAAGCAAGTAGATTAATTTAATACAATAAAAGCAATAAACAGAAATCTATATGCATGATATATAGAAATAAAAGAAAGCATGCGACAATATATAACAAATAAGCTTTCAATTAGAGCCTAAATCTAGTATGTTGGTACATATACGATAGAAACTCAAATTATACTAACACACAATTTGATCATGCACAACAAAAGATTAATGAGATAAACCCACATAAAACCCTTACTTATATGATAACATCTTTGAGTTGCTAATGACAACCAGTCGATAGTAAAGAAATCTATTAAATAATAAAAAATGTAACATTGATAGAAATAAAATCATAATTACCTCTATCAATCAGAACATCCATCGTAATTGCCTATTGCTAGTCTCACTTGTTGCCTCCACAAAATGACTTGGTTCTACATACAAACCCAATTTTCTTCCAAAGCTAGCACCACTCGATGTAGTATGATCAATAATCAAAGATCAATAATGTGAACAAGAAAGTGAACTACCAAATGTGAGAATCACCCTTAACCATGAGCCCAATAACCAATATGGGAAACATATTCAACCACGTACCACGAACAACCAATGTGGGAAATACATTAAACTACGTATCACGAACAACACTTAATTGAACATATGGCTCACCACCACATAGGCTTCTTACCTATGAAAAGTTGCATCCTAGTAACTACTATTCGACACAGCTTATTGACACATATACTCATTACCTATAAAAAGTTGCATCATACTAACCACCAACTGACAAATGGCTCATTGTCACATAGGCTCATTACTTAAAAATCACTAGTAAAAACCGTCTCGAGTACTCACCACTCAAGAGCACAATTTTGCTCACTTAGTCATGAATCACTAATAATGAACACCACTTAAGGTAATAGTGATCTAGAAATAGAAAATGAGATGTCAATTTGACAAGACTTTTATTGAAAAACATGTTCCGTACAAATTTTGTATGATTTATAAAATAGTTTGCAACTACATCAATCACCTATAGAGAATGATAAGTATACTTCTAGGGTCGGTCTAAAGAGGAATCATGTGGTTTTTAAATTATTAAAAATAAAATTAATAACCTATACATCCTATCACAATTGTTTTGGTTGAGTATTTAAATTATTGATATAAAAATAAGGATAAATTCAATAAAAATTTAAGAAATTAAAAATTTATAATGATGATAAGTGCTTAAAAAGCACTAAAATTACCATGATTTAATGTACTTTAATTGATTAAAAGATTTATATTTGAATGATTTTATCATATTTTTATATAAATTTCACTTTTCGGAATCACGAGTATTTTTATTGTTTTGCATGTATTTTTGTTCAAAAATAACTTAAAGACTTGAAAAAAAATACTAGAGGAAATACATCACAAATATGTTGAGAAAATAAATGAGAAAAAATCAAAAAGATGAAAAAATTGGACAAAATGGATCAAAACGATAAAAAATGTCAAAAATGAAATTCTACGTGTAGTTGCCCATTCACACCGAATTCTTGCGCGTGTCAGCACATGCCCCCACCGAGTCTCACATACACCAATGTGCATGCCTATCACACACCCGTATGCATCCGGCACACGCCCAACACGCATCCGCTCCTGCATTTTTCCATCACTACTTACAAATTCTCAAGAAATAGGTAAATTTTCTTCTCTTTCCTCTTTATCTTTAATTTACAACTGTTAGATTGAAGACAATGTAAGTTCTAAGTTCAGGTGGTGAAAAATTATCATGCTTAGTTTCAAAAAATTTAACAATTTTTTAAAAAAATTATGTTCACATTATTAGATGATCTCTATAGAACTTAGCATTAAATGTATGAATTTTATCATCTTAATATAGTGTCATATATTTATTTTTTATTTACTTAGATTAAATGATTTAAGTAGAAATTGATAGTATATATTTTTATTTCATTCATGCATGACTTCTACCAAAAAGAGACATATATAGGGTTACCTAAACCAAAATCAAATAGAAAAGCCACAAAATTAATCACTCACCAAAATCCTACAAAAATGTACAATCTGTACATGGGTTCACTCAAAAACATTTGTTGAAAAATCTCTTAAAAAAATATAGAGATAAAGAATATATAGTATAATCTACATACTATGTAGGGGTGTCTAAAAACCTGACCGAATCGAATTAAACCAGACTATACCGAATGGTTTTATAAATTAAACGATCTGGTCCGGTTGATCCAGTTTGTATTAATTAAAACCATTTTTCAAATGATTCGATCTGGTAATATTAATTTTTTAACAGATCGGATCAGACCCGATCGGTTAAATAATATATTAAATTTTTCATATTATTCACAAAACATTGATTAAATTTCTCATATTTAAAGGTACATCATTAGATGTATCATATTTATGTATTATTAACGGGACCAAACCATTGAAAATCGCTAACCAAACAAGACCAAACCGTTCAGTTCAATATTTTTGATAATCAAATGGTTCGGTCCGATTCGGTTTGAGTAATATAAACGGTTTGGTGCAGTTAATTTTTTTTTTTTACCCAAAACTGGATCAAACCGGATTGTGGAAACCCCTAATACTATGACCCATATGGCCTACAAAGTTGTGAGAAAAAGCTAATTAAAAAATAAAGTTATAGGAAATAATTCTCTTAGAAGTCATTGCATTTAATTTTCCTATACTTCTAAAAGGCATATAGCTTGAATTTTTTTATTAATGAGTTTAATTGATGCATGAAAATAATATATATGATATCTTTATAATTTATACATTCAATTTCTTTCATGAGATCGAAGTTATGCACTATTTTTTAGCCTTTCTTCTTTTATAAGTATGCAAACTTATTATTTCATTTCTAAACATAAACTCTATTCATATACACCTTAGTATGAGTGCTCGAACACATAAGATTTAGTGTTTTTGAAAGTATTGACTTGTGAGAAATAGAATTGAAGCGAATTCGAATTCCTGATACTAAGTTTGGGTAAAATTAAATTGATATATTTTTTATATGAAATATAAAAATGATTTTCAACTAATTATTGTAATAAATCATGAATGTTTAGGAAGTTAAAATAATCTATACTTAAGATTTTAATTATGAAATTTAAAAGAGATTATAAGCATGGGATATTTTTTGTATTTCATTTCTTTATTTTATTTTACTCTTTTTACTTTATTTTAAATTTCACTTAACTTAACTTATTTTATTTTTTTTATTTTGTTTTCATTTTTTTAATATTTGTGAATATCATTACTGAAAACCCTTATGAGACTTAAACTCATCCACTAAGACAACCTAGGGGTTTAACGCATAGTTGCATATGCTAAATGCAACTGTGGCAATCCACGGAAGTGATTTAGGATAGTTTAATTTTTAGTCTTTACAGCTTCTCTTGCTAAGGGACTTATTTTCTAGCATACACCAAGCCTCTCTTAATGTTTCAAATCTAGCTACCTATTTCATAAGCTCATCTGTCATGCAATTCATCAACCACAACTGAGCATATCATCTTACCTTTTCCAATTTTTGTACTCATCCTTGACAGTTTTTTGTGAAATTTGTTTGTTGGATCTTTGAGAATGAAGCTATTTAACTCTAGAATTTTTCAAAATCGTTAATATTTGATGTCTTTATATTGTGAAATTATTATTATCGAGCTTTACTATAAGCAAAACATTATGAAAAGAATAGATTTCACTCTGTTTCATAATTGTTTGTGCCAATTATGGATTTGACAATTGAACTACTTTAGGTAGTTCAGCCATTGATGCTTTATCATGGAATCTATAAGCTAACACGACTTATAAGCTCTAATAGTATGACAAATAAAAAGAAAGGTGAATAATACTCCTTTATTTAGTTGAAAATTGATGATCCAATACAATGACTCATCCTATCCATTTATAGAGAAAAGATGTTACAAGTTTGGTACAATGAGACACATTACACTTGATTACACTACTCAAAAGCACACATTTCAATGTAACAAACTTTATAACAACCTTTTGAAAAATGATCAGATATGTTGTTGACCACCATAGTTATTATGCACATGAATATTTTTTTCACAACATCTACATATGTGCATTTATTGTCTACACTACTTGTGTGAGCTGCAAGTGTAGTGAGCCTAGCATATGTACACATATTTATTGCAATTTCAGCGGCAAAATGTGCAACATCTGCGTGCATCCCAGTGTCATCATGTGTAGCATCTATGTGCATTCCAGCATCATTGTATGCAACATCAATGCATGTTCTAATGTCATTATGTGTAGCATCTGTGCATGTTCTAGTGTCATCCTTGGGTGTAGTATGCGTAGCACATGCGTGCATTTCTTGAGCATCATTAGGCACAACATATGACACATGATGCCTACCACCCACTTGATCATTATCATCATCAAGAAACAACATTGATGCTTACAATTTTCAATAAAAATAATAATTGATTTTTATGTCTAACAACTTTCATACATACTAGAAATCAATTTTTACAAAAATGTTATTATTAGCCTCAAATACTGAACATATAGTATTTAAAAAAAATCTCCCTTAACTCCTTTTGCTATTCTATTTTCATGCTATTAATTTCTCTTGGATGGTTTATTCCTTCCAACCGTTGTCCTTTTCAAATGTCTAGTCTTCACAATCTTATTTTAATGTGCAATCTAAAATTATACATTTACAAAACATAAGACATGATGTTTGAATTAATTGTAATGGTACAACAATTGATTAAACAAAATTTTAAACAAACTTCAAGTTTTAGTTTTGTGTCTTGGTTGGCTTCAAGACCTACACTTGATCAAAACATTCATCATTCTACCTACATTTGATCACAACATTCATCATTCTTATTTTATCAAGTTTTTCATCAACCTTATTTACTACAAATTTGTATTTTCCATAAAAGTCAAAAACATTTAATTTATCATAAGTTACTTTTTCAGTTATGGATCTATTAATTGGAAGGTGAGTGAATAGAACATCAGCCGAAGAATGACAAATAAAATTTTGTAGAATGGCCAAACATGCAATCTCTTATAAATCTAGATGAAAACAACCTAAGTCATACCAATAACCTAAGAGAAAAACCATCAATCCAATGAACCATCTAACTATACACTATGAAAAATAAGGTTTAATTACAAGGCTAGGACTAAAACTACGCACCAAGGTAATGCCTTCAAGTAATCTACTTACATGCTGATACTTTCATCATAGTCTTTACAAGAAAGTTGATTGGATTCGGACTAGCATTCCAATGAACTCGAGTCACAGGAGTTAATCAAACCCATATAACTGGTACCTGAAATTTAGCACAATACCACAAGTGTAAATGTGTTCCCTATAATAGATCAAATAATGAATAATCCTAACTAGATTATTTAACAAATACATTAGATAAATCAAAAGCAACTAGCAATCTTAAATCAATCAATTTAAAGTATAACTTCACAAATATTGTAGGCTTGTTAATTCATCAAACACAACCATAAATGTTTGAAAAATTAACTCAATGAAAAAACCTACTTAAATAGTTTTAACAAAGCAAGATAGAGAATAAGATTAAGTGAATAATGCTCTTTTGTAGTTAACAAAAGTATGAATCAATAATATGATTAAATAGTATGAATAGAAAACCTAGGTCAAAGATATATTACAAATATGTCCTTGAAAATATTTGAAAGAGCTTTAAAACGTAAGGACAATATAGTAACCAAAAAAATTGGTTAGAGTAAAAACTAGGTTAAACTTAAAAACTTGACCGCTTGATCGGTCAAACATAGTCTATCGATCAATCTTCTCAAGCTTAATTGATCTAGTGAAATAAGTAATTAAATCTGAAATAAATGGATCGATCTACTCATTAATCTTGATTGATCTAATGCTCGATCAATTGAGTTTTAATTTCTCAATCGATCTAATCTTGTAAAAATTATTTTAGCTAGGTAATTAAGCTCAATCGATCTAGTCACAACTTGATCGATCGAGTGACATATTTGAACAATAAAATCTAACTTGCATAAGAATAGAGATATACCTAAGATGTGATTGTTAAGGCTCGATAGTTTCTTTGGCTTGAAAATATTCTTGAAAGACATACCTAAAAACAAATATTACATACAAATGTTTTGTTCATAAATATCACCAACACTCATAAATCTTATAATGTCTTCTGATGCTTATTTTCGCAAGTGTACTAATCGTTCAAGTAATAAAGTGTACAAAAGTACGGATATCGAACCCACAAGGAATGGCGTTACTAAGTACCGAAATTGACTAACCCTAATTTTATTTGAAAACTGAATTGTTGAAATTGTTTAAAAAGAAAATTAACATAAAACTAAACGCAAATAACAAAATTTAATGTTGTTCACAAATGATTAAAAACGCTAAGGCATTTGATTTCGCTAAATCAATTCAATCCGATTTCAAGTCATGTTATATGAGAATCAAAGCTAAAAGTGATGGTTGAAAAACCCAAACTTATCTAATACTCTTTCTCAAGTTATATTAGAATTACTTATATATGAAAACCAACTATATTTCTATGAAGATTTAATCACAAATAAGCACATTACGATTTATGCAATTTCTGGAATAACCACATACATCATGCATTAGGTGTCAAACTTGCATTCAACATACGATATTTATCACAAGAACATTCATTACACATCTCCTCTCGGTCTCAATATAATGCAACAAATCATCTAAATCTTGATTAGAAATTTAAAAGCATTAAGCATGGAAATAAATACTCGACTTGAAAACAATGAATTCATATAACCATAACAAAAGAAATCAGATTTCCTTGATCTAACTACATCATAGCCTTAGCAAAAACGAATTAGTTCATAACGGAAATAAGAACAACCATTATTTCAATTGAATCCATGAATAACAAATATGAATAAACTGCAGAAAATGAAAACTAAGGAGAAGAGATGAAAAAACTCTAGAAGATGAAGGCTTGGTAGCAACAATGGTGAAGATCCTTCAAGTTTCTCCAAAATTTTCTTCTCTTCTCCAAAAATGCCTTTGAACTCTGCTTTCTACCGTCTCCCTCTTTTTCCATCATATTATATATATAGATCTAGGGTTTGGGGGGGCAATTTTGGAACAAAACAACCAAAAAATCTGTTTTCGGACGAAACTCGCCGGCGGCGACATTATTCTCGCCACGGCGAGTTTTCTGGAAAATAAATTTTTTTGGGTTTTCGATTTTGGCCGGCGGCCAAAATAATGTGGCCGGCGGCTAGATGCATTTGGCCGGCGGCGAGATGAATTTGCCAAATTTTGTGCTCTCGGGAAGATTTTCGCCGTGCTTTCTGTAGGATTTTCGCCGGCGGCGAGAATGAATTGGCCGGCAGCGAGATTTCTTTGGCCGGCAGCGAGATTGCTTTGCTCAACGTATTCTCCGTAAGGTTTTCGCCGGCGGCGAGAATATTCTAGCCGGCGGCGAAATTCCAAATTTTGAAATTTTGTTTTCTTTTTATTTGCACTCAATCCCGTTCATAGAAATTTGTCCCAAACTTCTCCAAAATTATGATTTCACCTGAAATTGCACTTTAAACACGAAATACCCGTGAAATGACATGTGTGGATTAAATAATCAAATAAACACAATTTTCACACAAATATCAACATTTAAATCATAACAAAAATACAATAATTTGACTCTTATCAACAACCCCCAACCAGCTTCTTGCTAGTCTCTAGCAAGAAAAACGATCTATGAATAATTTCAAAGGAGACATTAAAAGAAAAATTCAAAGGAAATTTATTCTATTTACGACATTACATTAAGCGTATGCAATAAGCCTTTAAACCCCTAGGTGGCCCTAGTAGGACGAGTTGTAGTCTCGTGAGGGCTTCTAGTGATGACACCCACAAACATCTTACCTATAACTATCCTAACTTAAAACAATAAAATCACATAACAAATAATTTGCACAAATGTCTCAAAAATTGTAAATAACACCCAACATATAGAATAATTAAATGTCACCTAAGCTTTAAGAAATCTCAAATGCCAATTTCACTTTTATTATTGACTCTTAAACATCCATCAAACCACAAACCAATAGCCATACTGCCCGGATAATATTATGCATAACATCCACAAACAAAAAGGTGAAATCTCGAACTCCATAGGCTCACTTTTCAAACCTCTCTCCACTAATGAAGGAAAATACACCACTTTGGATCAATAGGACTTTATGAGGCTTGTAATGTTAGGCTTAGGTATTTGGTTAAGAAAGAACGGGAAGTGTCAAAATACAAATAAGGGCACTTATTAGATTAAACACAACCAATTAAGTAAAAGAATAACACCATTTAACCCAAATTGTTTCTTCCGATCATAACCCATTTTTCCACAGATAAACAAAGTTCTTCCTCAATCTTTCACCTTAGTACATCCATCACTAACACTCTTTTATTTACTAGAATGTGAAGGCTTTCTTCTTCTTCTTTTTCTTTTCTTTTTTTTTCTTTTCTCTTTTTTTTTCATCACCCTTACTCTAATTGTTCTTGAAAGGACATAACCCCCAACCAATTTCTTCCAATATATGTGGAAGATTTCTCCAATTGCTCTTGCAAAGTTTGTGTTCAAAATTAAGTGCTCTTAACAAATAAGGTAGGAATTATATATATATATATATATATATATATATATATATATATATATATATTTGGCTCAATAAAAGGAAGGTTATCGAAGGCAAAAAGAAAGAAAAGTAAGGCTAACAATACATTTAAATAGGCTCAAAGAGGTAACTAGTGATATAAAGATAACAAGGTAGGCTTAAAATGGCACAATCGATCCAAAAATGGCCTACATCATATCCTACATAGTGCAATTCCAAATTATTTCGCCTCAAGAGGTTTTCAAATGAGTTCTAGAGTTTGTTAAAATCATAAAAATGTCCATGCAAAATTCACACATAAGACTTCTCTAAGCATTTAGACTAATCAACCAAATCATACCACATACCAAAAGAGTCGCCAACTAGGTAAAATCAACATTTGAAATTCTCTTTAAACCAAAGCAAAATTTAATGTCTTCTAACAGCTACTTGTTATCACAATCACATTATTATCATCAACATGCAAATTAAAACAAGTAAAATGCAAATAAAATAAAAATAATAATAATAATAATAACAACAATAATAATAATAAAATAAGACAATAAAGAAATAAAATAAAATAAAAAAAATTAAATCAAAATGCAGAAAAATAAATGGAAAAACAAAATTAAACACAACTAAACACACAAACAAAACTACTAAAAATGAAGGGGACAAAAGATTTACCGTTTACCGCACATCCAACCAAAACCTTACATTGTCCTCAATGTAAGAAAATGAAGAGAGATCTCCTTTCCGCCATGGTGAAATCGTCACGGCAGGTGAACGTAAGAAAATTTTTTTTTTTTAGATGGGATGGCATTGGGTTTAGCTCAATCTTGTTGGCTCCATTCTTTACCACTGAGGTTGGAGTTTCATTTGTTCCCAACTCCTTAAATGTTCCATCACTGCATAAATATTCATTAGGTGCTGCCAAGTAATCCAACATTGTCTCATCCCCTCATCTTCCTCCTCAATTGTTGCAGATTTCACAAGGCCAGCTTCTAGTGGTAGCAATGGAGTTATCTCCTCAAAAGTTTCCGAGATTAACCCGTCAAGAGTGTTAATTTGAAAACAAGAATGTACATCACTTGGAGATTTTATTTCTTCAAAAACATCAAAAGTTACTTGTTCATCTTGCACCCGTAGAATGAGCTTTCCTTGCTGAACATCAATCAATGTTCTTTCAGTTGCAAGGAACGGTCTCCCCAATATCAACGGTATCTCTCTATCTTCCTCCATGTCAAGCACCACGAAATCTACAGGGAAAATAAACTTGCCGAATTTAATTAAAACATCCTCAATTACCCCTAGAGGATATTTCACCGATCGATCCGCTAATTGTAAAGATATTGAAGTGGGCTTCACTTCTCCCAGGCCTAGTTTCCTGAAAACAGAAAGTGGCATCAAATTAATGCTTGCTCCTAAATCACATAGGACTTTATCAAAATTGCAACTTCCTATAGTACAAGGTATAGTAAAACTCCCTGGGTCTTTCAATTTCGTGGCGGTTTTCTTTGAAGAATCAGACCGCACTCCTCATTTAGCATGACAGCTTCATTATCTCCCAACCTCCTCTTCTTTGATAGGATTTCCTTCATGAATTTTGCATATTTGGGCATTTGTTCCAACATCTCTCGCAAAAGGAATGTTAATATGCAATTTCTTAAAAATATCCGTAAATTTATCAAATTGATTATCAAGTTTTTTCTTATTCAATCTTTGAGGATATGGGATAGGAGGCTCATATTTTGCACATGGGGAAGGTTGAATATCTTGGGATCTTGATGGCTTTTCTTTAGATTCTTCCATCTTTTTCTCTGATTTCTTCTTCTGATTCTCAAGTTCTTTTCCACTTCTCAATGTGATAGCCTTTACATGCTCTGTGGGATTTATTGTGTCACTAGGCAGCGATCCTTGAGACCTTTCTGCAATCTACTTTGAAAGGTGCCCTAGTTGGTTTTGGATGTCCCTGTTGATTGCCTCTTGATTTCTGAAATTTGCTCTTGTCTCCTCAATGAACTTTCCTAAAATTTCTTCCAAATTTGTTTGTTTTTTCTCTTAGGGTTGGTAGGAAGATGATGACGGTTTGAATCCCCCTTGGTTATTTCCCCATGACAAATTTGGATGATTTCTCCAACCTGGATTGTAGGTGTTCGTGTATGGGTTATGTTGAGGTTTTTGGAAATTTGAAACATAATTTGCTTGCTCAGCATTTGGTGAAGCAAATGGATTTCCAACTTGGCACTTGATGCTAGCATGATTTCCACCACATAAATCACATTGTGCAGTTGGTTTGGATTCAAATTTGGATGACAAAGAATCCTTCTTTCTTGAAAGAACAGCAACTTGAGCCGACAAAGCATTCACTGAATCCATTTCATGCACTACTGCTGGTCTTTTTGCAATTACCCGCTCTGAATGCCACTGATTGTTGTTTTCTGCCATAACCTCTAACAACTCATGAGCATCCTCCGGTGTTTTTCCCATTAAAGATCCTCCACCGGCAAAGATCAACCATTGCACGATAGTTTGAAACCAACCCATTATAAAATGTAGAGACTTGTAGCCAAATTGGTATACCATGATGTGGGCATTTCCTCAACATTTCTTTGAATCTTTCCCAAGCTTCATACAATGATTCTTGGTCATATTGTGTAAAGGATGTGATTTCATTCCTTAATTTTGCTGTCTTAGCAGGAGGAAAGAACTTGGATAAGAATTTCTGAACCAATTCATTCCATGTTGTAATTGATCCTGGTGGTAATGAGTTTAGCCACTCCTTGGCTTTATCCCGAAGTGAAAAAGGAAAAATCTTCAATCTTACAGCATCTTCGGACACACCATTTATCTTGTAAAGATCACACACCTCCAGAAAGTAAGCAATATGTGCATTTGGATCATCCTTTGACATTCCCCCAAACTGATTTGATTGAACCATTTGGATAAAGGATGGTTTTATCTCAAAGTTATTGGCTTGAATAGTTGGCCTCCTTATACCCGAAATAGTTCCAGCAACATTAGGCGCAGCATAATCTCTCAAAGCTCTACGATTTCCACCTCCCTCAACAAATGGTGAATCCATGGCTAATTGTCTATTAGGAGCTGAAGTTGAACGTCTTCTCTCTCGGTTTAGACGCCTATTTGTTCTATCAATCTCCGGATCAAATGGAAGAAGGTTAAGGCTTCTTGTACGTCTCATACAAAAATCCTACAACCAGAAAATCAACTAACACAAAACAACACAAAGTTACTTTTTTTTTTGATAAATAAAATAAAACAGCAAAATAAACAAAATTAAAAATGAAACAAAGATAAAGCAAATTAACTTCAAATTAAAACTAAGATTAGGTAGTATCGATATTAATAAAATCAAACCACTCCCCGGCAACGGCGCCAAAAACTTGATGCTTATTTTCGCAAGTGTACGAATCGTTCAAGTAATAAAGTGTACAAAAGTACGGATATCGAACCCACAAGGAATGGCGTTACTAAGTACCGAAATTGACTAACCCTAATTTTATTTGAAAACTGAATTGTTGAAATTGTTTAAAAAGAAAATTAACATAAAACTAAACGCAAATAACAAAATTTAATGTTGTTCACAAATGATTAAAAACGCTAAGGCATTTGATTTCGCTAAGTCAATTCAATCCGATTTCAAGTCATGTTATATGAGAATCAAAGCTAAAAGTGATGGTTGAAAAACCCAAACTTATCTAATACTCTTTCTCAAGTTATATTAGAATTACTTATCTATGAAAACCAACTATATTTCTATGAAGATTTAATCACAAATAAGCACATTACGATTTATGGAATTTCTGGAATAACCACATACATCATGCATTAGGTGTCAAACTCGCATTCAACATACGATATTTATCACAAGAAGCATTCATTACACATCTCCTCTCGGTCTCAATATAATGCAACAAATCATCTAAATCTTGATCAGAAATTTAAAAGAATTAAGCATGGAAATAAATACTCGACTTGAAAACAATGAATTCATATAACCATAACAAAAGAAATTAGATTTCCTTGATCTAACTACATCATAGCCTTAGCAAAAACGAATTAGTTCATAAATGTAAATAAGAACAACCATTATTTCAATTGAATCCATGAATAACAAATATGAATAAACTATGAGAAAATAAAAACTAAGGAGAAGAGATGAAAAAACTCTAGAAGATGAAGGCTTGGTAGCAACAATGGTGAAGATCCTTCAAGTTTCTCCAAAATTTCCTTCTCTTCTCCAAAAATGCCTTTGAACTACTGCTTTTCTGCCGTCCCACTCTTTTTCCATCATATTATATATATATATCTAGGGCTTGCAATGGCAATTTTGCAACAAAACAACCAAAAAATCTGTTTTCGGACGAAACTTCAGCGACGACATTATTCTCGCCACAAGTAGTTTTCTGGAAAATAAATTTTTTTGGGTTTTTGATTTTGGCCGGCGGCCAAAATAATGTGGCCGGCGGCTAGATGCATTTGGCCGGCGGCGAGATAATTTGGCCGGCAGCGAGATGAATTTGCCAAATTTTGTGCTCTCGGGAAGATTTTCGCGGTGCTTTCTGTAGTATTTTCGCCGGCGGCGAGAATGAATTGGCTGGCAGCAAGATTTCTTTGGCCGGCGGCGAAATTCCAAATTTTGAAATTTTGTTTTCTTTTTATTTGCACTCAATCCCGTTCATAGAAATTTGTCCCAAACTTCTCCAAAATTATGATTTCATCTGAAATTGCACTTTAAACACGAAATACCCGTGAAATGACATTTGTGGATTAAATAATCAAATAAATGCAATTTTCACACAAATATCAACATTTAAATCATAACAAAAATGCAATAATTTGACTCTTATCATCTTCCATTGGCATATTTGTGTGACAAAACCTCTCTCTTACTAGATAACGCTCATAGAAAAAAATTACATAGTGAAACTATCCTATGATCTAGTAAACTATCTTTGCTTGAATATTGACAGATCTTGTTTACACTAAAAAAATAAAGTGAAAGTTAGTATTCAATCATAATTTTCATAGTCAAGGTTATCTCATGCCCTAAAATGTCACATAATTAATTATAAACTTCTAGGATGACATACATATGTATCCAGTGAGTTTGTGAGTAGGTTCTTATTGACATTGATCACTATATATAAGAAATATGTAGATGCACAAGCTACAATATTCATTTGTATAATGCATAGTCAAAAAAATGAAAGTAACATGTAATGTTCATGTCAAGTTAAACCAAGTTTACTTTCCTATATATATATATATTGTTGATTAAATTTCCTTGGTATTTTTCAACAGTGTAGATTCCTAAGGAACTTCTAAGAAATTCAAATCTTTGGGTATAAAGTACCTTAGTGAATAAATAAGCTAATTTCATTTCAGTAGGCACAAAATCAAGGAATAAAACTTTATCTTCTACTAGTTCCCTAATAAAATGATGTCTAATGTCTATATATTTTGTTTTAGAATGCAAAACAGGATTTTTAGAGATTCATATAGCACTAGTGTTATCATAGTAAAGGGGAATTGTACCTTGTTCAAAGCCATATTTCTTAAGCATATTCTTCATCCACAGAAATTGTATGCATGAGCTTCCAGCAACAATGTATTCTACTTCTGTAGTATACAATGAGATGGAGTTTTATTTCTTGATGTGTCATGATACAAGATTAATTCCAATATAAAAGCATCCACCTAAAGTGTTTTTTCTTACATCTTGATTTTATGCCCAATCTGCATCTATGTGTCCATTAATTTCACATTTTCTATCATTAGTAAATCAATTACCAAAGTATTTTATTCCAGAAATGTACCTGATGATCCTTTTGACATAGCCAATGTATGATTCCTTAGGATATGATTGATAAAATGCACAAACACCAACACTAGAACAAATATTAAGTCTACTTGTTGTGAGGTAAAATAAGCTTTCTATCATGCTTCTATATAGCATTTGATCAATGCTCTTACCTGACTCATCCATTGAAATCTTGACACTAATACTTATGTCTGTTCTCAAATACTTACTTATTTCAAGTTCAAATTTATTAATTAAATTACATGCATACTTGGTTTAAGAAATAAAGATTTTATTTCTTAATTGTTTAATTTGTAAACCAAGAAAATATGTGAGCTCACCCATCATAGACATTTCAAATTCATTGGTCATTATGTTCACAAAATCATCAATAAAAGAATTGGATATTGACCAAAACTATGTCATCAACATATATTTGAGCTATGAATATATCTTCTTTGGTTCTTTTAATAAAAAGAGTCTTATCAACTCTCCCTTGAACAAATCCCTTGTTCAAAAGATAAGTTTTAAGTCTCTCATACCAAACTCTAGGGGCTTATTTCAAACCATAAAGTGCCTTATTGAATTTATAAACATATTCTGGAAATTGTGGGTCAATAAAACCTTTTTGTTGTTTAACATAGACTTCTTTACTAAGTAATCCATTTAAGAAGGAAAAGTTTACATCCATTTGAAAGAGTTTGAATTTCATAAAGCATGGAATAACAAGTAAAATACTAATTGATTCTAACCTAGCTACATGAGTAAATATTTCATCAAAACCAATTCCTTCAACTTGTTTATATCCTTGTGCAACTAGTCTCACCATATTTCTAATCATAACATCATGTTTATTTGATTTATTTTTGAACACCCATTTAGTTCCTATGATGTTTTTATCTAAAGATCTAGGTAGTAAAGTCCAAACTTCATTTCTAGTAAATTGAGCTAGCTTATCCTGCATGACATCTATCCAAAATTCATCTTTTAAAGTTTCATTAACATTTTTTGGTTCTATTTGAGAAACATAATAGAGATAAGTTATTTCACGTACCTGTCTCTTTCTAGTTGCTATGCATACATTTGGATCACCAATGATGTTTTTAGTTGGGTGGTTTTTGGCAGTACGTGCTAGCCTTTGAGTTTAAGGGTTGGGTATAGTGACCTCATCATCCAAGGCTGACTCTTCATCGATCTACCTCATTGTCTACCTTTACAATATCAGGAGTTTCTTCAATCTGTTCCTCATTGACAAGTTTATGCTTAAATTTTCAGTCATTAATCACTATAGTACTGGTACCTGCATCATTTATAACAAAATTGATGGACTCGATCACAATATTAGTTGTCAACATGAACACTCTAATGGTACGACTTATTAATGAGTAACTTAAAAGATAATTTCATCACTTCTAGAGTCAAATTTTCCTAGATTCTCATGATCTCTAAGGATATAACATTTACTTCTAAACACATATAGATGCTTAATATTAGGTTTCTTACATTTCCTTAACTCATAGGGAGTTTTGTTTATACCTATACGTAGGTAGACACGATTCATTATGTAGCATGAAGTACTTATTAACTCAGCCCAAAACTTCTTAAGAATGTCCTTTGCATGTAGTATGACTCTTGCCATCTCTTGCAACAACCAATTATTCCTTTCTACATTCCCATTTTATGGGGTAATTGGTGCTAAAAATCATGAACTATACCATGTTGTTTATAGAATTCAGCATATCTTGAGTTTTTAAATTCCTTCCCATGATCTGTCCTTGGTCCCATTACATTGGTTGCTTCAATTTTTACTTTAAGATAAAAGGAACTAAATAAGTTGAAAGCATTAGATTTTTCTTTCAGGAATCCAACCATGTAAACTGAGAAAAATCATCAACAACAACAATAATATATTTATTGCCATCCAAACTCTCAAATCTCATAGGACTTATGAGGTCAATGTGAATTAACTCAAGTGTTTTGCTTGTATTAACTCCTTTGAGTTTCTTGGGATAAGAGCAAGTTTGTTTTCCAAGTTGACATGGTCTACAAAATTTATTTTCAATTTTAGAAAGCATAGGTAGATCACACACAATTTCTTTTTTCTCAAGTTAACAAGATCTTTAAAATTGATATGTCCCATCTTTTGATGCCACAATGAAATAGAATAATCATTAGCTAAGTTACAAGTAGTAGTAATAGGGCATATATCAATGTAGTAGCAATTATCATGAGACATAGTTCCTTTAGCCACACATTCACCTTTTGGATCTATGTGGCTAGAAGAACTAGGTCTCATGATAATTTTTGGTAAATTCTTTACTATAAATAGTCACAAATTTAACTAATGTTTATTAGGTTGGATTAAGCCATCATTATGTAGTAAATCATATAACGTAGGCATATAATCAATCTAAATTGTACCTTTACCAATAATCTTTGATTTATTTTCATCACCAAAAGTAATTTTTTCTTCATTATATTTTTCAAAAGTTTTGAAAAGAGAATGATTACTAGTCATACGTTTAGAACAATCACGATCAAAATACTAGATAGTAGAAGATTTAGCTTTAAATGTACTATAGGCTACACAATAATTTAAATCTGATTTTTTAATCTAAACTTTTCTAGTTTTTTGAATCATGTGCCTATTTCTAAAATCATGAATGTTGTCTTGAATAGGATACATGCAGATTATCAGCATAATTATATATCATTAATAATCTATATCTAGGTCTAATATGTCCATTTTAGGAATATACTTAGAAGCATATGCAAAAGAAATGTGTGAATGAAAGGGATTAGAAGGTTTTAAAAATGCAGTTGATTTTAAAGAGGTTGGTGTAGTGTGCTCATCTACATATTCTAGCCCTCTCTTGTCTCCAAAAGGCTTTCTATAATTAAGAATCTTGTTCAACCTTTCAGCCTTAATTATTAGCCCTTTTATAGTTTTTATAGATAGTTCTAGCTCTTGCCCCAATTTTTCTTTATTAGTAGCAAGCTTGTTATTTTCTTCTTTCAAATATGCAAGACTCAAATTCAAATTATTATTTTGTTCTTGCAAAATCTTATCTTTAGAAGAAATAGAAATTTCTTTCCTCAACATGTGAGCTATCACCCTCAATAAGATAATCCATAACAAGATCCTAAGTACACTAATTGTATCTAGTGACAGCTCTAATACCAAATCAAAAGTTACTTTTTTAATTATGGATCTATTAGCTAGAATGAATGGATGGAATATCATCGAAAGTATGACAAATTAAAATTTTGTAAAATGGCGAGACATATAATCGCGTGTAAATAAAGTAATGCAAAAGATTAACATATGATACTTTTAGTTGGAAACAACCTAGGCTACACCAATGACCTAAGAGGAAAACCATGGTCCACCGAACTATGTAATTATCCATTATGAAAAATAATGTCCAATTATAAGACTAGGACTCAAACTATCCACCAAGGTAACGCCTCTAAGTAATCTACTTATAAGATGTTGCTTTCATCCTAGTCTCTACAAGAAAGGTGTATGGATCTAGACCAATGTTCCAATGAACTTGAGTCACATGAGTTAATCAATCTCGCACATCTGGCACGTAAAAAGTTAGCTCAATTGATTGCCACACAAATTGTGTGTGCAATGAATACGCAAATATGCGTATCGTAACAAGTAATATAATGATAAGAAAAGATCATTCCCATGGAGATTATTTTATTAGAAACTAATTTTTAAAACTAAAATAATTTTTTTTATGTTTTTATATTTTAAGGAAGCAAAATTAATATAACTAAAAATAAATAGCAATAATTAATTAAATCAGATTTTGTAACTAAGAATATATATGAGAAAATATTTAGGAATACTTAATCCCCCAATTTTCTAAAAATATGAATGAGTAATATCCCCCTAATATAATTATCAATTAATTACATGATCAATTTAATCTAACTTAGTATGTATTCCTCTCTCAAGTAAACTACACACCATATAGTAATTAATTTAATCACACTTTCATGCCAATTAAATTGCATACTACTCATTAAGTTCATCAATTATGGATCACATACATAAGAACCGTACATTTTTGCCTAGAAACTATGCATGTTATTTAATCAAGACAAACAATTAAATAATTGTCTCAAATCTATTTAATTATCTCTATAGATAAATTGTTGGCTAAACAATTAATAGCATAAACATCAGATTAAATAATATAATTAAATTATAATTATAATTGGGGTAAAATATTAGATCATCACATGATGAAAATTGGGTTCATAAGATTCATAGATTAATAAATTAACTACACATAATTGTGTTCATAAAGCTCGTATTTTCATAAAGAAATACATAAAAATTGATAAATAAAGTAGTAGAAGAAATACAATAAATCTCTTGAATTATAGTATTAATCTTCTTTTGAATCTCTACCAAAATTGTATCCCCTCTTAATTGTTTTTGTAGTTTTCTCTCTTTTAACTCCAAAAACTGATCAAAATTATGCTAATGACATCCCTTTTGAGTTTAGGGGGATTAGGGGCTTAAATATAGCTTGGGTGCGATCTAGACAGTCAGATCAACTTCAAATCAAGGGCTAAGATCAAAATAAGCAAAATTGACAACGCCAACCAATCATAGCGCGATAGGTGGCACACATAATTCATTGGAAAAATCAGAGTGCGACACGTGGTAGGGGAGACCGTTCATAGTCAACGCTATGCGACACAATATGATTCATAGAAATGGATGGAATAGCGTATGGGTGGAAAAAGGGGAGCATTCGCATGGTGACACATGGTAGTGCGGTTTGACCAATCTCTGAACTCGGATTGAACGTCGTGTTGACACGTGGCATGAAGTTCATCCTCCTCACCCATGGTGTAATGTGATTAGTTATCCCTACTTACGTGGCTTGCCTGGTCAACTTCTATGTTTGCGTGTTAGGCAATGTAGCAACCTCTAATTGGCCCTGCGTTAAAAATTCATAAAATAATCTATAAAAATTCCAGAAAAATCCCAAAAACTCCAAAAATTATATTTTTACCCCTTTTCACTAAAAAGTTTATATTTTAATATTTTTGGCCTCAAAAATACTATTTATTGAATAAAACAAGTAAATATTAAGTAAAAAAATGCGCTGATGACTCTACTTTCATAAAGTCATTAACAATACCACAAGTGCAAATATGTGTCCTAAAGTAGATTTAATAATGAACAATCCTAATGAGATAATTTAACAAATACATAAGATAAATCAAAAGCAACTAGCAATCCTCGAACAATCAATTTAAAGCACAACATCATATATATTGTAGGCTTGTTAATTCATCAAACATGACCATAAATGTTTGATAAATTAACTCAATAAAAAAGCCTACTTGAATAGTTTTAGAAAAATAAGAGAGAGAATAAGATGAAACAAATAATGTTCAATAATGCTCTTTTGTGGCTAACAAAATTATGAGTTAATGGTATGATTAAATAGTATGATTAGAAACCCTAGGTCAAAGTTCTATAACAAATATGTCCTTGAAAATATTTAAAAGAGCTTCAAAACATAAGGACAATATAGTAATGAAAAAATTGGCTCGAATAAAAATTAGGTCAAACTTGAAAACCTGACCGCTCGATGGACCTAAAACTAGCCTGATCGATCGAACATGGCCGCTCGATCAATATAGTAAAACAATTAATTAAATATAAAATAATTGGATTGACCAAATCATCAATCTTAATCGATCTAGTGCTCGATCGATTTAATCGTGTAAAAATTACTTCAATTAGGTAATTAAGCTTGATCAATCTAGTCACCACTCGATTGATCAAGTAACCTATTTCAACAATGTTCCTATGTGTCTAAAATGACATTTAATATGCATGGAGATAAAGATATACCTAAGATGTGTTCATTGAGGCTTGATAGTTTCTTAGACTTGAAAATATTCTTAAAAAGCACCTAAAAACTAATATTACATACAAATATTTTTTCACGAATATCACCAACACTCATGAACTTTATAATTTTGAACTACATATTCTACACTTATATCTTTGTCTTTTACTTTTTGTTGGCATAATGATCTTAGTAGTACCATTAGATTCAATGATGTTCTAATGGTAAAAACTTGGCACATGGCATATAATTGGTTTATAGGCTATTTAAAATGCTGGTCTTTTGAGCAATGATTAATATAATTCATTGGATTTTTAGATCGGTATAAAATAACAATAATGACATAACTAGAAGAAATACCATTAAGGCTCAATGTTCTACATGTGTAAGTCTTATTATTAAGATTCATTCCAACCAGTGGTGGATTTAAGATTTACATCAAAGAGGGCACTAATGAAACAAGTCTAACAAAGCCGATCTTGCAAATACTTTGGTTTTATATTTATAAAACTTTCGCAAGTGCACAAATTATTTTATAGAAAAAGACAAGTATACTCCCAAAGTCGATCTAAGGAAAGAATATATGTGATTTTTAATTTATTATTCAAACTTTTAAAAATGAAATTAAATCCTAAACATCTTGTCATGATATTTTGATTTTGTGTGTTTCCTAATCTAATAACATCAAAAAATAAACATAGATATGGATTCAATAAACAATTATGTAATTTTTTATCATTCATAACATTGAAGTATTAATGGATATAATATATAAGTTAATTATGCTTGCTCATATTATTTGGGTTATTAAAAATATTTATTGATTCTCTCTTTTTTGTATGAATACCACATTTGGTGGAGTTAGATATTTTTTGTTAATTAAACAAATCAATTAACACCTATGGGTGAGGTCGATAATTAATTTGGTTAATTAAATGAATTCTTTTTTTCTAAGAGAATGAAAATGAACCATTTAAATGCCACATTCGATGGGATTAGACAATTTAAACTTTATTCAAAATGTCCAAATTAAAAGTAAAAATTTAATTATATAAGAACTAACTTTTAAGTTTTGAAACCATTACTGAAAATATGGTGTTAATACATTTTCGAATAATAGTACTTATAAAAACTTTTGAAATAAAGCTTCATTCTAACTACCAGACGATTATACAAACAAATAAAAGAGCACTACTCTAAATCAGACTAGATAATTAAACCTTAAAATCTAATTTTCAAATTTAAGTTTGTAATGAAAAATAATATATTTCTATCTAATATCCTTAATATAAAATCTTGAATAAAAACAAAATCAATTTTTTATGGAAATGTTTTACCTATTTAATATTTCACAAGCATAGCAACGTTATTATTATATCATATTTAAAAACAGCCAGTCATGTTAAATTTAATCACAAAAAAATTAAATATAATATAATAAGAATAAAACATAAAAATAACTGAAAATAATTCATTTTAAAATTATACCTCAAAGGAATCCTTATAGCACTTTAATATTAATTTTGTTGCTAGAAAACCTCCAAACGGATTTACATTTTTGTTTATTAAGTCAAAAACTAGTAAAATCATAACTAGTTATTCTCAAAAAGAGAAATTTAAAACTAAAAAGTAAAAAAAAAACTAAGAAATCTTTTTAGAGAGAGAAAGAGTTGAGAAAATTGTGTGTTTTTATACAAAGGGAGAGATGATCATTTTATAGGTGAAGAAAAGGATAAAAAAGTGGAAAAGATATATTGAAATGGGTTTTTGACGCATTTCGGACAGGCTGGCACAAGTGTGGGCAGAGGTGCGCACGGTTGGGCGCTGGCACCGGAAGATAAGCGTAGACGCGTGCAAGGATCGACAGATTGGGACGTGGTATGCGCACGACTCAAAACATTTTTAACCTTTTTGACCCATTTGTTCCAATTTTTTTATTTTTGAATTTTTCTCATTTTTTCTCAACATATTTGTGATTTACTACCTCTAGTATTTTTCTTCGAGTCTTTAAAATATTTTTGAACGAAAATACTTGAAAAATAATAAAAATACTCATGATTCCGAAAAGATAAATTTAAAAAAACATGATAAAATTATACAAATATAAATCTATTTAATTAATTAAAATCTATTTAATTAATTAAAATACATTAAATCATGATAATTTTAGTGCTTTTTAAGCACTATTCACAACCCCCACCAGCTTCTCTAAGTTACAAGCTCGCATGATTCAATTAAAGAAAGAGCTTCAGAATTTCAAGAAAAGATATCTAAAAGCCAATACTACATTCTCAAGATCAAAATACTTTGTGATGAATTGGAAGCAATTGGTTGTATAATCATTAATGAGGAAAAGCTCATGTATGTGTTAGGAGGTCTTAATGAAAGCTTTGATAGTGTTCTCCATTCTGGAAAAAAATTCTAATTGAGAAAACAATAATTGATAATGAAAAAACACTACTACTTAATCATGAGAATAGGCTTGAGAGGATGAGATCAACAATTATCTCACATCTACCTAGTGTAAATATTGCAATAAGAAATAAGCCTTTGACTAAAATGTCTTCAACTATTGATGATACAATATCAAAATTGCATCAACTCAGTGTTGCATATCATAATCAAAAAAGTGGAAAATCTTATTAGTAAGGAGCTAATATTCATAGAACTACAATAGAAGTAATAACTTTCAACCTAGTGGTAGAGGCCATAGATATGGAAGAGATTTCACATAAAATAGACCTTAGTGTCAAGTATGTGAAAAATTGAGGCATATGGCCTTCTATTGCTAGTTTATATATAATATGAATTTTCAACCAAATCAGAACAAAAACAAACAACACAATTGGATACAATAATCTTGGTCAATTCTCAATATCACATAAACCACCACGACCTCCACAACAACAATTTCATGTTATGATTGTTGCTACTAATGGTATAAGCCTATCAATTATGCCTCATATTATTAGTACACCTAGACTGTTGTATACTCTTATCTCTCATTTTCCTTATCCTTCTTTGTCTGTCAATCAAGCCTATAGATCTGTGCCTTATCAAACTTCTTCTCAATCATAAGTATCAACTCCTTTCCATTGGGATCTTGCTTGGTTTCTGGATTCTAGCCCTAGTCACGATGTGACTGTAGATCCAAGTAATCTATCTTCATCTTAATCCTACACAGGTAATAAATCTCTTATAATAGGAAATGGTGATGGTTTACCTATCACTAAGATAGGTCACAATCAAATTCAATCAACATTTTCTCTTGATAGATCTCTCAAAATGAATAACATGCTTCTTATCAATAATATTGCTAAAAATATACTTAGTGTGTGACAATTTGCAAAAGATAATTCTATTTTCTTTGAATTTCTTCTAATTCTTGTTTTTTAAGGACAATAACACGGGAGAGGTGCTGCTCTAGGGCATACTAAGTAATGGATTATACAATTTTGATATCATATTTCGCAAGGAAGGTCATAACACCAGTCCCTATTTGTTTATTGATAAAAGCCTACTAGTTATGTAAATAAAACTATTGCTTTTGTTGATGTTATGGCTAACTGATGAGCAAAACCGACATTACCGATTCTACCAATACTTTGGTTTTATATGTATAAAACTCTTGCAAGTGCACAAATAATTTAATAGAAAATGATAAGTATACTCCCAAGGTCGATCTAAGGAAGAAATATATGTGGTTTTTAATTTATTATTCAAACTTTTAAAAATGAAATTAAATTCTAAACATCCTGTCAAGATATTTTGGGGTTTTGTGTTTTTAATCTAATAACATAAAAATAAACATAGATACAGATTCAATAAACATAGATACAGATTCAATAAACATTTATGCAAATTTTATCTTTTATAATAGGGGAGTATTTATGGATATAATAACTAAGTTAATTATGCTTGCTCATATTATTTAAGTTATTAAAGATATGAATTGATATTTATTGATTCTCTCTTTTTATATGAATAACACCTTTGGTGGGGTTAGATATTCTTTGTTAACTAAACAAATCAATTAACACCTATGAGTGGGGTTGATAACTAATTTGGTTAATTAAATTAATTTATTTTTTCTAAGAGATTGAAAATGAACCATTTAAATGTCACCTTTGGTGGGGTTAGACAGTTTAAACTTTATTCAAGGTGTCCAAATTAAACCTAAGAATTTAATTATCCCTGTACTAACTTTCAAATTTTAAAACTAATATTGAAAACATGTTGTCAATACATTTTCAGATAATAATTCTTATAAAAACTTTTGAAATAGAGCTTCACTCTAACTACTGGGCAATTGTACCAACAAATAAAAGAACATTATTCTAAATTAGACCAGATAACTAAACATTAAAATCTAATTTTCAGATTTAAGTTTGTAATGAAAAATAATATATTTCTCTCTAACATTCTTAATATAAAATCTTGAATAAAAAAAATCAATTCATTTTAGAGATTTTTACATATTTAATATTTCGTAAGCATAACAACGTTATTATTATATGATGTTTACAAACAGCCAGCAAAGTTAAATTTAATCACAGATAAATTAAATATAACATGTAAGAATAAACCATAAAAAATAACTGTAAAGAAAATAAAATCCTTACAGTACTTTGATGTTATTTATGTTGCTGGAAAACCTCCAAACGGAATTTACACTCCCATTTATTGAATCAAAAAGTAAATAAATTACAAAAACATAATTAGTTCTTCTCAAAAAGTGAAGAATTCTAAAACTAAGAACAAATTACAAACTAAGAAAAACTAAAAACTAAGAAATTGAGAGAAAGAAAGAGAGAAGAAGATGTGTTTTGTTATGAAGAGAATGAGGGTATTTATAGGTGAGGAGAAGAAGAAAAAGTGGGTGAAAAATGATTAAAAATGGAGAAAACGCAGAGTAGTGAATGATGACATCATACTGCTGACGTCATGCTGGTCTAGGGTGTGGTGGCACGTGCAGATGGGAGCATTAGCGCACGAGGAATAGAGCATGGACGCGCACGGAATGAAGAGCAGGTTCGTGTGGATTAAGCTCGCTGCGCGCGTTGTCCAGCATGGTTGGGCAACTGCGTGCACAATTTCACCCTTTTTGACCCTTTTGATCCATTTTATCCAATTTTTCCATATTTGTTGACTTTTCCTCATTTATTTTATGAATATATTTGTGATGTATTGCTTCCAGTATTTCTCTTGGAGTCTTTAAGTTACGTTTTAAAGTGAAAATACTTGAAAAATAATAAAAATACCCGTGATTCCGAAAAAACAGATTTATATAAATATATGATAAAATCATATAAATATATATTTTTAATTAATTAATGTGCATAAAATCATGGTAATTTTAGTGATTTTTGGGCACTCATCACTAACCTTTCTCTATGGCATCAGGGATTAAGACATGCTGCATTTTCTATTGTAAAGAAAGCATTAAATCAATAAAAAAATTCTTTCTCTTTTAGTTGCAAAGATTGTGAATCTGTATGTATTATTTTCATAATAGCAAAACTCGTAAATTTTATTTTTCTCCTTCCTTGCACAAAGCCACTAAACCACTTGTATTGGTTAATTAAGATATTTGGGTGTCACCTATCATTTCCACAAATGGCCATCAGTATTACATTCATTTTATAGATGCATATTCATGCTTAATATGGATCTATTTTCTAAAGACAAAATCTACTACTTATTAAACCTTTTTGCAATTTAAGGCACAATATGAACTACAAACTACAAAATTAAAGTTTTTTAAAGCGATTCAGGTGGTGAATTTCAATCTCTCACATCTCTCTTTAATCAGTGTGGCATTGTGCATCACACATCATATCCTTATACACATAAACATAATAGATTTGTTGAAGGAAAACATAGACACACTGTAGATTTAGGACTAGCAATGTTAAACCATGTTTCTTTGCCTTTTATGTTTTGGATGAAGCATTCTTTTTTAGTGTTTTTCTAATTAATCATTTACCGAGATTAGTTCTTGATGACTCTTCTCATTTGGAGATCCTCTTTGGTGTCAAACCTAATTACGGTTTTCTTAAAATGTTTGGATGTATTTACTTTGCCTACTTAAGACCATATATGTCTCATAAATTGCAAAATATATCTCATACATGTACTTTTATTATATATAATCCAAGATAAAAAGGCTATCAGTGTCTTTCAAGTGATGGAAAACTTTACTTGAGTTGTCATGTTATCTTTCATGAGTTTGTGTTTCCTTTTAACAAAAGGTCAATTGGTTCTCAACCTGTGTCTCTTTCAATTATTTTTTATCAGATTAAAACTATTTTACCTGTTGTTACTTCCATTGCCAATAAGTCAGTAACATATAGCTCTCTTGATGAATCTTCCTCTCATGTTCTTGTATCATCTATTCCTTCATCACTATTTTAAATTCTTCTAGTTATCCATCACCTGATTTTTAATCTTCTGTGTCCATACTTCCTATTCCAACTTTAGGTTCAATGCTTATTTTAGAACTAGTGTCTATTCCTTCCTCATTTTCCTCTCAACCTCAGTCTATTTTTCATTCATTTATTGTCAAGACTCATCCAAAGATCACACGATCCAAGACAATGTGTCCCATTACTCAACTCAACTGGCCTATTACAAGTGTTTTTTCATCTAAGGCATACATGAGTATTACTAATGATGTGTCTGAGATAGAACCTTCCTCAGTCAAGTAAGATTTAGCTAGTGCTAAGTGGTTTGAATCCAAGAAAACTAAATTTGATGCTTTTATTCACAATAAAACTTGGGTGTTGGTGCCTCCACCTTCTAATAGAACTATTATTAGTAGTAAGTGGATTTTTGAGTCAAGAGGTTTCCATCATGTCTTCTTGATAAAAGCAAATCTTGAGTGGTAGCACAAGGGTATAAATAGTTCCTGGTTTTGATTTTTCAGACATCTTCAATCATATGGTTAAACAGGTCACCATTCATATTGTTCTTACTCTAGCCTTGTCTCATGATTAGAAGCTCCATCAATTGGACATCGACAATGCCTTTTTGAATGGTACACTACATGAAGAGGTGTACATGCAACAACCAAAGGGGTTTAAGCACCCACAATATCCTAATCATGTCTACAAGTTTTAGAAAGCCATTTATGGTTTGAAGTAGGCTTCTTAGGCTTGGTTTGATACTCTTAGCAATGCCTTGTATGTAATGGGATTTGTATGATCCAAAGTAGATTTTTCCTTATTTTTTCAATCCTTTTCTAGCACCACCATTTATCTCTTGGTGTATATTGATGATATAATCATTATAGGCAATAATGATGGGATCATTTAGTCCCTTATTTCAACTTTGCATACTTAATTTGCCTTAAAGTATATGGGCCAGTTGAGTTACATCCCCAGTATTAAGGTGAATAAGCTAGACGATGTTGATCTTTTTCTCACATAGAAAACATATATTAGGGGGCTTTTGCCTAGATCCAAGATGGATCATTGTAAGCTCATCTCCACTCCTATGCTTACTAGCCATACTCTTAGTGCTTATATTGGAGAGGTCTTTCATAATCCCACACTGTATAGAAGCATTGTTGGAGCTCTTAAGTGTATCACTATTACTCGTCTAGATATTTCCTTTGTAGTCCACAAGGTATGCCAATTTATGGCAGCCCCTTAAAAGCCACATTGGTTGGTTGTTGAAATAATTATGAGACACCTTCAGGGCACTAGTTCTCATAGTTTATTTCTAAAGCCATCTTTTCATTTTCTTTGATAAGGCTTTACTAATGTTGACTGAGGTTCTTATCTTGATGATAGAAGATCCACATCTAGTATAATCATTAATCTAAGTGCCAATCCCATTTTTTGGTTTTCCAAGAAGCAGGCTTTAGTGTCTGTATAAAACACTAAGGTTAAATATAGATATTTTTCCAAAACAGCCTCTAGAATCATGTGGATTAAGGCTTTGCTTCGAGAGTTGCCCTTACTAGCTATTCCTTTCATTTAGTGTGATAGTTTGAGTACAATTAAGCTTGCTTCCAATCCTATTCTTCATTCATGCATGAAACATGTTGAGTTGGATTTTCATTTTGTGTGCAAAAAGGTGTTGGCCAAGACACTTACTGTGTATCATACTCCTTCTGTGTAGCAACCCACATACTAGTTAACTGATGAGTTCTTAAAAACATTAAAATTACCTTGATTTAATGTACTTTAATTGATTAAAAAGATTTATATTTATATAATTTTATCATATTTTTCTATAAATTTGTATTTTCGGAACCATAGGTATTTTTATTATTTTAAGGTATTTTCACTTCAAAAATAATTTAAAGACTCGAAGAACAATATTGGAGGCTACATCACAAATATGTTGAGAAAAAAATGAGGAAAAGCCAAAAAATTTGAAAAATAGAAAAATGGGCAAAACTGCCAAGCCGTATTCGAAGTTGCGTGCATAGCCACCCAATCATGCCGAAACAATGCGTGCATCCACACCAATATCACGTTGGAACAACGCATACAGCCATGCCAATTTTATGCCAGAACAATGCGCCTAGTCGCACCCAATCATGTCGAAATCCACACGCATTTATGCTTGCATCACGCCATAATCTAGTGCGCATTTGCCGAATTCCTGTGTGGGCTACCTATCCATTCTTCATTAGCTCCTGCATCAGCACCCGTCCATTACATGTCTAAGGTTATTTTTTAATCATTTTTTTCACTTTTTTACCCTTTTTCTCACCTATAAATAGCCTCTCTCCCTCATTGTAAAAAATATATCTCAAGAAATAATTTTCTTAGATATTTCTTTCTCTAGCTTTCTCTCTCTAGAAAGCTTTTTTAGTATTTTTTAGTTTTTAGTTTTAAAGTTCTTCTCTTTTTTAGAAAAACTAGCTATGCTTTTATAGATTTCTAGCTTGTGATTCAATAAAAGAAAATGTAAATCCGTTTGGAGGTTTTCCAGCAATAGATTTAACATCAAAGTGCTGTAAGGATTCTTTTGAGGTATAATTTTAAAATGAATTTTGTACAATTATTTTTATGTTTTATTCTTATATGTTATAATTAATTTATTTTATAATTAAATTTAACATGACTGACTGTTTGTAAACATGATATAATAATAAGGTTGTTATAATTGCGAAATATTAAATAGGTAAAACATTTCTATAAAATAAATTGATTTTATTTTTATTGAAGATTTTATATTAGGGATGTTAGAGAGAAAATATATTATTTTTCATTAAAAACTTAAATTTGAAAATTAGATTTTAAGGTTTGAATTATGTAGTCTAATTTAGAGTATTACTCTTTTATTTGTCGGTATAATCGCTCGATAGTTAGAGTAAAACTTCATTTCAAAAGTTTTTATAAGAATTATTATTCAAAAATGTATTAATAATATATTTTTAGTAATTGTTTTAAAACTTGAAAGTACTTGGACACCTTGAATAAAGTTTAAAATGTCTAACTCCATCAAATGTGGCATTTAAAAGATTTATTTGCAATCTCTTAGAAAAAATGAATTAATTTAATTAACTAAATTAATTATCAACCCAACACATAGGTGTTAATTGATTTTTTTAATTAACAAAAAATATCTAACCCACTTAAGGTGATATTCATATAAAAAAGAGAGAATCAATAAATATCAATTTATATTTTTAATAACTTAAATAATATGAGCAAGGATAATTAACTTAATTATTATATCCATAAATATTCCACTTTTATGAATGATAAAAATTTACATAAAAATTTATTGAATCCATATCTATGTTTATTTTTTAATGTTATTAGATTAAGAAACACATAAAACCAAAATATCGTGACAAAATGTTTAGAGTTTAATTTCTTTTTTAAAAGTTTAAATAATAAATTAAAAACTACATATATTCCTTTCTTAAATCGACCTTAGGAGTATACTTATTATTTTCTATTAAATGATTTGTGCACTTGCAAGAGTTTTATAAATATAAAACGAAAGTATTCTACTCATCATTAACCAAGGCTCTCCTTGTGGCCTTCTTTCTCTCTTTGCGTAGAAAATTACGTGTCATGTTCATGCCACTTAATTTGATGGGGTGTTAAAAGTGTTGATGATAACGATCAAGTGGATGATAGGCAGCATGTGTCATATACTATGCTTGATGATGCTCAAGAAATGCTCGCATATGTTGCGTACACTGAGCCTAAGGATGACACTGGAACACACACATATGCTGAACATAATGACCCTAGAATGCATGTAGTTTCTGCACACAATAATGTTGGAAAGCACGTATATGTTACATATGATGACACTAGGATGCGCACAAATATTGTACATCCTGACCTGAAACTGCCAAGAATATGCGTGCATATGTTAGGTTCACTGCACACGCGAGTATTGGAAATAGCAAGTGTCCATATGCAAATATTGTAAAAAATTCTACATGTGCACAATAACTATGGTGGTAAAGAGTACAATTAATCCTTTTTCAAAAAAATTGTTACATTGAAATGTGTGCTTTTGAGGGGTGTAATCAAGTATAATGTGTCTCATTGTTCCAAACTTACAACCACCATTTCTCTCTAAATAGATAGGATGTGCCATTGTATTGGATCATCAATTTTCCATTAAATGAAAGAGTATTATTATTGAGCTTTCTTGTTACTTGTCAAGTACTCCATTTTAATGTAAATAGTTTCAGTTTCTCAATATTTAGTTTCACTTTTTTTCCTAGTACTACAATATTGGAATGTAAACAATTTTAATTTATGAATATGCAGATTCACTTTCTGTCCATTATATATCAAATTGTAAAACATGGTACATAAACAAGAATGTAAAAATAGTTTACAATAAACAAAAAAACAAGGTAGTATGACACAACGAATAATTTATATGTTGGATTTCTACTCTATGTTACATTTTAATGTAAATAGTGTTACTTTTACCTTTTGCCATTATATATCAAATTATAAACACATGGTACAAGACAACCAAAATTTTATGATTAAACATGGCATAATCTATCTATCTATCTATATATATATATATATGAAAGTAACTAGTTTAGAGATCAAACCTTTTATAGCCCAAACAACCTCTTAATCCTTAAAAATCTAAAATATTAACTAAGATACAATCAAAGTAACAACAAAAAAATTTCTTTGTATTCGATTCCGCTCTTCCAAATCACGTATACGAACGAAAAATGAGTAATGACTCTTGAACTTCTTCTAGAAACGGGTACGTTAACCCTTTGGAAAACATTACATCCACTCCTTTTGTTGTTCATCCACTACATACATGCTTAAATATAACATTATCACAATTATAAAAGCATCTCCCAGATTCCTATGAGTCCACAACGTCCTCTCTGCTGCTTCCATCCCACATGGACATATCGATTTGTTCATTTTCACAAATTGAGCGAAGGCAAAATTCTTCGTAAAAACAAAAATGATGGACACATATCAGGTTAGAAATAAAAAAAAGAGTTGAAAAATATGAGAGCATTTTAAACCAACCTACTTTGCGAGCTTTAAATAGCTTTAATGGGATTTCTAACGACATTGGCCCGAAATTTGTGGTGGTGGGTGGTTAGGTAGGAAGGGATTGAAGCGAAAAATTAAGGTTTGGGTTTTCTTTCAGTTTTTTTGTATAATAAGCCCTATGGGCACACGATCACCAATCGTGTTGATCAATTGTTCTTCCCATGATCTCGATCATGGAGTAGTGTCTAGATTTTTCAGTTTGTACTCTTATGGCTACTTATACGCCAAACTGGTTAATGAATTATGTGTTGAGTTCTTTTCAATTTAAGTTTCCTACATTGTGGTATCAAAGCCACTACCCATACAAAGCATCAGTCTTTGACACCTACATAAAAGCAACGAGATGGAAATCGAAGGGAGTTTCATTCAACCAGCCATTCCTCGCTTTGATGGTCATTATGACCATTGGAGTATGTTGATGGAGAATTTCCTGCGATCTAAGGAATATTGGGGGCTAATCAAAATGGGTTATACTAAGTCAGAAAATGGAGCGACTCAGACAAACACACATCACCAAAGTCTTACAGAGTTAAAGTTAAAGGATATGAAAGTGAAGAACTACCTTTTCAGGCCATCGATCGAACAATACTGGAAACTATTCTTGAGTAGGAAACTTCCAAACAGATTTGGGTGTCTATAAAGAGGAAAGTTCAAGGTAGTGCTCGGGTTAAGAGATCACACTTACAAGCTCTTCGTAGAGAGTTTGAAACACTAGAGATGGAGACTAGAGAATGAGTCATTGAATACTTCTCCAGAGTAGTATTTGTGGCTAACAAAATGCGCACAAATGGAGAATTGATATAGGATGTTACTGTAGTAGAGAAGATCCTCAGATCATTGAGTGAGAAATTCAATTATGTTGTATGCTTAATCGAGGAATCCAAAGACATTGAAAAACTTTCAATCGATGAGTTGCAAAGCTCTGTAATTATTCATGAACAGAAATTCCAAAGACACATAGAAGAACCCCAAGCACTAAAAGTAACACTTGAAGGTAGGAACAATGTGAGAAGACACGGTAGAGGCACTTACAGAGGCAAGAGAAGAGGTAGAAGGCGTCAATTCTCTAACAAGGTAACTATGGAATGCTATCATTGTCACCACCTAGGACACTTTCAATTTGAATGTCCAAACTGGGATAAAGAAGTTCACTATGTAGCAATGGGTGATGAAGAAGAAATGCTACTTATGACACATGTGGAGATGCCTAATTCCCAAAGGGATGACTTATGGTTCCTTGATTCTGGATGCAATAACCACATGTGTGGTAACAAAAGGCTGCTTAGTGATCTCAATGAGAACTTCACTCATCAAGTGAAATTGGGAAATAATATAAAGTTGGAAGTCATGGGTAGAGGCAACGTAAGGTTGAAAGTAAATGGCCTCACTCATATTATCAATGAAGTCTTTTATGTACCAGTATTAAAAAACAATCTTCTGAGCATTGGAAAACTACAAGATAGAGTGTTAACTATTCTTATTCAACATGGAGAACTCAAAGTTTTTCATCCAAAAAAGGGAATTATAACGAAGACAACAATGACAACAAATCAAATGTTTGTCATACTAGCCACATCACAGTTGAATAGATCCTCATGTCTCTATACATCCACACAGGATGTGGCACACTTGTGGCACTGCCACTATGGCCACTTAAGCTACAACAGATTGATAAATCTCCAACTCAAGAAAATGGTACATGGTATGCCTTAATTCAAGCCCCCATCCATAATATGCACAAACTGTTTGATAGGAAAACAACACAGGGACCCCATTCCAAAGAAAAGAAATTGGAGAGCTACAGAGAAGATTCAACTTATACATGTAGACATCTACGGCCCAATTACTCCCATGTCTAATAGAAAAAAGAGGTACCTTCTATGCCTTATGGATGATTTCACTAGAAAAACATGGACTTATTTTCTAATGGATAAATATAAAGCATTAAGCATGTTTAAACAATTCAAGAAGTGTGTTGAAAAGGAAAGATGAAAGCATATCAAATGCTTGAGAATTGATCGAGGTGGCGAATTCACATCCATTGAATTCAATGAATTCTGATAGGAGTCAAATTATTGCATTTTTGTTATGATTTAAAGGTTGATATTTGTGTGAAAATTGCGTTTTATTTTATTATTTAATCCACAAATCTCATTTCACGGGTATTTCGTGTTTAAAGTGTAATTGCAGGTAAAATCATGATTATGGAGAAGTTTGGGACAAATTTCAATGACCGGGATTGAGTGCAAATAAAAAGAAAACAAAATTTCAAAATTTGGAAGTTCGCCGGCGGCGGCCAAATACATATCGCCGCCGGCCAAGTACATCTCGCCGCCGGCCAAATACATATCGCCGCCGGCCAAGTGCATCTCGCCGCCGGCCACAATAATCCCGCCGCCGACGAGATTTAGCGGAACCGAAATCGTAAGTTTTCCAAAAATCTCGCCGCGGCGAGAATAACTTCGCCGCCGGCGAGATTCGTTCGAAAACACATTTTTATGCTGTTTTGTTCCAAAATTGCCCTCCAAAACCCTAGATCTATATATACATTATGATGGAGAAGGAGGGGACGGCAGAAAGCAGAGTTCAAAGGCATTTTTGGAGGAGAGAAAGAAATTTTGGAGAAACTTGAAGGATCTTCACCATTGATGCTACCAAGTCTTCATCTTCTAGAGTTTTTCATCTCTTCTCCTTAGTTTTTATATTCTGCAATTTATTCAGTTTTATTATTAATGGATTCAATTGAAATAATGGTTGTTCTTATTTCCGTTATGAACTAATTCGTTTTTGCTAAGGCTATGATGTAGTTAGATCAAGGAAATCTGATTTCTTTTGTTATGGTTATATGAATTCATTGCTTTCAAGTCAAGTATTTATTTCCATGCTTAATGCTTTTAAATTTCTGATCAAGATTTAGATGATTTGTTGCATTATATTGAGACCGAGAGGAGATGTGTAATGAATGCTTCTTGGGATAAATACCGTATGTTGAATGCCAGTTTGACACCTAATGCATGATGTATGTGGTTATTCCAGAAATTTCATAAATCGTAATGTGCTTATTTGTGATTAAATCTTCATAGAAATATAGTCGGTTTTCATAGATAAGTAATTCTAATATAACTTGAGAAAGAGTATTAGATAAGTTTGGGTTTTTCGACCATCACTTTTAGCTTTGATTCTCATATAACATGACTTGAAATCGGATTGAATTGATTTAGCGAAATCAAATGCCTTAGCGTTTTTAATCATTAGTGAACAACATTTAATTTTGTTATTTGCGTTTAGTTTTATGTTAATTTTCTTTTTGAACAATTTCAACAATTCAGTTTTCAAATAAAATTAGGGTTAGTCAATTTCGGTACTTAGTAACGCCATTCCTTGTGGGTTCGATATCCGTACTTTTGTACACTTTATTACTTGAACGATTCATACACTTGCGAAAATAAGCATCAAATTCTATCAAGAGCATGACATCAAGAGACAACTAACAGTTGCCTATACCCCACAGTAGAATGGTATAGTAGAACAGAAGAATCAAACTGTGATGAATATGGTGCGTTGTATGTTAACAGAAAAGAAAGTTCCTATGGAATTCTGGGCAGAGGTAGTTAACTGGACTACTTACATCCTAAACCAAAGTCCAACATTATCTATGAAGGATCAAACACCCGAAGAAGCTTGGAGTAACAACAAACCATCAGTGGAACATTTCAGGATATTCATATGTGTAGCACATGTTCATGTGCCTGATGTGAAACGAACAAAACTAGAGGAAAAAAGCTTCACTTATGTGTTCCTAGGAGTGAGTGGAGATTCCAAGGCATATAGGCTCTATGATCCCAGTGCAAAAAGGGTGGTAATCAACAAGGATGTCATTTTCGAAGAAAACAAAGCATGGAATTAGAAAAAAACTATAAGGAAGCTACAATAACATAACTAAAATGGCTTGATGAGGAAGAAAAAAACTGTGAATGAAGACAATCATGAGGCAATAATTGAGGAGGTTGAAGAAACACTCGAAGAACAAAATAGTGAAGATGGAGAAGAATTGTCAAACTCAAAAGAAGAAAGAATCAGAAAAGCTCCAGTATGGATGAAGGATTATACAAATGGAAAAGGACTCTATGAAGAAGAAGAGCTAAATATGCACTTGGTCTTATTATCTTCAGCAGATCCCATACACTTTGAGGAGGCAATAAAACATGAGAAATGGAGAAAAGCTATAGACATGGAAATAAAAGCAATTGAGAAAAACAATACATGAGAACTAATTGATTTACCTACAGGTGCAAAACAAATTGGAGTAAAATGGATCTTCAAGACCAAACTCAAAGAAAGTGGAGAAGTGGACAAATTTAAAGCTCAGTTAGTGGCTAAAGGATATGTGCAACAACAAGGAATCGACTACACAGAAGTGTTTGCACCAGTTGCAAGAATGGATACAAGGAGAATGATTATAACTTTAGCAGCACAAAGAAAATGGGTACTTTACCAACTTGACGTCAAATATGCTTTCTTGCATGGAGAACTCAAGGAACAAGTATACATAGAGTAGCCAAAAGGATATGAATCAAAGAGCCATCATCAAAAAGTTAATAAATTGAAAAAAGCTCTCTATAGACTAAAACAAGCACCACAAGCTTGGTTCAGCCGTATAAAAGCACACTTCATGAGTCAAGGTTTTGAGAAGTGTTATAGTGAACATACTTTATTCATTAAGGTAGATAAAAGAGGTAAAATACTTATAGTTAGTCTATATGTAAATGATTTAATATTTACTAGTAATGATGATTTAATGTTCATTGAATTTAAACATTCCATGCTAAGAGAGTTTGGCATGACTGATTTGGGAAAAATGAGATTTTTTCTTGGTATAGAAGTTTTACAAAAGTCTAATGGAATCTATATATGTCAAAGAAAATATGCCCTAGAAGTATTGAGGAGATTCAGAATGAAGAATAGCAATGCAACACATAATCCCATTGTCCTAGGATGCAAGTTATTTAAAGATGATAATGGGATACGAGTAGATGAAACTGTATACAAACAGATAGTTTGTTCTCTCATGTATTTAACGACTACAAGGCCATATTTAATGTATGTAGTAAGTTTGATTAGCATGTACATGGCAAAACCAACTGAGTTACATATGGTAGCAGCAAAAAGAATCTTACGATATTTGAAGGGTACCATTGAACTTGAAATCTTTTACAAAATGGAAGAAAATTGTGATAATCTAACTGGTTATGCAGACAGTAATTATACAGGAGATATAGATTATTGCAAAAGCACATCATGATATGTCTTTATGATGGGTTCAGGAGTTGTTGCATGGTCTTCAAAAAAACAACCAATAGTTACATTCTCAATACAGAAGCAGAATTTATGGCTGTAGTAGCATGTGCTAGCCAAGCTATCTGGATGAAAAGGATATTTGAAAAATTAAGTTTGGAGGAAAGCAAGAACAACACAACAATCTTCTGTGATAACAGCTCCACAATCAAGTTATCAAAGAATCCCGTGTTGCATGGGAGAAGCAAGTATATTGATGTGCGTTTTCATTTTCTTCGTGACCTCACAAAAGAAGGAATAATAGAGTTAGCATATTGTGGAACACAAGATCAGTTAGTAGATGTAATGACAAACCCTCTTACGTTGGAAGCATTTCAAAGGTTTCAAAGTCAATTAAGAATTTATCAAGTTCTTAAATTAAACTAATTCTTATCAAGAACTAATTTAAGGGAGGAAATGAAGCGAAAAATTAAGGTTTGGGTTTTCTTTCAGTTTCTTTCAGTTTTTCTGTATAATAAGCTCTATGGGTACGCATTGTGTTGATCAATTGTTCTTCCCATGATCTCGATCATGGAGTAGTGTAGATTTTTCGGTTTGTACTCTTATGGCTACTTATATGCTAAAATGGTTAATGAATTGTGTGTTGAGTGATTTTCAATTTCAGTTTACTACAGGGATTACACGCGTTTTGTTTCGTTTTTTTTTCATTTGACGTAATCCTAAACTGCTCGGACAAAAAGCTTTGAAATATTGGTTCAAAAAGTTTCCTTGTTGGACCAAATTTTTAATTATAAGATTAGCTCACACAAATCAATCCAATAACAAAATGTATTAAATCCATAATTATTAGACATTTTGGACCCCAAATCCCATAAAATCAAAGGTGGTTAACAATGTAAATTTAGCTTGGCCCAGTCAAAACCCGAATGAACTAGCTTCACTTGATTAGACTCAAAGCTTGATTAAGGCTAAGGTTTTAGTAGATTTAAATTAATTTGAATTTACTCAAATTTTTATTTATATATATTAATTAATTTTTTTATCCTATTTAACTTGACCCATTTGAAGTATGTAAATTTTATTATAGTTTTTAGTTTAATTAAAATAATAAATTTTTTTGAACCAAATTCAATATCTTTTAATAAAGTTAAACATATAAATAAAATTTTTTACAAAATTAAAAAATAAAAAGTTTCAAAACCATAACTATATTATAAAACAACTCAAAAAATTATTGTCTAAAATTAAAATAAATAAATATTTTAGACTAATTTCATATAATTGTGATTAGTGATAACATAATATATTTATAAAATTAGTTAAGAAAAATAAAATCATAAGTTAATTTGAGAGAAATACGAACAAATCAATAAATTTATCATAAGTACTTTATATGAAATAATTTATAAATTAAAAAAAATTGTGATAGATATCATTTTTTAATGAATTTAAAAAATGTTTATATAACTAGTTACGTTTTGGATTGATAAGATACCATATAATTCTTATTAATGTGTTAATACTTAATATATATAGATGAAAAAATTATAAGACAAATAGAACCATTTTTTTCATGACATGAACTAGAAGACTCAACCTATAAAAAAAAATATTAATAGAATATAATAATAATTATAATTATTTTTTATTTTCGTTTTATCAAGCTAGTCTTAACCCATCCTTAATTTTTTCGTGTTATTCAAAATGTCTCAAATTGAATCCAAATTTATTTCAATTACTGGTTAGTTTGGAAAATTGAATTGTAACATAAATTATCATCCTTAATTAAGGTTAAATTAGTATGATCTAATCCTATCTAAATAATTTTAAGGTTGGGTATAAGACCATACATTTATACTATGCACTCAGGTCAAAGCTATTGAAGTTTAAATTTGATGAAATAATATCTTTAAATATTATATATTATTATTTTATAATTTTTTGCATCCTTTAATCTCGATTATTGATTTAAGAAATTTTTAAAATTCAAAATAAAGTCTTAGTTAAAATATACATGGATTGATAATATATGATTTGAGTTTGATCAAATCCTAAATTTCGAGCTTGAGTTACTTCGATGTGTATAAATTTAAAAAATTATATAATATTATTAAACATTGGAATTATTTTATCAATGTAAATAATTATTAAATTTGTTATTAAATTATATTATATTTAATACTTAATCTATATACATATCACATATTTTAACTAATTATAATCATACATATAAGTGATGAACCGATAATGCAAGTCATTGTTGAAGTAGTGATGTGTAGCCTTACTCTTCGAATTTCCACTCCTAGCGTTAGTGTACGAAACACCGTTGGCTTCCGGTCATAGTAATTATTTTATAAAAAAGACTCCTTTTCCCGCCTAAATAATTTGGCGCGAGATTATATCAATCTGGATCCCCTTTTCTTAAGCAAGAAAGCCCTAGCAGTCTTCTCTGCCAAAAATCCAAATCCGAAGGGCTTATCCACGCAAAGACTTCGACCTTTCCCACTGTTTCATTTTCAGATCTTATTCCAAGAAGATCCGATTCTCAAATATTCGGAGAGGGTGAGTTCATTTAAGCTCTAATATATATTGTCCCCCCCCCCCCCCCCCCCCCCCCTTTCTGGAAGATTATAAATCGTATAGGTCTGAATTTTTGTTTTTAGAATCGCACGTATGGGTTGCATTTGAAATCACAGTATTATGCGTATGATTTATCGTTGCTTTCTCTTCATAATATTGCTTGGTATTTTCTATTATATGATAATCGTTCAAATCCAGTTCAAACTCCGAATTGTGGTTGGATATTTTTTTCGGTCACTAAAATGTAATTTTTTTTGTTAGTGGTCACAAAAATGGTATTGAATATTTGTTATTGAGACTGAGAATCTTTTCTGATAAACTGAATATGAGCTAAGTGCTTAAATTTATGCTTCTTTTCTTTACCTTGTTCAATTGCCAACTAAGGTTTTGATGAGCGCTAGTAGATTTATATATTTTTGTCTGGTTTTGTAGAAATATTTCTTTATAGGATACTTCATCCAATGTAAAGATCTCTCTTATGAAGGGGAAAGAGGGAAAAATGTCAAAAATCAAAATGTTATTGGCCAAGATTGGTCGATTTTATCCTCCCACATTTTTGTTTTCCTTTATTAACTTATCCTGGGATACCACTAGACTTCTATTAGGTTGATGACATTTTATCTGTAGTCAACTAATTTTGTGTCAAGCTGACACTATATTGTGGTATTTATGGTTATTAATGAGTGAATTTCCTTTTTGTTTCAGGGCTAGCAACCAGGTATAAGCATTGTCTGGAATGGAGCTAAGAAGTTGTGATCATATCCATTTCATCCAGGCAGTGAAGAGTGGTCTGGTGTTTAAATCATTGAATGTTTCTTGCGGACGGCCAACACTCAAATTGAAGACACTAACAGAGATATATGAAACATCAGATGCAACAAAGTGTGATTTCCTTCTTACGCCCAAGAATGAGGTTGAACAATTGCTTTATAGTAACAATACGGCTAAGGTTGAAAGCCCAAATATGCGATATGCTGTAAAAAGAAAAGTAAAAGTTGAACCTGACACTTCTGAATGCATGGTTGATGTTGATGTTGAAAGCAACAATGATTTGGAAGATCTTTGCTTTGGGAATATGACATTGAAGCAGATTAAGGACAAATGCAAAACAAAGAAAAGAAAACTGTCAAAATGTATTGATTTCAGCAAGGAAACTTCTGGAACATTCTCTCCTGCAAAAGAAGATTGTTTTGATATGGAAGCTGATAAAGGTGCATGTGA
The DNA here is from genome assembly GCA_030763125.1 of Hippophae gyantsensis. NCBI lineage: Eukaryota > Viridiplantae > Streptophyta > Magnoliopsida > Rosales > Elaeagnaceae > Hippophae > Hippophae gyantsensis. The sequence goes on along the minus strand of CM061035.1, from coordinate 27,118,174 downwards.
TCTCATGGAGCCTCTCATCAGGTTGAAGTCAAAAGTGTCGAAGAAAGGGAAGGCCAAGGGTAAACATTTGAAAAAAGATGTTTCATCTCCTTACCAAACTGCAGTGTCTGCTATTAAATCTGAAGAAGTCGCAGGTCTTGAAGGTTTGGTGAATTCTTCCATGCATGTCAGAATTAAATGTGAGGCTCCTGAACCTGCCCGTTCAGAGATTGAATACAAAAACTGTTTTGATGGTGATTTATCCCTGGTTTGCATAAATCAGATGGGTTCTTGTGGGATAGGGCTCCAGGAAGTGTCTGAGCTGGATGCTGAACATGCTATTGGCATTGGGATATCGAGTCCTTTCTCTGAAGAACCTCATTGTTGTGTTTTTAATGAACCGTATGATTCAGTTCCTTTATCAGAAGGACCTCAGTGCTGCCTTTTGAATGAATCATATGATCTTATTCCTTTAAACGAAAAACCTGAATGGTGTTTCCTTAATGAATCATACCATGATATCATGGAATATGCTGATCCTGAGCCTCTTCAGGTTGTCAATACCTTACTGGAGGATAGTAAGGATGTTGATGGTCTAGAAATAACAAGTTCCCAGTGCTCAGATTCGTCTGAATTAGAAACTAAGATGGATGGTTACTTGACATATTCTGTTGATGCTGAGATATTTAAAGAGCTAGTATTTTCAGCTGATTATCACCATTCGAATATGTGCAGTAACTTCAAGACTATTAAATCTGAGGATAAAATACTACATCAGATTGAAAGGAATGCTGAGATTCAACTTCCTGATGTGGTCGTTCAGAATTGCCTTCAGCATAAGGGATCTGGTCTAGGAAGTTGTGCAAGTGCTTCCGTGGATGATACTACAGTTGATTTACATGTTGGTGGCAGTAGCTTAAGTCTTGATTGCATATTCGTCTCTTCTGCTGATGATTCGCCTCGAACAAAGGGAAAACAACCCCAAAAGCCTGTTTGTGTTGATGCTGAAAGAAACTGCTGTCCAGAAATTCTATACCATGATGCTGCTAATGGGTTTAAATCGTCATTTGATGCAGGGTATGATCATTATTCAAAATCAAAGCACCCAGAGAGGCTATTCCAAAGCAGAAAGGCAAGCATACCCATCTAATATTTACTTCTATTAATTCATTGTTTGGGCACAGTTCATCATTTAATTCTTTTTTTTTTACTCTCTCAGTCTATCTCTCCAGAATCTCAAGAAAAATTGTGCAAGGTGATGGAGTCAGTTGAGTTAGATAAGGAGGCCTATCATAGTAAGTATATATAAGTCATGAAATTTACCTTATTTTCATTCATTTACTGTCTAGTGACAATTTTCCAAAAATGAATCATGTAATGAACCTTTTGTGCCCAAACTGGTCTGTCTCCAACCGATCCAAATGGGCCGGGTACCCAAGACGCTGAACTATTTGGTCAAATTGTCATCTCTAATTCAGGCCTTGATGAATTATAATTACTATTTTGAAGATGATGTGGAAAATCTGACATGCCATCAAATTAATTTTTCCTTGTGTATTATACCCTTGTTTTGCTAGGATATTATTTTTGACGCACTGTAGAAATACTTGTATATCACATAACCACTAAAGGTTTCCTTTATTGTGTTTCTGGTATAGCTGACTTGAATTGGTCTGTAATAAGTTTCAGGGTGCTCAAAGGAGTTGATATTTGGGAAACACATTGAGAATAGTACTGAAATCAATGGAGATGAAGAGCCTGATCTTGCTATTGACTCTGAGCAAATAATAATGAAGTCAGAAACTGAGAAAAAATTGTCCCATCCTAAAGGCAGCTCCAAGGCTTCTCAAATAAGCACGGGGTGCACATCCAGCTGTTCAAAGAGTGCCATAGCATTCTCCCAACGCCAGATGCAAGATATTGAATCTCTGGCCACAAAACTCACAAGTGAGCTGAAGACCATGAAGGAAATTGCAGAAGAAAGATTACTCTCTGCAGCCTGTCCAAATACATCATTGAGATACAATACAAATAAGGTATGTCTCTGTACTAGTGATGCACTCTTTGTCTATTGACATGCATAAAGTTCCATTTGATTTTGGTGCTTTACCATTATGCTAGAAATTGAGTAAGGTACCTTTTAAAAGGTTTCTGTTTGATGGGCTGAGTATTATCAATAAAGGCATTCTTTTAAATTAAATTAAATTATCTTTCCTCTTGGAATCATCGTTAATCTAGTATTTGTATCTATTAATGTATTTTTATTTTTTTTCCTTGTGAAATACTATCTAACCATAGATACATGAGCATGTTTGGATGGATCTATGGAGTCATTTTTCTTTCATTTGTAGTTAAAAGTGTAAATTTAGATGAGATGTTAATGAGATTCATGAGGTAATATATTAATTTTCAAATCTCATCTCATCTTGTCTTACCTAATTTTTAATAATATGAGATGGTAATGAAACAGTATTAGTTGAGATGTGTCATTTGTCTCTAATGGTCTAAATGAGACAAGTAAAAATACAAAACTAATAAAAAATATAATAAATGATAATTTATAGTGCAAGTTTAATAAGAAAAATGATATAATATATGTTTGAAGTTAGGTCCATTAAGGTTACAATTTAAATGATATGAGATGATATTTAAATAAAATAAGACAATATTGCATTATAAGCCCATTAGAGACACTAAATGAGACAGCTCATTTTGCATCTCTATTTGAAGCTTAACTTACCATCAACTGTAACTGCAGGTCAGAATGGCCATTAAAAATGCAACAAGGGCCGAACAGTCAGCTAAAAAATGGCTTTACATGATGTCAAGGGACTGCAATCGTTTTTGTAAAATCATGGTTTGTTATTCTTCATCAAATTCCCAAGTCTTTAGAAAACACAAGGGTTACTTAGATCATAGATTTAATACATGGTGCCTTGTTTTGATCCATTTGCAGAGATTGACTGACAAAGGTCCCAAGTTTTCGGAAAGTTCCATAAACCAGGAATCTGCAACCATTGTAAATAAGGAGAAGAGAAAGATTAGCTTTGCCGATGAAGCTGGAGAAAAACTTTGTCATGTCAGGTATTTTGAAAATGAACTCACGTCATTGATGGAATCAGATAATGGAAAACCCGAAGTACAAGCTTAATAACTTTTAAGAGTATGTTCTATAATTTTTTTCTTTTTTTGGATTATGGAATCTTTGCAGTATACATTGCTTGTAAATAAATCCAGAGGAAATGTTAGGTGTTCTAGAGGTCTGTACTACTGAACATGCATTTGATTGAAGGAGGGAAATTTAATTACAGCTGTATTCAATGTTTGTTATTCAGTGCATGGTTTCCCAGTGCATAGAGTTGCATAAGAATGAAGATCAATCTTGAAACAAAGGGTTCTTAGAAAGCATAAAACTCGAATTTTTTTTAGTTCAGTAATTTGCTTTTGATAGAAGTGCCTTGAAGAAGGGAGAAAAAAAGCTTAAGGAAACTGTTTGAAATGGTATGACAGAAACGAATGTAAGTTATAAGATTATCTAGTGTTTTCAACGCCTGATACATTGGCTGCTTAATATAGGCGTAAGTCTCCATAACGTTCTTCTGGTTGGTTTTAAACACTGTTCTAAATCAAACTACAATTATTCCATTATAAGTTATCTGTGATTGATCAAATTGTTGCAAGTAATTTATTTGTTACTTTAAATTTTATACCGTCCTGTTTTGCAGTATCTCAAGAAGAAACCAACTGGAAATAGATATTATGTTTTATCTAGTCAATTTATTTATTTTTTATAAATATTGTCAAATGGGGTTTCCCCTCTTAGAAAAATGGGGGCAGAGGTGGTAGGTACTTAAGTTATATAAACTTCACAATTTATTACCCAACTTTACCATCTTTTTTAATTTGTCAAAAATAACCACCGAACTTAGATAAAACATCAAATCACCCAATGTTACAAAAAGCAATTTTAAGTATCTAAGATGTACTTTTTAAAGTGAGATAAGATTAAACGTCAAGGCTATTCGGGGCAAAGTTTCAAATTTTAATTTGAAAAAATCTTTAAAATATTAATACCAAACTTTACTTTAAAAATCTCAAATTATTACTCAAATAAGCAATAAAAATTATATGTATTTTAGCTATATTGCTCAATAATCAATTTGAAGCTGTCATATGCATGTGGAGCCTATTACATAACAACTTAAAGACTAATATTTTAGCTGTGTACAAAGAAGATGAAGTTGCATACTTAATAGAAAAAAATAATAAATACAAAAGTCAAATAACTGTGATTTAGTGATCGTCAAAATTTAGATTGAAGTGTTGGAGACAAAGGAAAATAAAATTGATAGGAGAACGAAGACAGAAAATATAAAGGAAGTAAACCAAGATTTTTATGAGATTATTATATTTTTATTTTTGTTTTTCTTATCTATGACTTTCTAATAAAATATGGTTAAGATTTTATACATAACTCATGAAACCAACTCAAAAGGAACCATTTTAGGTTATAGCTTTAATCACCTTGAGGCATGAAAGTCTTAATTTGTCACCAAAGGTTATAGATTGAGAATTTTTTTAAGTCTTATCTCGAGACGAGTCTCAAAATAGTAGTTTACAACAATGAATACTTACGAACATTTTAACCCTCAAAACTTCCAATTTTTTTATGTTTAATCCCTAATTTATTACAAAAAAAATAAATAAAAAGATTAGAGCACTCACATCAATTGCAAAGAACAATCAAATTGTTGAGATAATTTAAGATACAACTCATAAGCAACATCGAATTTTCATTAGGATCTTGGAAACATTTCTCTATCAATCCACTTGACTAAATTGCAATGCTCGATTGTCTATAACCAACATACTCGTGCATTATTTGATTAAAATTTTAATGACATTGAAAATCATATTAATGACTCCAACAATTTTCTAGCTACCAAACACCCAAAAAGGAAGACAAAGAAAAAAGGTCAATAAGAAATTCTTACCCTATTATATGTGAGGGGTTAGTATCTGTTGGAAAAATGAGGTTTTGTATGCATGATGAAATATCATTTTAAGGCATTATTTGGAATGGGACCTGTTGGTACAAGTATGTGATCTTGATGAATTTGGGTTCTCTTTTGCTAGGACTTCAAAAACATATATTTACATGCTCAAAATGATATTGAGGTGACGAAGAAATTCAGTTTTAAAGTTCACTCATTGATAAGGAAAAATGTGTTTGTTTATGTTTGTTTCACATTAGAAAGCTTTATATAGCATTTGATTTCCTAAAAATGGTAAGCTAGTGTATGTGGGGCAAATCTTCGGACGATCGGCCCAAAATTTTGGAACTTTAATAGTGTGCCACATGTTCTGAGGACATGAAATGTAGTCCAAATTTGGTGGGTCTTGTACAATGTTATTGCATCACTTTCATAGCTATTGAATTGGGTTTTTCAATAGCCCATCTGCATTAGTTTTGAACTCCAACTATCATTTTTGAATGTTATATAATTGGCTTTGTAGATGAAAAAAAATACATAGAAAAAAGCAACCACCAAGTCCATGTTTTCCTTTGACAAACTCCCTTTCTATCAAATATATGTATACATGTATATGTATATGTATACATATATATAATATATATATATATATATATATATATATATATATATATATATATATATATATATATATATATATATACACACCATAACATGCACCTAGGATCTGTGTAGTATATGAACAAAATAAAAGAATAAGATAATACATAAATTATGATTATAATTGAAATAGGCGGCTTAGTCGATTATGGTTATATTATGCAAAATATAAATAAAAGATAAATAAAATACAAACTGAAATAAACTAAAAGTTTTACAAAATAAAAGATAAATTACGTAAACTAGAATGTAATAAGGGTTTACAATATAGAGAGGGGAATGAAAGATTTTTAGAGAAGAGAAATAGAGATAAAGAGAGAAATGGGAATGGAAGTGTGGTTTTGAATGAAGAGGAGCTTGGATTTTATAGCCAAAATTCTATTGTACAGAGATGCTGGTACTGTTGATGAATAATACTTTGTTTGCTGTTTTTTACTGTTTACAGATACTTATACTATTTGTAAACAATATATTGTCTATTGCTTTCATTGATGCTATTTTTTCTTGTTATACCGACACTTACAGTGGTATGTTGACATTATTTTTATTGTTATAATATATTATATTTTTACAATGTATGTGGGCTTAGGGCTCTGTAATATAGATTTTACAACATATGGGCTCTGTGTCCTGCATAGTAAGACATGCTGCATAGTAAGACATGCCATTTTACAAATATAATATTTCCCAATGGGCGGTTACACATGGATTTTAAATTGGAGGAAAAATCCCAAAAAAATCATCTTTATTATCATTTCCTAGATTGAAGAGAGGTTCTGACTCGTCTAATACATAGTTGTTAGAAGTTTGATTAGAAGATTATTTGGAAGACTCTATTTTATCCTGTAATAGTTGCTGCATGATCCCTAAGTATTCTTCCATAGTTTTTGTAGCAAATTTCAATGTGTTTGCATGGGATTTTTGGGCCAGGAACTGATGTTGTGTTAGAAGTAATTCTTTTGCAAATTTCAATTGTGCATTGCTGGTTTTAGTATGGTTTTGGGGACATTGAAGGAAGTCCACCATTCGATTTCTTATTTCCTTTTTAAAATTGTAACTTTCGAGGAGAGTGCTGGTTCAATGAATCATTAATATAATCAAGGGAGATAAAATTTTGTAGTAAAAATATATAAAATTGGGAATTTTCTCTCAACTTCATGAGGTTTATAAAGGTTTTGAAAGAGGGTATAACTTTCTTGGATTTTAGGATTGAGAATTACTGGTAACGATCCGAACAATTTCCACTAGTAGGTAAACCCAAAAGGGAATTTTATAGGTTCAATGGTTTTGGTATTGAAGTAAAATAGTCAGGAATGGTTATACTTCTAATTTTGAATGAAAAAGGCATTGAACCAGGCCTGTTCATAGTCCTAGTAATTGAAGGTTTTAGCATGATACTAGGTGGTTTTAAGGGTGATGAGAAAGGCTTTAAGCTTGGATAAATCTTGATCCCATTCTGATGGGGACAAGACTTTTAAGATTTTGTAGGTGGAGTAAGATGGTTGAGTTCAATCATTTTGGTAGAAAAGTGTTTGAATTCAACACATCCAGTATATTCCAAAATACTCTAATAGTATTATGGAGTTTTAGTTATGTCCCATGGTTTATAAAGCTAGTTTTTACCAAACATTTTTTGAATAGAAGAATAAGGATTCTTGTCATAGAACTCTCGTTTAACTATTATAATAGTCTCAACATTTGGTTTTAAAATATACTTAGAGGATTTTAAAAATGGTTTTTGAGAGAATATCTCCCCTTTCCATGGTCTAGGGATTATATTGGAGGATGATTTTTCTTTTTCAGGGATTTTTATAATAATTTTGGAAGAGGGCTCTTCCTTTTTGTCTGTTTTAGAAATTTTACTTACTTGGGGCCTCTGACTGGTTTGGTGCTCCGATATCTTGGAGGGAGTTTTGGAGATCTTTGAGATGTTCAGAGGATTCAGCTAGGGAATTAACATATTCTTGGACTTGATTGGTATTATCATTGGCTTGGTTTTGTTGGGTTTCAACTTCAGCTACCTTAGCCCAAGTGATAATTTATTTTGAAGAGGAAAGGGGTTTTGTAGGTGGTTTTACCTTTGTCTATTTTTGAAGGCATTGTGCTAGGAGTTTAATGATGTTTATTTTCGCAAGTGTACGAATCGTTCAAGTAATAAAGTGTACAAAAGTATGGATATCGAACCCACAAGGAATGGCGTTACTAAGTACCAAAATTGACTAACCCTAATTTTATTTGAAAACTGAATTGTTGAAATTGTTTTAAAAGCAAATTAACATAAAACTAAACACAAATAACAAAATTTAATGTTGTTCACAAATGATTAAAAATGCTAAGGCATTTGATTTCGCTAAATCAATTCAATCCGATTTCAAGTCATGTTATATGAGAATCAAAGCTAAAAGTGATGGTTGAAAAACCCAAATTTACCTAATACTCTATCTCGAGTTATATTAGAATTACTTATCTATGAAAATCAACTATATTTCTATGAAGATTTACTCACAAACAAGCACATTAAGATTTATGGAATTTCTAGATTAACCACATACATCATGCATTAGTTCTCACACTCGCATTCAACATACGATATTTATCACAAGAAGCATTCATTACATATCTCCTCTCGGTCTCAATATAATGCAACTAATCATCTAAATCTTGGCCAGAAATTTAAAAGCATTAAGCATGGAAATAAACACTCAACTTTAAAACAATGAACTCATATAACAATAACAAAAGAAATCAGATTTCCTTGATTCAACTACATTATAGCCTTAGCAAAAATGAATTAGTTCATAACGAAAATAAGAACAACCATTATTTCAATTGAATTCATGAATAACAAATCTGAATAAAATGCAGAATATGAAGGCTAAGGTGAAGAGATGAAAAACTCTTGAAGATGAAGACTTGGTAGCAACAATGGTGATGATCCTTCAAGCTTCTCTAAACTTTCTCTCCAAAATTGCCTTTTCTCCTCCAAAAATGACTCAGATCTGTTCTCTCTACCATCCCCCTTTTTCTCCATCATATTGTATATATAGATCTAGGGTTTGGGGGCAATTTTGGAACAAAACAATATAAAAAATGTGTTTTCGGACGAAACTCACCGGCGGCGAGATTTCTGGAAAAGTTACGATTTTTTGTTCAGCTAAATCTCGCTGACGGCGAGATCAATGTGGCCAGCGGCGAGATGCACTTGGCCGGCGGCGAGGTGAAGTTGGCCGGCGGTGAGATTGCTTTGCCAAAATCCGTTCTCCTTGTATGATTTTCCATGTATTCTCTCTAAGGTTTTTACCGGTGGTATGATTTTTCCTGAAATTGCACTTTAAACACGAAATACCCATGAAATGACATTTGTGGATTAAATAATCAAATAAACGCAATTTTCACACAAATATCAACATTTAAATCATAACAAAAATGCAATAATTTGACTCTTATCAACAACCCCCAACCAGCTTCTTACTAGTCTCTAGCAAGAAAAACGATCTATGAATAAATTCAAAGGAGACATTAAAAGAAAAATTCAAAGAAAATTTATTCTATTTACAACATTACATTAAGCGTATGCAATAAGGCTTTAAACCCCTAGGCGGCCCTAGTAGGATGAGTTGTAGTCTCGTGAGGGCTTCCAGTGATGATACCCAAAAACATCTTACCTATAACTATCCTAACTCAAAACCATATAACTCTTAATTTGCACAAATGTCTCAAAAATTGTAAATAACACACAACACATAGAATAATTAAATATCACCTAAGCTTTAAGAAATCTCAAATGCCAATTTCACTTTTATTATTGACTCTTAAACATCCATCAAATCACAAACCAATAGCCATAATGCCCGGATAATATTATGCATAACATCCACAAACAAAAAGGTGAAATCTCGAACTCCATAGGCTCACTTTTCAAACCTCTCTCCACTAATGAAGAAAAATACACCACTTTGGATCAATAGGACTTTATGAGGCTTGTAATGTTAGGCTTAAGTATTTGGTTAAGAAAAAAGGGAAGTGTCAAAATACAAATAAGAGCACTTATTAGATTAAACACAACCAATTAAGTAAAAGAGTAACACCATTTAACCCAAATTGTTTCTTCCGATTATAACCCATTTTTCCAAAAATAAACAAAATTCTTCCTCAATCTTTCTCCTCAGTACATCCATCACTAACACTCTTTTATTTATTAGAATGTGAAGGCTTTTTTTTTTGCATCCTTACTCCAATTGCTCTTGAAAAGCCAACCACTTTCTTCCCATATATGTGGAAGATTTCTCCAATTGCTCTTGAAAAGCCAACCACTTTCTTCCAATATATGTGGAAATTGTTTTTTTTTGTTTTTTTGTTTTTTCATCCTTACTCCAATTGCTCTTGAAAAGACATAACCCCCAATCATTTTCTTCTAATAAATGTGGAAGATTTCTCCAATTTCTCTTGAAAAGTTTGTGTTCAAAATTATGTGCTCTTAACAAATAAGGTAGGAATTATATATATATTTTTTGGCTCAATAAAAGGTAGGCTATATAAGGCAAAAAGAAAGAAAAGTAAGGCTAACAATATGTTTAAATAGGCTCAAAGAGGTTACTAGTGATATAAGGATAACAAGGTAGGCTTAAAATGACACAATCGATCCAAAAATGGCCTACATCATATCCTACACAGTGCAGTTCCAAATTATTTCGCCTCAAGAGGTTTTCAAATGAGTTCTAGAGTTTGTTGAGATCACAAAAATGTCCATGAAAAATTCACACATAAGACTTTTCTAAGCATTTAGACTAATCAACCAAATCATACCACATACCAAAAGAGTTGCCAACTAGGTAAAATCAACATTTGAAATTATCTTTAAACCGAAGCAAAATTTAATGTCTTCTAAAAGCTACTTGTTATCACAATCACATTATTATCATCAACGTGCAAATTAAAACAAGTAAAATGTAAATGAGAAATAAAATAAAATAATAAAAATAAAAATAAGACAATAAAGAAATAAAAGAAATTAAATCAAAATGTAGAAAAATAAATGGAAAATCAAAATTAAACACAAATAAACACACAAACAAAACTACTAAAAATGAAGGGAAGAAAAGATTTACCGTTTACCGCACCCCCAACCAAAACCTTACATTGTCCTCAATGTAAGAAAGGAAAGAGCGATCTCCTTTCCACCGGATGTGAAACTGCCCTCACCGACGGTGAACGTAAGATTTTTTTTTTCTTAGATGGGATGGCATTGGCTTTAGGTCAATCTTGTTGGATCCATTCTTTACCACTGAGGTTGGAGTTTCCTTTGTTCCCAACTCCTTAAATGTTTCATCACTGCACAAATATTCATCAAGTGCTACCAGTAATTCGAAACATTGTCTCATCCCCTCATCTTCCTCCTTAATTGTTGCAGATTTCACAAGGCAAGCTTATAGTGGTAGCAATGGAGTTCTCTCCTCAAAAGTTTCCGAGATTAACCCGTCAAGAGTGTTAATTTGAAAATTAGAATGTACGTCACTTGGAAATTTTATTTCTTTAAAAACATCAAAAGCCACTTGTTCATCTTGCACCCATAGAATGAGCTTTCCTTGCTGAACATCAATCAATGTTCTTCCAGTTGCAAGGAACGGTCTCCCCAATATCAACGGTATCTCTCTATCTTCCTCCATGTCAAGCACCACGAAATCTACAGGGAAAATAAATTTGTCAACTTTAATTAAAACATCCTCAATTACCCCTAGAGGATATTTCACCGATCGATCCGCTAATTGTAAAGAGATTGAAGTAGGCTTCACTTCTCCCAGGCCTAGTTTCTTGAAAATAGAAAGTGGCATCAAATTAATGCTTGCTCCTAAATCACATAGGACTTTATCAAAATTGCAACTTCCTATAGTACAAGGTATAGTAAAACTCCCTGGGTCTTTTAATTTCTGTGGCAGTTTTCTTTGAAGAACTGCACTGCACTCCTCATTTAGCATGACAGTTTCATAATCTCCCAGCTTCCTCTTCTTTGATAGATTTTCTTCATGAATTTTGCATACTTGGGCATTTGTTCCAACATCTCTGCAAAAGGAATGTTAATATGCAATTTCTTAAAAATATCCAGAAATTTATCAAATTGATTATCAAGCTTTTTCTTATTCAATCTTTGAGGATATGGGATAGGATGCTCATATTTCGCATATGGGGAAGGTTGAATATCTTGGGATCTTGATGGATTTTCTTTAGATTCTTCCATCTTTTTCTCCGATTTCCTCTACCATTCAAGTTCTTTACCACTTCTCAATGTGATAGCCTTTGCATGCTCTGTGGGATTTATTGTGTCACTAGGCAGCGATCCTTGAGACCTTTCTGCAATCTGCTTTGAAAGCTGCCCCAGTTGGTTTTGGATGTCCCTGTTGATTGCCTCTTGATTTTTAAAATTTGCTCTTGTCTCCTCAATGAAATTTCCTCAAATTTCTTCCAAATTTGTTTGTTTTTTCTCTTGGGGTTGGTAGGAAGATGATGACGGTTTGAATCCCCCTTGGTTATTTCCCCATGACAAATTTGGATGATTTCTCCAACTTGGATTGTAGGTGTTCGAATATGGGTTATGTTGAGGTTTTTGGAAATTTGAAACATAATTTGCTTGCTCAGCATTTGGTGAAGCAAATGGATTTCCAACTTGGCGCTCGATACTAGCATGATTTCCACCACATAAATCACATTGTGCAGTTGGTTTGGATTCAAATTTGGATGACAAAGAATCCATCTTTCTTGAAATAACAACAACTTGAGCCAACAAAGCATTCACTGAATCAATTTCATGCACTACTGCTGGTCCTTTTGCAATTACCCGTTATGAATACCACTGATTATTGTTTTCTGCCATAATCTCTAACAACTCATGAGCATCCTCCGATGTTTTTCCCATTAAAGACCCTTCAACTGCAGCATCAATCATTGCACGATAGTTTGAAACCAACCCATTATAAAATGTAGAGACTTGCAGCCAAATTGGTATACCATGATGTGGGAACTTCCTCAACATTTTTTTGAATCTTTCCCAAGCTTCATACAATGATTCTTGGTCATACTGTGTAAAAGATGTGATTTCATTCCTAAATTTTTCCGTCTTAGTAGGAGGAAAGAACTTGGACAAGAATTTCTGAACCAGTTCATTCCATGTTGTAATTGATCCTGGTGGTAATGGGTTTAGCCACTCCTTGGCTTTATCCCGAAGTGAAAAAGGAAAAACCCTCAATCTTACAGCATCTTTGGACACACTATTTATCTTGTAAAGATCACACACCTCCAGAAAGTAAGCAATATGTGCATTTGGATCATCCTTTGACATTCCCCCAAACTGATTTGTTTGAACCATTTGGATAAAGGATGGTTTTATCTCAAAGTTATTGGCTTGAACAGTTGGCCTCCTTATACCCGAAGTAGTTCCAAAGAACATTAGGTGCAAAGATAATCCTTCAAAGCTCTACGATTTCCACCTCCTCAACAAATGGTGGATCCATGGTCGATTGTCTATTAGGAGTGAAGTTGAACGTCTTCTCTCGGTTTAGACGCCTATATGTTCTATCAATCTCTGGATCAAATGGAAGAAGGTTAAGGCTTCTCAGACGTCTCATACAAAAATCCTACAACCAGAAAATCAACTAACACAAAAACAACACAAAGTTACTTTTTTTTATGATAAATAAAATAAAACAGCAAAATAAACAAAATTAAAAATGAAAGAAAGATAAAGAAAATTAACTTCAAATTAAAACTAAGATTAGGTAGTATCGATATTAATAAAATCAAACCATTTCCCGGCAACGGCGCCAAAAACTTGATGCTTATTTTCGCAAGTGTACAAATCGTTCAAGTAATAAAGTGTACAAAAGTACGGATATCGAACCCACAAGGAATGGTGTTACTAAGTACTGAAATTGATTAATCCTAATTTTATTTTAAAACCCAATTGTTGAAATTGTTTTAAAAGCAAATTAACATAAAACTAAACGCAAATAACAAAATTTAATGTTGTTCACAAATGATTAAAAATGCTAAGGCATTTGATTTCGCTAAATCAATTAAATTCGATTTCAAGTCATGTTATATGAGAATCAAAGCTAAAAGTGATGGTTGAAAAACCCAAATTTACCTAATACTCTCTCTCGAGTTATATTAGAATTACTTTTCTATGAAAATCAACTATATTTCTATGAAGATTTAATCACAAACAAGCACATTAAGATTTATGGAATTTCTAGATTAACCACATACATCATGCATTAGTTCTCACACTCGTATTCAACATACGATATTTATCACAAGAAGCATTCATTACATATCTCCTCTTGGTCTCAATATAATGCAACTAATCATCTAAATCTTGGCCAGAAATTTAAAAGCATTAAGCATGGAAATAAACACTCAACTTTAAAACAATGAACTCATATAACAATAACAAAAGAAATCAGATTTCCTTGATTCAACTACATCATAGCCTTAGCAAAAACGAATTATTTCATAACGGAAATAAGAACAACCATTATTTCAATTGAATTCATGAATAACAAATCTGAATAAAATGCAGAATATGAAGGCTAAGGGGAAGAGATGAAAAACTCTTGAAGATGAAGACTTGGTAGCAACAATGGTGATGATCCTTCAAGCTTCTCTAAACTTTCTCTCCAAAATTGCCTTTTCTCCTCCAAAAATGACTCAGATATGTTCTCTCTGCCGTCCCCCTCTTTCTCCATCATATTGTATATATAGATCTAGGGTTTGGGGGGAAATTTTGGAACAAAACAACATAAAAAATGTGTTTTCGGATGAAACTTGCTAGCGACGACATTATTCTCACCGCGGCGAGATTTCTGGAAAAGTTACGATTTTTTATTCCGCTAAATCTCGCCGGTGGCGAGATCAATGTGGCCGGCGGCGAGATGCATTTGGCCGCCGACGAGGTGAATTTGGCTGGCGGCGAGATGAAGTTGGCCGGTAGCGAGATTTGTTTGGCCGATGGCGAGATTGCATTGCCACAATTCGTGCTCCCTGCATGATTTTCCACATATTCTCTCTAAGGTTTTCGCCGGCGGCGAAATTCCAAATTTTGAAATTTTATTTTCTTTTTATTTGCACTCAATCCCGATCATTGAAATTTGTCCCAAATCTCCAAAATTATGATTTTACCTGAAATTGCACTTTAAACACGAAATACCCATGAAATGATATTTGTGGATTAAATAATCAAATAAACACAATTTTCACACAAATATCAACATTTAAATCATAACAAAAATGCAATAATTTGACTCTTATCATTTACCTGTTTTGTAAGAATTTTCAAGTAAGAAAATTTGGTAAAGAATTTTCTTCCCCTTTAATAAATTCTATATCAAAATAAAAAATAGATAATATAGCTTGCCAATAAGCAAACATCTGTTTTGAAACGATGTTTTGTACATCTTTTTGCATAATTTATTTAGTAGATTTATAGTCAATTCTTAATAAAAGTTTTTGATTTAGTAAATCAGATTGAAATTTAGTAATACATAATGCAATGGATAATATTTCTTTTTTAATCATCGAGTAATTTTTCTAACAATCATTCCAATGACCAGAGGTATATTGAACTACTAATTTCTTCCTCCTTGGGTTTGTTTTAAAATACCACCATAGTCTATATCACTAGCATTTGTTTCCATAACTTTGGGAAGACTAGGGAATACTAAGTAAAGACATGGAATATGTAAGACTTGGGTTTTGATTGTTTGGACTATTTTTATGTGTTCTTCTATCCAAGGTTCAAGGTTTAGCTTGAGCCTATTGTGAAAAGGTTTTGCTAAACGATTTATATTTGGAAAAAAATATAGAGCATAATTTAAGCTACCTAAGAACCTTTATAGCTAAGTTTTATCAGTGATCCTATCGGGGAACTTGTTTGCAAATTCTAAAGATCATTCTATTGGGATAATGGTTCCACAAGACACTAGATGTCATAAAAACCTAATTTTAAGGAAATATTTTTTACAGAGAGTATAATACCACTCTTTTTAAGAACCTTAAAGAAGGCTTCAAGATGTTTTAAGTGTTTTTGGATGGATTTTAAAAATATTAGTACATTGTCGATGTACACAATGTAAAATTTTGAATAAGGATTAAAAATTTCATTCATAATCCTTTGAAATTCAGAAGGTGCATTTTTCAATCCAAAAGGCATTAAATTCCATTTGTACTGGCCAAATGGAACTATAAATGTAGTTTTGTATGGGTGTTTTGGCTCAATTTGTATTTGCTGAAAGCTTGATTTCATATCAAATTTTGAAAATATGCATTCAAAAAGAAATCTTTGTAAAATATATTTTTTTATTAGGAATCAGATATCAAATCCATTTTAAGTCTTTGTTGAGGGGTTTATAGTTGATAACTAGGTGAGGAGTTCCTCTTTCTATTTTTTGAAGCTTTGTTCATATAGAAAGTTTCACAACTCCAAGGCGACCTAGATTTTGTTATCAATCTCTTAGATTCAAGATCTTGGATCTCTTTTAAAATCATTAGAAAATACAAATGTTATCTTGATGATGTATTTCCTAGTGGTTATTTCTTTTAAAAAGAATAATAATTCTTCTGAGACTTCTTCTATATTTTCTAGGTTTTAAGGATCAAGATTTTGTTCTGCATTCGAATCCTTTTTGTTGTTTTCAGAGGCTTTGTGATAGAGTAAGAGCTGAATAATTTTAGAATCCCCTTTTTTGCTTTTGTATTTCCAGCTTAATGGCTTTAATTTCTCTATGTAGGCCATGGATAGACCCTTAAGGGTTTTTGTTTTGTTTCTTCCTCTCAACAATAGTAGTAGGATCATATCAACTAGTATTCATGGAAGGAAGTTTGGAAGGTTTTTCCTTTTGTTTTTCATCCAATGAACTAGTTATACAATTGAGATGTTTTTTTTTAATATTTGGGTCTTTTATGTATTGAACAATGTCTAGGATGAGATGTTGTTCTTTAATATACATATTTATTTGTTTTGATTCATCAGAATTGGAGTTAGTTATAGCTTACTCATCAATTTAAGGGTTTTGATCATTCGAATAATCTATATACTAGGCTTCATACTCTGAAGATGTTTCAATTAGGAGAGCTAAGATCTTTTGATGAGTCTCTTCCTTCAGCCATGATTCTTGTAATTTTTTAGAAATTTTACAATAATTTGATATGTGAAATTTGTTGCCACATTTATAACAAGTAACGTCTTTTAGGTTTGGATTAAAAGATGTTCTTGGTTTTTTATAAGTTTTATAAGGTTTCTTATATGTTTTATAGGATGGTTTTTTGTAATAGTCTTACTTATAAGGTTTCTTATAAAGTTTTCTAAAATTTTCAAAAGAAGTTTTATATCTTTTATGGTAGTGTTTTGAAGAAAGTTTATTGTATGGTTTGGAAGATATTTTTATATTGTAATATCCTTCGTAGTATTTTTGTTTTGAAAGAGAATTATCAAATTGTTTACATAAAGAACCTAGTTCTTTTCTTGTAATTTGAAGCTCCCATTTCAAGTGTTTTTGTATCTTCAAGTCTTGATAGATTTAAAGACCTTGTTTTTGAGTATAATTGACTGATTCACAGTAATTGAACTGATCATAAGGTATTATATGGTTTCCAAAGGTTTCTTTGATTTTATTCCTAACCTTTTCTCCTAGAAGATTTGGAAGTACTGCAAGGAACTTTTCTCTTCAGAAGGGTTGGTTAGAATCTTTCCTAAGCATAACTTTATCGAGGAAGGCTGTTTTATACAATTGGAATTCACTTAATATTTTGCACCTAAGGTTTGTCAAAAGATTTGTATTTTTATCCCTAAGGTGTGAGAGTCACCCATGAAATGCAGTGATATTGTAACTATTAGTGTTGATATTGCATCTTGTATAGGTTTTCTGAAATGATCGAGAATAGGTTCTCCATCCTTCTGGTTTGGATAGTAGTTAGTATATCCAACTGCTGTTGTTTCATAAGGTGAGAATCCTTTCATCCATTTAGTTGGCCTGAAAAGCCAGCTATAAGGAGTTCTACAACTGCTTTGTTTGATGTTCCAGACTAGGTTTTATAAACATTTGATGTCATTTTCATTTGCAGTAATATGTTTAAAATTTGATATTCTATCATACCATTTATATTCCATTCGTAAACGGAAGAGGCATTATAATTTGGTTGTATAATTTGGTTTGGCTGGGTTCCTATTTCTTGATCTAGGGACATAACAAGTAATATGTTTTGTGGTGTTGGACTTTGTTCGTGGATTTTTTCCACTTCAGGAGATAGTTCCTGAAATGCTTCTTTATAAGAAGTATTAATATCAGAGGTATTAGTACCATGGTGTAAAACACTAATATTCTGAGGATGTTGTGGTGTTTAAGGAGTTTATGGTATTATAGGACCTATGTTAGTGCCGAAGCTAGTAAGCTATAGCTTATTCTTTAGGTTATTAATGGCTTCTAGAAACTCATTTTTATTAGATTTTATGTCATTTTGAGAATATTTTGATACTTGATAGGATTTAAAAATTGGATTTTTAACTTTTTATCAACATCTTTACTACTACTAAAACTAGAGGTTATGTTAGACTGTAAGGTCTATCTTTCTAGTTTAATAAGTTGTTTACCTAAAGTGTTTAGACCGATGTTGGTAAATTTTTTTTGTAAGACTATGTTTATAAGATTGGTTATAGTGTTTTCTTGTGGGTTTTTTAGAGGATAAGCTTTAACTTTTTTATTATTGTAGGGAAAGTTCATTGGCTTGAACAGAGGGTGTTCGACATCCATAATATCGTATGGTGTTTCCCAAACATGAGTTTTCTTTTTTGTATTATTGGTTTTATGGTTTTGAATGGGTAATCTATGTTCTTTTTAGAAGCATAGATTTCAAACCAATCAAAGAATAAGATATTGATTTTATGTTTATAAACAAATTTATAAAATGATTCTTGAATCTCTTTACAAGTTTTCATGAAGTTTTGCAAAAACCAATAACATTTTTATTTATTATATTCTACAATGAAATCACTGTGTAGATATTTTTATTGGCTTGGAAATCATCTCTCTCTAAAACATTTAATTCATGGGCTATATTTTCATTTATAGCCAATAGTGTTGGTGATTGAGGAAGTGATTCGTTTTGTTCTTGGTTTTCGGTGTAGACTGGGTATGGTACTGTAGTCTATGTTTTGAAGGCTTGGACTAGGTATATCTAAAGTGGAATACCTAAGTTGGGTTTTGTATGGTAGGTTTATTGTCGAGGAAAATCTCGGGGTTTTTCCTAAATCCAACGTTTATGTTGAATTAGCACTAGAGTACCTAGAAATAGTAGATCTATTGAAACTTAGTTTTACACTACCATTATGATATTGGTTTATATTCCTAAGTTGGATGTTTTGCTCAGGTTTTATTATTTTTGACTTAGGTTGGGTTGCTTCTTTTAGGAGCACTCTTCTGGCAGGGTTATTTGGTTCCATTTTATAGGTTTTGGGATGATTTTATTTGTTTTTGAAAGTTCTATTTGAAGAAGGAGGGGTTCTCCCTTTTTACTATGATATTTGTGTTTAGTGTTAAATGCAGATACCATAGCTATATAATGAACTCAAAAAATAATCGTAACTGGGATAGATCCTTCCATCATATTATAGTTGTGAGTTTTGATTTGTAAAATAAGAGATTTTAAAATATTTTTATTATTCAAGGAGATTGTAAAGTTAGGATAACAGTCAAACGATATCGGACCTCTATAGAGGCTCGACTCAACTATTCCTAGTAATGAATCTCCAAAGCTGTTAAATCTAGCATCCCTAAGAGCTACTAAGATTGATGTATTAGACCTTCTTTGATCAAGGGTTTTAATCCTACTTGGATTAGACCAACACGAATATATTTATAACCTTTTTTTTATGGGTTTGTAAAGATTGTGAAGAAAATAAGTTTATACTTTCAAAAGGTGAAGAGAATTAAATATCTATTTTCCTAATTTTAATAGAGTAATCAATTTTAAAAATATTTAATCTTGAGGTTTTATAGATATGATTTTGTTGAATCTTGAGTATTTACCAATTATCAATATTTTTTGAAAAATCTTCAATAGTGATTTCTTCACTATTGATTGTGTTTTTATTCTTTGAAGATGAAGAGGAAGAAGATGCAAAAATACTCATGTCTATAAATTATCAGTTATAATCATATTTTCTATAAAATCTTGAATAATTTTTTATTCACTTCTAACCATATTATTGGTTTTATAAGATGATAGCTAAACTAAGAAGAAGATGAAGAAGCTCTATTGAAAATAGAACTCATCTTTGTTATACTATTCAAATTTTTATTGTTTAAATTTTGGTTTGCACTTATTAGTTATCACTGGCTCTTCCTTGCTTTACTGTGTCTCTCTGAGACTTACTACCATTCCTCTGGCCACAGTGAAGTCAATACTTACCAGAGTTTAAATAAAAAATTTAAATAGTTTCAAAAATAAGTTTTATGATATGTAGTTAAGCTTAACTTCAACTACCTCTTGGCTCTGATACCATAACATGCACCTAGGATCGAGGTAGTTTATGAACAAAATAAAATAACAAGATAATATAGAAATTATGATTATAACTAAAGTAGGTGGCTTATATATATATATATATATATAGAGAGAGAGAGAGAGAGAGAGCTAGGTATAATGTGATAAAGTACAAGTAAAATTCATTTATCGAAGTAGTATATGTTAGTGTTCAAACCCTACCTTCTGATCATTGTATCCTAGATAGTCATATTGTTTAGTATTACCTCTGCTATTAACTCCCCAAATCCTTGGTACACTTATGGTATCAGAGCCATGGGGTGTTCTAAGTTGTTTAAATACATGTTTTAGTTAACATTCTTAAGTATTGTTTGAACCTTGGATAATAATATTTATGACTTTATGATTTGCTTAAGTTATAATGAGTAAGGTTCCTGTAGAAATGCATTCAATCTAGACAAAGGATAATAAGTCCTGTTTTAACCTTGTGTTGGCATTTGAAGGGCAATAATTCCTTATACTTGTCGGTGGTTTAGCAAACGATCTATTATATTATAAGCTGAAGAAAACCATAAATATTATATGAAAAGATAGAACAAGAAATGCATGTTAAATGTTTCATGTATGATAGCTTAGCATATTTCCATGACTTAATCCCATGTCTGTAATACATGTATCTTGATAGTTAGTAGCAGACAATAATTTTAAAGATTAATATTTTTGTTTAACATTTAAAGATATTATATTGATGATTAGTTTCACGCCATATTTTACAAGCATATTATTTTGATTTTAATTATGTTTGATTTAAATTTTCTTGCATCTTCTCCTGCATTATAGAAATCATCATCATCTTCTTCTTCAAAGAATAAAGATATCATCAATAATGACGAATTCACTAATTTCTCATCTGTGGATTTACCACTCAAAACCAAACCTAGGTCTTCTACCTCAGATATCCCTAGGACAAAACTCAAAGCAGTAGACTTTAGTACCTCAGTACCAAGACTAGTCTATACTGTTGACAAAACTTTTGAGATGAGCGATTCACCTCAGTTATCTCTTCCTTCATCACCAACTCTGTCCCAAGCCCCAACTATACTAGCTAGGACCAATGAGTTAAATGTATTAATCATAGAATATAAATTATTAGACATAGAAGCCCTACGTGTAGACATAGAGCTTCCTTGTAATAAAAAAAGTCAAAAAAATGGTTTCTTAAAACATACTCAGAAAGTGCTAGGGCTAGCAGCTTTAGAAAACATACTAGGTATGTCCAAGAACACCAACAAAACATATTATTTTTTGAGTAGTTAGAAATATATTTGAAAAACAAAGAAGGTTCTTTACCTTTCAAAATTGATCCAAAACTTGGAAAAATTATCAAGACACTTAACTCTAAACTAGTTAGTTTAGAAGATACATCACCAATCACTATAGATAGCCCTAAACATGTTAGCTTAGTGGAAATATTACCAGACACTCTAGTTAACCCTGCACCAGTTAACTTAGTTAAAACATCACCAGTATCTATATATAACCCTAAACCCGTTAACATAGAAGACTCTACCAAAATTGAACCTATAGTTACACCTATAGTTCTAACCATAGTTGACCCTAAACCAGTCGGCATTATCATAGAACCTATAGCCATATTACATGAACCTATAGTTATAGTTGCAGAAACAAAAGCAACTCCCTTTTTTAGAAATTAATACTCAAGAGATTACATTAGATTATTTCGATAGGTTAGTAGATGATAAATATAAAAACCCAAAACAAGTTGAATAAGTTAATTTAATTAACATGGTCAACACCAAAAAGAAATCACCCATTTGGGAAACCCTAGATGGATCAATAGAGGCTGAACATTCTCCATTAAGACTTATTACCTTCCCTTATGTGGTTAGTAAGGTAGAAGTCTTCCCTCTTAAGAACCCTAAAGAGAACCAAGCAGTTAGCCTCACAAACATAGTTACCCAAAACAACTTTACAAATATCAACCTAAACACTTAAGGTAAACAACTTACTAGGATAGAGAAGAATCAAAAGACTAATCTTCCCTCTACCTCCTACCAAGCCATAGATAGTAAATTGCAAAACCCTATCTTTAGACCCTTCCAGGTCTCCAAACCAACTCAAGAAGAAATATCATCAAAATTTGAGAAACTTCAAAAATGGAGCAACATCCTTAAACTCCAATTAGAAGACCAAGCCTCAAATACAAAACTAGGTCAAGTTGTACCTGAGTCTCCACTGACTTCAAATTCAACAAAAAACCCAACACAGAGTCTTAATGTTCTTAGTAACTTAGAACCTATTACTTCTGATTAGGATAGTTCCCAAGGCACCCTTTCTGAACCAACTCCTCAAATCCAAAAATTAGCTTGGAAAAAACCTTGCCCAGTTAGGTACCCATACCCTATAAGTACCTAGCCTAATCAAGTTACCCAACCTATGTATAACGCGTCCTCTATCTATGTTTGGAATATAGATGGAATGACAGAACATGAAATATTAAATGTCTTACTACAAATGATGATGGCGTCAAATGAATATAAGACTCAAAATGGCATAATTGATAAAATAGTTGTTGAAATATTAATAGCGGACTTCTCAGGCCAACTAAAAGGATGGTAGGATCATCATCTTTCAAAACAACAATAGTTAGATATCTTCAATGCAATATTGACTGGCGAGTGTGGTGAACCCATACTAAATCAATATGGAGCTTCTACTTATGATACATTCTCCATATTACTCTTTATCATATCACACTATTTTATTGGAAAATCATCCCATCTAAAGGATAAAAACGTTGATCTTCTTTCAAACATAAGATGTAATAGGATGAGTGATTTTCAAAACTATAAAAAAATATTCCTCAGTAGAGTTATGTTAAGAGATGATTCTACTCAACCATTTTAGAAAGAGGAGTTCTTAGTAGGACTTCCTCCACTCCTAGGTGACAAAACTAGGGAAAAAATCCATGAGACATATGGGAATCATATCATTCCTTATGACCAATTAACCTATAGTGAGTTGATCAATTTCGCTCAAAAATAGGGTTTTTAAATCTATCAAGATTTGAAAATCCAAAAACAAATAAAATAGAAGCTGAAAATCCCCAAAAGAGAAATTGGATAATTTTGCAAAGAGTTTGATAACAACTTCTCTATTTACCAAACCTACAAACAAAATACCTAAGAACTTAAAAACATAGAAAGAATTCCTGAAAATGTTCTTCAAATTCTTAGGAAAATGGCCACTAGGAAATATAAAATATCCATTACCCTAGTATTCCCTGACCAATCAAACTTGAGACAATAGCCTTATTCGATACATGTGTTGATCTCAATTGTATTAAAACATTAATTGTTCCTAGACAATTTTATCATACAACGGACAAACAACTTACCTCAGCCAATAAACGGTGTTCCTAATATGACTGGATAGCCTATATTCATGAACGGTGTTCCTAATATGACTGGATAGCCTATATTGAATACAATCATGAATGAATTTTTAATAAGAAATGTTTTGTTAAGGATTGTAACTTCCATTTTGCCTATGATGTTCATTTTTGATTTGTTGGCTGAGGAAAGTTGTTCATTTTTTGGTTGATAAAATCTTCTTGGGATGATTGACGGTTTAATACAATTGAGATTAGCACTTGTATCAAATAAGGCTATTGTCTCAAGTTTTGATTGATCATGGAATACTAATGTAATAGATATTTTGTATTTCCTAGTTGTGATTTCCCTAAGAACATCTTCTAGAACTCTTTCTATGTTCTTAAGTTCTTGACTATCGGATTCAAGCTCGTCATCTGACTCTCTTAAACTAATTGGGGGTTTGGCTCCAATTTTGTCAAGTAATTGAAACTTGAGGTTATATTCTTTATGGTTTTCCTTAAGTTGGTGGAGTTCTAGCTTAATGGTTTTGATTTTAGTTTTTAGTCTTGAATCTGAATTTATGGTTTTAATATTTTATTCTTTCATTCCAAAACAACATTGAGGTTGTAATAGCCTGTGCTAGTACTTGGAAGTTTAGAATGTTTTGGTAATGGCTAGGCTTTGGCTAAGTTATTAGTCAAGTGGTCCATATATAATTTTGTGATACGAGGGTTGTTTAACTTAAGGATTTTTGTTTGAAGTTGTTCATCTTCTTCCTTAGTTAATACATTAATATTCTTATTGGAAGTTTTGGAGTTAGTTGATGCTAACTCATCCACCTAGGGATTTGACTCTTCCGAGTCATCTGACCAAGGATCAGACTCAAATGATGATGATTCATCTACCATTAAGGCAGAGATTTTGTTTAAGATGTCTTCTTCAAGGTTTAATTCATTAAGTTTTTTAGACAATTTGCAATAATTGGTAGTATGGCCTTTCTTACCGCATTTATAACATTTAAACTCTTTAAATTTTTTAAAAGGTTTATCATGAGATTTTGATTCCTTATTAAAGTTTCTTTTATAAGGTTTTTATAAAAATTCATTCTTTTTTCAAAGAACGATTTTATGGGTTTTGAAAATATCTTATAAGTTTCATGAGATTTCTTATAAGGTTTGGTAATAATTTTATTGTAATTGCCATTGTAGGTTTGGGCAATAGAGAAATTGCTATCAAATTATTTGTAAAAGGATATGATTTTCATATGTCTTGCGGATTTTGTTCTTATTTTTCTCACCTAGGATTGAAGGAAGTCCTACTAAGAACTTCTTTTTTCCAAAATGGTTGAGTAGAATCATCTCTTAATATAACTCTATTGAGAAATATTGTTTTATAGTTTTGAAAATAACTCATCCTCTTACATATTATGTTTGAAAGAAGATAAGCATTTTTATCCTTTAGATGAGATGATTCTCCCATAAAATGGTGTGATATGGTAAAGAGTAATGTGGAGACTGCATCCTGAATAAGAGCTCCATATTGATCAAGTATAGGTTGACCACACTCGCCAGTCAATATCACATTGAAGATATCTGACTGTTGTTATTTTGAAAGATGATGATCCCACCATCATTTTAGTTGGCCCAAGAAGCCAACTATTAATATTTCAACAACTGTTTTATCAGTTGTGCCATTTTGAGTCTTATATGCATTTGATGCCATCGTCATTTGCTGTAAGACGTTTAATATCTCATGTTTTGTCATTCCATCTATATTCCAAACATAGATAGAAGACACATTATATTTAGGCTGGGTAACCTGACTAGGTTGGGTACCTATGATGTGTGGGTACCTAACTGGACTAGGTTCTTTCCAAGCTAATTTTTGTAGTTGAGGGGTTGGTTCAGGAAGTAATTCCTGAATGGGATCCTCATCAGAGGTTATAGGTTCTAGATTACTAAGAACAGTAAGACTCTGTGATATATTATTGGTTGGCTTTGAGGTCAATAGAGACTTAGGTATAACCAGACCTAGTTTTGTATTTGAGGCTTGGTCTTCTAACTAGAGTTTTAGAATATTACTCCATTTTTGAAGTTTCTCAAATTTTGAAGATATTTCTTCCTGGACTAGTTTGGAGACCTAAAAGGGTTTAAATATAGGGTTTTGAACTTTACTATCTACGACTTGGTAGGATGTAGAGGGAAGATCAATCTTTTTGTTCTTCTCTATCCTAGTAAGCTATTTTCCTAAGATATTTAGGTTGATATTGGTAAAGTTGTTTTGGGTCACTATGTTTTTGAGGTTAGTGGCCTAGTTCTCTTGAAGGTTCTTAAGAGGGGAGGCTTCTACCTTACTATCTGCATAAGGGAAGGTAATAGTTCTCAATAGAGGATGTTCATCCTCTATTGATCCATCTGGGGTTTCCTAAATGGGTGATTTCTTTTTTTTTGTTGACCATGTTAATTGAATTAACTCATTCAATTGGTTTTGGGGTTTCCCATTCATAATCATCATCTAGTAATCTATCAAAATCCTCTTCTGTGATTTCTTTAGTACTAATTTTCATAAAAGGATGATTTTTGGTTGTGTTAGCTATTAGGCTAACTGGTTCATCCAATAGCCTGTTGAAATTCTCTTCTATGATTTCTTTAGTACTAATGTCCGAAAAGTTCTTGGCCTCTGGAACTATAGCTATAGATTTAGGTACTATGATAATGTTGACTTGTTTAGGGTCAATTATGGATGGAACTATTGGTTCGGTGTTGGTAGAGTCTTTTATAGTAATTGGTTTAAAGTTATCTATAATGACTGGTAATCTTTACACTAAGCTAACTGGTTCTGGGTTAAGTAGAGTGTCTGATAATGTTTCCACTAAGCTAACCTATTTAGGGCTATCTATAGTGATTGGTGATATTTCCACTAAGCTAACTAGTTTAGGGTTAACTAATGTGTCTGGTGATGTTTCTTCTAAGCTAATTGGCTTAGAGTTAAGTGTTTTCATAATTTTTCCAAGTTTTTAATCAATTTTGAAAAGTAAACTACCTAATTTTTTTTTCAAATAGATTTCGAACCATTTGAAAAATAATATGTTTTGCTAGTGCTCTTGAACATACCTAGCGTGTTTTCTAAAGCTACTATCCCTAGGACTTTCTGAGTATGTTTTGAAAAACCATTTTTTAATATGTTTGTTACAGGGAAGCTCTATGTCTAATAACTTATGTTCTATAGTTAATACATTTAATTCATTTGTCCTAGCTGGTATAGTAGGGGCTTGGAACAGGGTTGGTGATGAAAGAGGAGATAATTGAGGTGAATCGCTCATCCAAGAGTTTTTGTCAATAATATAGACTAGTTTTGGTACTGTTGTACTAAAGTCTACTGCTTTAAGTTTAGCCCTAAGGATATCTGAGGTAGATGACCTAGGTTTGGTTTTGAGTGGTAAATCCACAGATGAGAAGTTTGAGATACTTATTGTAGAGATAGAAGAGTATCTCAAACTGGTAGACCTATCAATACTAAGTTCAACACTACCATCTTTATATGATATAATTTCCCTAAGTTCTCTATTTTGGATAGGTTCTAGGGTTTGATGAGGTTCAGACTCTGGCTGAGTCACACCTTCGAGAAGCCACCTATATGGAAATACTACTTGGCTCCAAGTAATAGATTTCAGAATTGTTATGTTAGACTTAGAAAGATCTATTTGTAGAAGAATAGTTTCTCCTTTTTGATTGTTGAATGTGTCTGGTATCCCAAGCATACATCATAGCTTTGTAATGAACCCTATAAGTTAAGGCTACTGGAATTGCTCCTGGTATTATCCTAGAGTTATGTGATTGGATTTGTAATGTAAGTGACTTTAATATGTGTAGGCCACTTAAAGAAACTAAGAAATTAGGAAAACAATCGAAGGATACGAGTCCTAGCCTAGGCTCATTTCAACTGTTCCTAATAAAGAATCCTTGAAATCTATAAGTCCAACATCCCTAAGAACAACTAGAATTGTTGAGTTTAGACCATCTCTAATCAAGGGTCTTAATCCAACTTGGACTAATCCTATATCATTATATTTGAAATTCATTTAATAACAGAGGTAAAAGTCATAAATATGTATTTAAACAACTTAGCATACAAACATACTTTATTGTTAGATTAGGCGGCTTAGCCGGCCATATTAATTACAAATAATATAAAATTTTATTTAAAATAATATAGAAAATAAATAAACTAAAACAAACTAAAACTAAAACTTACTTAATTATAAATAAATAAAAGGTTACAAAATTAAAACTATTACCAGAGAGGTTGAGAGTATGAGTGAGGTGGTTATGGAAGTGATGGGTAAAATAAGTTATGCCTTTTTTTGAATATGAGCTCTTCTTTTATAACCGAGTGATGTATTGTATGCAAATGCTATTACTATTCAATGAATAGTTCTTTGTTAGTCACTTGATATTGTTGGGAGTTGACTATTGTGTTGTGAACAATAGTTTGTCTACCATCAAGTACTGTTGGAGATGCCTTACTGTGTTAAACAGTAGTTGTTGTGACATTCCACACAAGTTAATATTGTTTAATGAATAGTCTTTTATCGGTACTATTTGGGTGAAATGAACAGTATATTGTCAACACCGTTTATTGTTTTGTCGTCTTCTTTGAAAACAATAGTGATTATTTTTGAAAACTCTGATGGGCCGTTGTATGGGCCTTTATAAATAAATGGGCTATTAACCTGAGATAATTAAGGTGATACTGTTTAACCCGATAAAGATATGAACGCATGGGCCCAATAATAATATTGGGCTACATGACCCAGATTATGGACGGGTTTTGCCAGTCTAGAATAATATGTCTTCACTAGTTGTCTCTAAGTTTATTAGATTAGCTGATGAAGCTTTGGATGATGGTAAGACTGATTCATCGGGTGGTTTAGTCTCATCTGAATCTTCTTCTTCTTTCTTCACTCCAGAAGTGTGGCCAGAAGATCCTTGTGATAATTGCTTAATGATTTCAAGAAGTTTCTCCTAGGTTTGTGCTTTGGATATTAAGGCATTTTTATGTGCCTTTTGAGCCAAGAGTCGTGAGGATGATTGCAGTTCCTTCACTTAGGGTTCTCTATGATCGTTTTGAAGAAGCATTTTTCAATAGCTGGTTGTAATAAAGTTTTAGAGAGCATAAATGGTGACCAACATTTAACTTGAAATAGGTGGGTAATGGTGATTACCTAAGATGTAACAGGTTTTAAGACCCATTGAAAGACCCAAGGAAGATAGAATTTTGAAGCAAAAAATACACAAATGAGGGAACATAGCTTCCTCTGATGTAGGTTTGTAATGGAATTGAAAAGATTCATAACTCTCTTTTATAGGAGAAATGATAATAAAGGAAATGTTTCCAAATAATTTCCACCAATTAGAAAATCAAGAAGGAAATCGAGATGGATTGATAGATTTGTTGATAAAGAAAAATAACCAAGAGTGTTGGTTATCTTTGTTTTGGATACAGAATACAATGAACCATGGATGGTAATAATCCCAATAATTGTATGTTGTACAATGTGGGAGAGAAGATGTAATATTGACCGAAAAGAACATTAGTTTGGAAAGTTCATTTCCCCCGTCTGCTAGAGATATGATTTTATGAAGTTTAGCAATTGAGAACTATGCATATGATGATTTTGGATAAAGAAAGTGTTTGAATTCAACACTGCTAGTGATTTCCAGAACACTTTGATAGTATTGTAGAGTTTTTGAATTGGCAAAAGGCCAGTAAAAGAAACCCTTTCCAAATGATTTTTGAGTTGTTAAATAAGGATTTTGATCGTAAAATCTTTTTTCAACGATTCTAACTATCTGAGTTTATTGTTTTGAAATATACTCAGAAGTTGGTTTTGAAATAGATTTGGGAATAACTTCCCTTGTTCCCTTTTGGGAAAAATAAGTAGAGGTTGTTATCCTCTTTTCTGGAATAAAAATTGTTCCAGTTGATTGTTTTGAAATTGTTTTTAATTTGAAAGATGTTGCTTCCTTTGATACCTTTTCTTTACCTTTGGTGACTGGGGCTTCTACTTCGAAAAGTAATAATGGTGTACCTAATCCTGGGATGCTGTCATCGGTTACTTGTAATACTTCTAAGCCTTTGAGATTTAATATCCAATCTTAGACTTACTGATACTAAACTTCATTTATTGGGGATATATCTGGTGACAATTATTCCAGGGATTGCTGGGAGCATGGTTTTGCTTCTGCAGTTTTGGTTTGGGCTGCTTGGGACCAGGTGATAATTGGTTTTGATGATGAGTGGATTTTGATAGAAGGGTTTGGAGGAGGTTCCCTTTTCTCTTTTTCTTTTTTCTTCTTACTCATCATTAAATCTATTTTGGAGAAACTCTCTGGTTAGAAAGTCTGGTAATGAATTGTTTTCTCCTATGATAAATTCAATATCGAAATCAAAAACACTTAATAATGTTTCCATCTGGTAAAAAATTGTTTTGATGCAATGTTTTTAACATCTTTTAATAAAATTTATTTTGCAAATTTACAATTAATTCTTAGTAAAAATCTTTGATTTAATAAATTTGATTGAAATTTTGAAATACAAATTACTATTGCTAATACTTCTTTTTTGACAGTGGAATAATTCTTTTGACAATCATTCCAATGCCAAAGACAAATTGAACTATAAGTTCTTCATTATCTTGGACTTGTTTTAATATTCCACCGTAGCCAAGTTCATTGGCATCAATTTCTACTATCTTGGGAAGTGTTGCATCCGCAAGATGTAAACAAGGAATGTTTTGAACTTGTGCTTTTATTCTTTGCACAATTTTGGTATATTCTTTTGTACACAGTTCAGGAGTTTTTTTTATCCTATTATGTAATGGCTTTTCCAATCTGTTGATATTGGGACATAATCTTAAAACACAATTTAAGGTACCAAGAAATCTTTGTAGCTGAGTTTTTTTGATGATCTTATCAAGAAATATAGTAGTAAACTAAAGAGATCGTTCAATTGGAATAATGGTTCCATTAGACACATTATGTCTAAAAAACCTAATATTGGTTTGGAAAAGAGTCATTTTTTTGGCTGATAATGCCAGTCCACTCCTTTTGATGATATGAAAGAACGGTTTGAGATGCCTGATATGTTGTCTGACATCTTTAGAAAATATAAGTACATCATCAATGTACACAATACAGAATTATAAATAAGGATTGACTATATCATTCATAATCCTTTGAAATTCAGAAGACACATTTTTGAGCCCAAAGGGAATGACATTTCATTCATATTGTCCAAATGGAATAGTAAATGCCATTTTATATCTATGTTTAGGTTCAATTTGAATTTTTCAGAAACCTGACTTCATATCAAAGTTTGAGAATATTGATGAAGAAAGGAGTTTTTGAATAAGGTATTTTTTATTAGGAATATGGTACCTAATCCATTTTAAGGCCTTATTAAGGGGTTTTTAGTTGATGACTAATCGAGGTGTTCCTCACTCAATCTCAACTATTTTGTTGACGTAGAAAAATGTACAACTCCACGACGATCTAGATTTTGATAATAATTTCTTAGATAAGAGATCATTGATCTCTTTTTTGTAGAATTGTTCAAGGTCAATATTCAT
The DNA here is from genome assembly GCA_030763125.1 of Hippophae gyantsensis. Lineage (NCBI taxonomy): Eukaryota > Viridiplantae > Streptophyta > Magnoliopsida > Rosales > Elaeagnaceae > Hippophae > Hippophae gyantsensis. The sequence continues at coordinate 27,086,987 of CM061035.1, read as the reverse complement.
TTGGATTAGCCTTGTTTTTGTTGGAATATCTTTTTCATTGAAAGAAGATTCATATGGTAAGTTTACCATATGTTCTTTTCTACTCCAGAAAGTAGTGGGTAGTTTAGAACAGACTTCCTTCTCAAAAGAGTTTTTGAGTTTAGAGATTTTATCTTGAATCTTTGGAATTTGAAATTCTTTTTAAATTATATGAGATTGAACTCTGGATTTGAGATAGAGAAGGTCCTTTTTTCTATGGCTAATAAGGGTGTAAATCTCTTTTTGTTGGATGGAATTGGCTTTAATAAGGTTGAGATTCCTAGTTTTTGGTTCTTCGATGAAGTGAAAAATGAAGGTCTCCTCTTCAATTTTGAAAGAAATCTTATCATTTTTGACAAGATATGGGATAATAATATTCGTGAATGGTGTTCCAAATATGACTGGATAGCCTATGTTAGATACAATCACAAATGGAGTTTTGATAAGAAATGATTTGTTTAGGATTGTAACTTCTGTTTTACCAATAATATTCATTTTTGATTTATTGGCTGAGGTAAGTTGTTTGTCCGTTATATGATAAAATCGTCTGGAAACGATTGATGTTTTAATACAATTGAGATCAACACCTGTATCGAATAAGGCTATTGTCTCCAGTTTTGATTGGTTAGGGAATACTAGGGTAATGAATATTTTGTATTTCCTAGTGATGATTTTCCTAAGAATTCGAAGAACATTTTTAGGAATTCTTTCTATGTTATTGCCCTTCAAACGCCAACATATGGTTAAAACGGGACTTATTACCTTTCGTCCAGATTGAATGCATTTTGGTAGCAATCTTACTTTTTATAACTTAAGCAAATCCTAAAGTTATAAATATTATTATCCAGGTTCATGAAGTCATAAAATCATATTGTATCCTAGGTACAATGTGATAAAGTACAAGTAAAATTCATTTATCGAAGTAGTATTTGTTAGTGTTCAAATTCTACCTTCTAATCATTGTATCTTAGGAGGTAAATTTTTATTGTTCTCAAACCCAAGGAAAAAAAATTATATTAAGGATATTCTGTAGCATGAGCCTTGATCATATTTTTAATTTTTAATTTCTTTAATTTTCATTATAATTTATGGTTTATGTTAATTTTATATTTTGATTCATTTAAATTTATTTACGGGACTAAATTCTTGTTTGTCTGCTATTATATTTTCTATGGTATCAACTATGGTGATGGGATTGTACTTCAAATGCTATTTATCTTTTCCATATCTTTAAATGATGGTTAGATGTATTTCTTGTTTATTTTATTAGTAATTGTTAGATTAAACCTAGTTTCTTAAAGTGAATTGGATTTGTAAAAATTAAAAAGTTAGAAAATTAAATACTAGGACAAAAAAAAAAGAGTTAGAAGACTAAATCTTAAAAGAAAAAGAAAAGAATATATGAGACTAAAATATAGAATTTGTAAATGTTAGAGGACTAATAAAGTTATTTAGTCAAATAAAAACTTAATCTTTTAAGTGCGTTTGCCATAATGGTAGTAAAATAATTATTTTGTAAAAATGAAATTTAGTTAAATGAAGTTGTGAGGTGGTCATGAACTAAGGGAATTAGTTCTTTTAAGCTGATGAGTTAGATGAGTTTGACTTTTATCGCTCATTAGTTTATTAAATTAATCTTAAATGAATTAAATTGTTCATTTTATAAAAATATTTACAACCATCACACTTCTATTGAGAATTTTTTTCTCTACCACTGAAATATGGTTTAAACAAGTCTGATAATTTACTAGTATTCATATTCAACAAAAATATATATATGAACTCATATTTTTATAACAATACATTAGTTGTTGTTACATTTAATTTTAATTATACTATTAATTTAAAATTAAAATTTAATTAAAAATTTTAATATGTAACATGCACGTGAACAAAAAACGAAAGATAAATTCTTTTTTAAAATTATTTCTTACTAGCAACCACTTCTAAGTTTTCAACCCACTATTTTAAAAACATTAAAATGTTATTAATTTTATAAGTGTTAATTTCAAATAAAATTCTTAATTTTTTTTTTGTCAAAAAGTCAACTATTTTTTTTAATTTTTCTAGTAAAATCATTATCTTTAATATTATTCGATTTTTTTTAATTTTTAATATTTTTCACCTTTTCGTGGTTTTTTTTTTCATTTTGAGTTTAAATTGAAAAAAAACTGTGGTTAACAATGGTTAAAAGAATTTTTTTATTCCGTAATTATTTTAAAGATAAATTTTCTTTTCATTTTTAACTCATGTGCATAGTCTTTCAAAATTTGTAAATAAATCTTAATTTGGTAAAGTTAAATGTGAACGTTACTCATGTATCTGATATTAAATGTAACTTACATTTTGCTTATATTAAATACTACTAAGTTACGGATTTGGTTTAAACTATACAAAATTTAAGTTCGATATTAAAAAAATTATCCCATTTTTTATATAACAAAAAGTTTATTACATTGACGCGACAGTAAAATAACCAAACAACCCACACAAACAAGCAAGAAAAAACTCAAGCTTCTAACATGTAAAACACTACCACAATAGTGTTATTTACAAACCGAATGAAGCTCGGTGTTTCACAATAGTAGAATCGCAGAACAAGACCTCCCAAATCTCCGAAAACGCTTCTACAATAACTCCACGATACTGATTGGAGTTCAAAGCCAAGAAACAGTGTAGAAGTTCTTCCAACTCTCTACTCTCGAACATTTGCTTCTCCATTATCATCTCCAACATCGACCTCTTAAAATCTTCGTACGGATCCTCCGATTTCTTCACAACCGCAAAGCTGTCCTTAGCCTTTCCCTCCTTGAACGACACCGTTTTTGCAGATGAATTGTAAAATCCATTCAACTCCTGTAAACCCTGACGGTTCAATACTCTCTGATTCTGATCCTTCCTTTTATTTTTATTTACTTTACATGATGAAGTATAAATCTCGTTGAATATTATATCGTCCAGTGTAGTACTATATTCAATCGAAGGTTCCATTGAGAAGCTTCTCGATGAATCAATTATGGCTTCGCTCTCTTCTTCTTCTTCTTCCGCTTTGTAGTTCAACTTTCCAGGTCTAATTTTTGCTCTCTCTCTTATCTTCTTCTCCTTTTTCTTTCTCTGTTTGTTAACATAGTATTTTTCACTTGTGACAAACGGTGAAGTTTTGTGCTTGTAACGTGATCGTTCTGTGCTGTAGTCGGAGTAATAGTACGGTGCGCAAGGTGGAGATTGACTAGGATCGATTTTGGATGACACGTGGCGCCTGATGGAATGATAGTCTGGGGACGATGGTGAAACCGTGAGGCTGGAGTGGATGGTGTCTGAGACCTTGTGGTTGACTGGTGATAGCCGGTAAATTACCGGTACCGGATTTTCCGGGAAACTAGAAGGATTTTTAGAGCGACAGAACTGGAGTAAAGGTATGCCATTAGGTAATTTAAGCTTGAACCACTTATTCATTAGTTTAAGCTTTGTTTGGCCTTTGAATGGAATGAAATTGATTTTAGCTAGATTGTGATTTATAATGCATCATATAAGAAATAAAAATAGATCTGAGCCGGCCATAAAAATGTAGGACCAAATCCAAGTGATTATATGGTTTAATTTTGATTTGAAAGTTACGTGGCATTCTGTACTCATTGTTTGTTTCGAAAATGTTTCTGAAATAGATGGTCACATGGTCAGGGGCTCAGGGCGGGAAGAGTTCAATTCTAATTAATGTTACTCTAGGATCAACAATAAAAACTAACAATAATTAAACATATACTATACATTTTTCTTATTCAATCATTTATTAGGAAAATAATATTGCTTTGTAAAAAGTTTAAATAACAAATTTGTTATGTAACAAAAATGATTAAGGTGTATTTGGTAAGTTGGTGTAACTCTTTTTTGACAAAAGTTATGCATAAAAATTCATATTTTTAAAATGATATAATAATAATTCTTCATTTATTTTAAGGTATATAAATAGTTAATTTTTATGTTTTAAATTAAAAATTTACCTCATGCTTAAAATATGATATACGTTAAGAGTAATTGTGATATTTAGAGTGTTTTATACTTTGATAATATTTCTCTTTAACAAAATATATGTATGTCTATCCATATTTTCATAACATTACACTAATAGTTAATACATTTAATTTTAGATATATTAGTGATTTAAAATTATGATTTAATTAAAAAATTTAATATGTGCTACAAATATGGTAAAAAAATTAAAGGCAAACTAAAGGGCCAACTATTTGTCCAGTTGGATTGGATTATGTATGTAGTCACTTTCTTCCTTGAGCATCAAAGTATAACTAAGAGTTCGTTTTCTTGATATGAAGTTTCGTAGCTTACGTGGTGATTGTAACACACTCAAACAGTCCATAATTTCTAGACAAAGATTTTAATATTTAATTCGGATTATATTGCCGTATTCTCAACCACATATACCTGCTTGAACACGAGATATTGCTTTCATGCTCTCAGGTCTTAGAAGTGAAGGGATCCTCTATATATTAGGAAGTAGTTTCTCACCATGATTAATTATAATTTTATGGGATTAGATTCTTATGTAATTTAGCTTGACATCATAGCTTCAGACCTTGGCCTCTTACTACGAATAAATAAATAAATTAAGTTATTTGTAAAAAGATAGAGATAAAGCTATGTATGATTTATGAAAATAGAATCATTGGTATATTTTTTTATTTAATATTTACTTATTTTATTTAATAAATAATATTTTTTAAATAAAAAATATTAAAATATAAATTTTTTAATGAAAAGGGATGAAAATATAATTTTAGAATTTTTATAAATTTTTAAACTAGGAGTTGCCACATAGCATGTCGCGCAGGCAGAGGAGTTGACTGGGCAAGCCATGCAGACGCCATACAAGCACGTAGAGCGAATCATGTTACGCCGCGTGTCGGGGAATGAAACGCTTGCCACGTATCAACATGATGTTCAATTAGAGTTTAGAATTGGTCAACGCGTCAGGCCACGTGTGGCTATGCTATTCCTCCGCGAGTTCCACCCGTGCGTCACATCATCTGTTTCCGTGAATCACGTCGCGTTGCATGTCGTTGACTTAGCAAGCGTTGACTCTGACTGGTCTCCCTTGCCACGCATCACTCTCTGGTTCACTTAGTAAATTTCTGATACCACGTGTTGCACTGTGATTGGCTGGAATTGTCAATTTTGCTTGTTTTGAACGTAGTCCTTGATCTGAAGCTGATTTGACGGTTCGGATCGCACATGAGCTTTATTTAAGCCTTTAATCACTCTGTAAACCCTAAGTGGTCTCCATTAGCATAAAAAAGGAGAAAAATATAGAAAAATTCAAGAGACGACACAATTTTAGTGAAGATTCAAGAGGAGATTAATACTACAATTCAAGAGATTGATTGTATTTTTTTCTACTCTTTTCTTTGTCAATTTTTATGTCTTTCTTTATGAAAAATATGAGTTTTATAAACACAATTATGTATAATTAATTTAGAGATCTTATGAATCCAATTTTTACCATGTGATGATCTAATTTTTTTTTTTTCTAATTATAATGTTAATTTAATTATATTATTTAATCTGATTTATATGTTATTAATTGTTTGGCCAATAATTTATCTATAAAGACAATTAAATAGATTTGAGAGAATTATTTAATTGTTTGTCTTGATTAAATAACATGCATAGTTTCTAAACAGAGATGTGTGATTCTTATGTATGTGATCAATAATTGATGAACTTAATGACTAGTATGCAATTTAATTGACAAGAGAGTGATTTAATTAATTATTATATGGTGTGTTGTTTACTTAAGAGAGCAATACATGTTAGGTTAAATTCAATTGATCATGTAATTAATTGATAATTATATTGGGAGTATTATAGTGATTCACATGTTTAGAAAATTAGGAGATTAAGTATTTCTAGATATTTTCTTATATATCTTTTTAGCTATCAAATTTGATTTAATTAATTATTGCTATTTAGTTTTAGTTATTTTATTTTGTTTCCTTAAAATATAAAAATATAAAAAAAAATATTTTAAAAATTAATTTATAATAAAATAATATCTGTGAGAATAATTTTCTTTTATCATTATATTACTTGTTACGATATATATACTTACATATTCATTGTACATACTTACTATGTGTCGATCAGTGACCCAAGTAATATTATAAATTGATTAATTGTAATAGTTTATAATGGTCGTGAGTGTCCCTGCCCATCAGAATTAACCTTTTTAAGATCACATAGTTCATGGGTTGTATGACTCTCACTATAGTCTGTAAACGAATTCCTAGTTTCCACCTGATCCTTCTATTAAGCAGTGAAATTTGTTTTTCTAATTATTCTTTATTCACTAAATGTGGCTTTCGTTCTCAATCTTGTCCTGTGATACAGCAAATAATAATCTATATTTGACACATGTACAAGCCGATGATCACAAGAAAACAAAGTAGAAATACTTGTAATAATTGCACACGCGTTTTAACATACACTCTATATTAGCTGGAGGTACTTAGCACTTGTTTCACATTCTTTGCTGCAGGCCTTGTTTCTAATTTTGTATTTAGAAGATGGGAATCTGGGTAATAATGGATGAGTCAGACTCTTGAACGGAAGGTATGGATATATACCTCAAAGACAGACACTAGTACCTTACTTATGGCCACTGCGACACTTTCGTATTTTACTTCTCAATTGAGCATTTTAATCTTTTATTCTTTTAATATGGAGCTCGTAAGTTCTATATTGATAATTGACCAAAAATATTAGGGAAAAAAGTCATAATTTTGGACTATGTATACAACGTGCTACACTTAATCTCTATTGAGAGGATCATCAATGTTGGTAATTTTATCAACATAACTTTCATATCGTAATTACATAATTCATAATACTTCTCACAAGTTGTACGGTCCCATGTATCGTATTATGGTTACAGTGATTATTCAAGTAACATTATATATTATGTGTATGTTCAATAAGTTTTTATTTTATTTAATTTTAATATTAAATGATAGAGTTATAAGCCTTTTTATTTTGAAGGATCGATCACTAAATGATCCCACTCTGATACTTCCTTTCAGAGTAAAATTACACACTTAGTTTCCCTCCTATAGAGGGATTGGTCCTATTATAGTGGGATCAATCGGATCAATCTCCCTATTGGAGGATATATAGAGATCTATCTCCCTTTGATTCTTAACTAATCTTGTTAAATTAGGTAATTTTTAAAAATGAAGTTCGGTGAAAGGGATCGATCTCTTATCTCAATAGTGAAGTATATTTTTTAGAGGAATTGATCCCCAAAATTGATCGATTTCATCTCATTTTTCAAGATTTTTAATCTTAATTGGCAACCAACTAAAAATAATATTTTCCCACACCAAATGAGTTACTTTTTCACCTAGGTTTTTTATAAATATATCACTCACTTCTTTGTATCTTTTAATCAAATGATAAAAGCAATTTCTTGGAGCAACAATTTTTAAAGTGTCTTATTTCTACTCTCTGCTGTTTTAATTTAGACTTTGGTTTCGAATTTCTCATATGGCATATTATTATGATCAGAGCTTCTTTAATAATATTGATTTTAGAATTGTGCTTAAATTAATTTTGTTTTAGGTTATCTATATACTTTTTGTTTACATTGACGAAGCATATGTTAGGGTTATATATCCATTGTATTAATTCATTTAAAACATGCACAATATTTGTATTATTTTTACTAACCTTTTAGGTTATTCCTTGGGTGAGTTAGGTAGTTCGTGTGATTCGAACTTACTAGAACATTGGGTTTGATTCTAACACTTACCTTATGAAGATTGGAGTAGAGTGATGACTCGTAAGTAGATTACACCATGTGCTTTATCATGGTAAGGATAGTTTAAAAACTCTCTATAATTGAACATTAAATTTCATAGTAGATAAATTAGGTGGTTTAGTGGACCGGTGGTTTTCTTCTTATGTCATATTGGCCTAAGTTATTATCACTTAAAAGAATGTGTCATTTATTTATTTATGCATTTATTATTTATATGCGATTAAATGTCTGATCATTATGATTAATTTATTAATTTAGATTTGATATTTTTTTAAAAGTAATCTATTAATCTCCTTTTAGGCTTATTTGGTCCATATTAGAAGTTTCGATTAGTATCAAAGCCTACACTAGACACACTTATTATTTGATTTATGGTGATACACACATAGATAACATGAAAAAGGGTAAACCATCTATAAGACCCCCACTCTTTGACTTGTATAACTATTCAGCTTCACATGAAAGTCTTCCTCAAGCAATATGAGAAAGTAGGGGATGTAAATCTTGATGGTTGGGAGCATTCTTCGTAAGGAAAATGGTGTAACAACTATAAAGAAAAGGAAAGAGTGGACTTCTGAAGAATGCACCCTTAGTCTTATGAAGAAAGCACCCTTAGTGGTTCAAATCAAAAGAGCTTAAACATGATATTTTTTGTAGTGTCGACTGATGAATTTCTTTGATTGTAAGACTGCCAAAAGTGTTTGGGATCCTATTACACTAGCACACGAGGGTACTTCCTAGGTGAAAAACTGAGACTACTTATCGCTCAATTTGATTATCTAAAAATGGAAGAGAGTGAAACCTTTAATCAATTTTATGTTAGATTGTGTGATATCATTAGTGCTTATTTCAATCTTGGAGAGAAAATTGAATAGCCTAAGCTAATATGAAAACTTCTAAGCTTCTTGACTAAAAAATTAAAGAAGAAGGTAATTGTAGTATATGAGAGCAAGAATGTGGATACTTTAAATCTTGATGAGTTTGTAGGGTCAATCGAAGCATATGTGAAAATTTTTAGTTACGAGTCTAATTAACTAGAGGGGCATGAGTAGGTAATTAATATAATTATACTAAATCAAAATTTGCCAGTAGCCAAACATGCAATCATGTTTAAATAAAATAAAGCGAGAATAAATGAAGATTTAACACACGATATTTTAGATGGAAATAACTTAGACCACAACAATGACCTAAGAGGGAAACCATCGATCCACCGATCCACCTAGCTATCCATTATGAAAATAAGATTCAATTACAAGGCCAAAACTTAAATTACCCTCCAAGATAATGCCTCAAGTAATTTACTTATAATCCATTTCTTTCCTTCATAATCTTCACAAGAAAGGTGTTCGGATCCAGAGCAACGTCGATAAACTTGAGTCACACGACAATTGAACCTGTTCAACCAGCACTTGAAAAGTTAACACAATAACACTAGTGCAAAGTGTGCCCTAGAGTAGATTCAATAATAAATAACCCTAACTAGAAGATTTAAGAATATATTAGTTAATTTAAAATTATCTAACAACTCTAAAACAAGTAGATTAAGCACAAATTCAATAAAACTAGCTTTTCTTAAGTTAAATAATCAAATCAAATAATTATGATATTACATACACAATTATTTGATCCAAGAATTCAAGAACATAATAAAGATGAAGTTATATAAGCATATAATCAAAATATCATAAATTAAATAGGTTTATTAATAAATCAAACACAACAGCCAATGTTTGGCATATTAATTAAAGAAATAAGTCTAAACAAATATGATATTATTTTTATAAAACATTTTGAGAGAGAGAACACAAAAACAATTAGAAATTATAATGAATGTGGTTGAAGAAAACAAGATGTATTAGATTGTTTAAATAGTAAATATTAAAGCTCTAATACTAAGTTAAAGTCTAATTATAAATCTACCCATTAAACAACTCATAAGGCAATAAATAATAAGAATAATATGGTAATTGGAAAGTTTGGCTTAGTAAACAATTAGATCAATAATGAAACTCTAACTGCTTGATCGATCCAGGCAACATTTAATAAAACCTGAGACAAAATGGATCGAATATGATTGATCTAGTTCGAGCGATCAAATGATCTACCTCAATTTTAAAATCAATTCGAAAGGACTTAGATTATATAGATTGATACTCGATCGATCTACCTCCTCAATTGATTGAGCAACACATATATTAAATGTTTTTATATGTCTAATATAAAATCTAATATGTATAAGAACAAGTATATACCTAAACATATGGACTTGAAGCTAAAAAGTTTCTTCGACTTGAATAATGATCTTAAAAATATGCCTAGAAACTAAATTATATTTAAATATTTTGTTCACGAATATTGTCAACACTCATAAATCTTACAATCTTCTCATTTGACATATTCGTGTGACATAACATCTCTCTCACTACATCACCCTTATAGGAATAGAAAATTTTACATAATGGAACTATCCTATAATCTTATGGAACCATCTTTGCTTGAATCTTGACAACTTATGTGTACATTGAATAACAAAAATACAACTTGTCTTCAAAAGACTCATTGTTTATCAGTTCAATGTATATAACAATAAAAAAACAAAGAAACATATATGTAGTGAGGAACTGATGACTCTATGAAAGTAGTCATTGACACATTTATTTTTACTTAATATTAATTTGTTTTGTTCAATAAATAATATTTTGGGCTAAAAATATTAAAATATAAACTTTTTAGTGAAAATATAATTTTTGAATTTTTTTGGGATTTTTAACGCAGGGCAAATCAAAAGCTGTCACGTGGCCTACCACCCAAGCAGAGGAGCTAATTGAGAAAGCCACGTAGATTCCATGCAAACAAGGACAACGAATTATAGATTGTTGCGTGTGGGGAGGACGAACTGCATATCACGTGTCAACACAGCATTCAATCCGACTTTAGAGCATGGTTAAACCTTCATGCCATGTGTCACCACTATATTCATCCATCCATTCCACCTGTATGCCACACCATCTATTACCTCGATTCACGTTGCACCGTATAGTGCTAATTAAGCATGCGTTGACTTGGAACGGTCTATCCTACCACGCGTCACTCTCTGATTCGCCTTCTGATTGTTCAGATTGCACCTGAGTTATATTTAATTCCCTAATCACCCCATAAACCCTAAGGGGCCATCATTAGCATAATTTTGGTCAATTTTTGGAGCTAAAAGGAGACAAAAATACAAAAAAATCAAGAGCGGATACAATTTTGACGAAGATTCAATAGAAGATTAACACTACAATTCAAGAGGTTGATTGTATTTCTTCTTCTACTCTTTTCTTTATCAATTTCTATGTCTTTCTTTATGAAAAATATGAGCTCTATGAATATAATTATGTATAGTTAATTTATTAATCTAGAAATCTTATAAACCCAATTTTTACCATGTGATAATCTAATATTTTACCCAAATTATAATTATAATTTATTTATATTATTTAATATGATTTTTATGCTATAATTATTTGGCCAATAATTTATCTATAGAGGAAATTAAATAGATTTGAGAGAATTATTTAATTGTTTGTCCTAATTAAATAACATGCATAGTTTCTAGGCAAAGATATATGATTCCTATGTATGTGATCCATACTTGATAAACTTCATGAGTAGTATGTAATTTGATTGGCATGAGAGTGTGATTAAATTAATTACTATATGGTGTGTAATTTACTTGAGAGAGGAATACATGCTAAGTTAGATTCAATTGATCATGTAATTAATTGATAATTATATTGGAGGATTTTAGCGATTTACATGTTTAAAAAATTAGAAAATTAAGCATTTTTAGATATTTTCTTATATATATTCTTAGTTACTAAATCTGATTTAATTAATTATTACTATTTACTTTTAGTTATTTTAATTTTGCTTCCTTAAAATATAAAAACACAAAAAAATTGATTTTTATTTTTTTAGTTGTAAAAATTAGTTTTTAATAAAATAATCTCCTTAGGAACGATATTTGTTTTATCATTATATTACTTTTTTAGATACGTATACTTGCATATTCATTGCACACACTTTGTATGTGGTGATGAGGAGCAACATATAGAACTCAATGTATTCTCCCCCTATGTGCAATCTATCTCATTTAAATATTTCTTCTGTTAACTATCCCCCATTTTGTCATAAAAATAAGTAACATTAATAAAAAGTAATAAAATTTCTTTTTAATCGAAGGTTACTTAACTGAACATTACTAAAACTTAATATATAAATGATGAAATTAATTTTGTTTAAAGTGTGATTATCTATTGACAACATAAATATATGTTGATAAGACACAAACACATACATGTCATATCAATAATCACTAAGAGTAAGATACATGCTCGAACTGTAATAATATGTCAATTTGTTCATTTATGATTAATTATAAATGTTTTAAAGAAAATAGTATATTGTACTAGAATTCTTACTTGTACAAAATAAAATTTATTTAGTAAGAGAAATCTTATTTTTTTTTGTATTTTCCTTTTATTATTTTTTGTGAAGGATTGATTATTTATTTTCTTTTTATATAACCATATGTAGCTCTCTTTTTGTGTGCTTGCAAAAGCTTTTGCATTTTTATTTTTCCTTTAATAGTAATTTTTTTCACACTAATTATGAGGTAGTTTTCTCTGTTTATTTCGATAGCTTCACACATCACATTAGTTAGATCTCTTGAAACTAAGTGTCTTTCTATAGTAGCATTTTAGAAAGTTAAAGATTGAGCTCAAATACAATTTTGTAATCAAGGTTAACTCATGCAACATAATCTCACAAAATCAATCATAAACTTCAAGCATGACATACGTATGTGTCCAGTGAGTGTGCAAGTAGGTTCTTATCAACATTGGTAACCAGATGTGAAAAATATGTAAATACATAAGTCAAAATATACATTTGCATAACAAAGAGTCAATCAGAATAAGTCAAGTTTGTAAAGGAAAGTAATATGTAAAGTTTATTTATTGTTTAAAATAAATATACTTCCCATTTATTTATTTTATTTTATTTTATTAAAACTAAAGAAATATCAATAAAAATATAAAAATGCACATACAGACTCCAAAAAAAATTCTCACTTAGGGTTAAATAAGAACTCAAATAAAAGTACCAAGGTGGACAATAGGGGACGATCAAGTGATCAGAAAAAGATAATATTTTCTGATCTAAATTTTCTTGAATTTTGGTTTCTCTATACCTTTGGGTTAGAAATTAACTATCTAATAATTATTAGAAATCAGTCATAGAATTAACTGTGTTGAATTTGACTTGCCTCTTTGAACCAAAAAACTTCATGCTTTTTAGTATAATTATTGGAAATTTTCATAGATGGATAATAATTATGAGTCATATAACCAAAAGCATGGAAAGGATTAACAACATAGGTAGTATCCTACAAAATCTACACTTGAGATTAATATGATATTTTGTAATGATATTTCCTACCACAATGATGACAGATAGGCAAAAACTTAATAGTTTTTTCTATTATAGGTACAACGAATCTTTGTGCATGATTAATAATAGTAGGAGTAGAGTTAGAAGGTCTTACAAATGTAATCTTTGATGTTGAAGCTACATATGTTACAAGTGAAGAAGGCACGTTAGAGGATTTTACAAACTGAGTTATATTTCAAGATGATGGCATAGAATCCTCATCGACATAGCCTAATCCTCTCTTGTCTCCATAAGGTTTTCCATAGTTAAAAAATTTGTTTAGTCTTCAGCTCTAATGGTTAACCTATTCACAACTTCCTTTGATTATTCGAGTTTATGCACAAGATTTTGGTTTTCCTATTTAATATTTGTAAGACTTGAATTCAAAACATCAATACATTCAAAAAACTCATTTTTTTTTCTTTTCTATCTTGGAGGGATTAAGTTAATAGGATTTTCCTTTTTCACTTAATTTACTTACTTCAACTAGTAGCCTATCTTTTTCTTTCTTAGACCACATTAAGTATATCAATAGTTTATTAAAATTATTAGTATTAAATTAAGTAGGAAAAAACTTTAATATCACTTTCCTCATTATTTGAGCCAATACTCATTGAAGTGTCTATCAATAGTTCTAATGAACGCTAGGTAGTTGGTGCCATAATTTTCTATGTTATTGGGATTGTCGTTATCACTTTCTGAGTCAGTAAGGGTAACATTGAAAGGTTTTCTAGTTTTCTTCTTCTTGTTGGCACATTCAATTGCAAAATGCCTAATCCTATTGCATTCAAAAACATTTAAGTTCAGTACATTTAGTTTTCTTACCTTCAAATCTCATAGATTTGAGTTCTTTTGATTTAAGATCCTTTGTACGGTTTGGTTGCTCGTTACTTTGTGATTTATTATGATTGAATATTTTCTTGAGTCTTTTGGCTAAGAATATGAATTATTCATCATCCTCATCATTCTCATTGTCACCATCATCAGTCATGACATTTTTGAAAGGTACAACTTTGTTTTTTGGAGGTGTTTGAAAGCTCATCTCAAAGGTTTGAAATGAGCCAACAAGTTCTTCTATTTTGATGGTGTCTTCATCCTTGCTTTCATCAATGAAAGTGGTCTTTGTATGGAAGTGATCTGGTATTTAGTAGAGAATCTTTCAAATTATCCTAAATTAATCAATTTTCTCTCCAAGATTGACAAAGGTGTTAGTAATTTCACATAGTTTAACATAACATTCAAAAAGGTCTCAAACTCTTTCATTCTAAGATTTTAAAATCGAGTACTAAGAATGAAAAGTTTAGTTTGTTTAACTTATGTGGTGTCCTTATAGGCAACCTCTAAAATATCCTAAGCATGCTTAGTAGTATCAACATTAGAGATATGACAAAATTCACCTACAAACATAGCACTAAAAATAACATTAATATCTTTTGATTTTAGTTACTAGTATTTTTATCTTGAATGGTCCATTTGTTCCTAGGTTTAAGTGTGACAATATTATCTATGGTAACTGCAGGTGAATCTTAACCATAAATAACATAGTTTCAAACCCTCTATAGAACGTAGAAAGGCTCTCATACGAGCCTTCCAGTATGGGTAGTTAGACCCATCAAAGAACGGAGCATAGATTATAGATGAATTCTCTCTGAAATGAACCATTACAAGGTCTTAGCCAAACATTAAGTATATTTAGTGACTCACTTTGATATCAATTGAAAGTTTTTAGTTACGAATCTAATTAACTAGAGGAAGTGAATAGATAATTAATCAAATTATGTCAAATTAAAAATTCACAAATGACTAAACATGCAATCATATGTAAATAAAATAAAGCTAAAATAAATAAATATTTGACACACAATATTTTAGCTTGAAACAACCTTGGCTACAATAATGACCTAAAAGGAATCAGTCCACGAATCCACCGGACCTAACATGCATTATGAATATAAGGTTCAATTACAAAACCAGAACTTAAACTTACCTATAAGATAATGCCCCCCAAGTCTACTTGCAAGCTGGTACTTTCCTTCATAGTCTTTATAAGAAAGGTGTTTGGATCCAAATCAAAATTTTGATAAATTAGAGTCACATAAGCAATTGAAATCGTTCAACTAGTACCTGAAAAGTTAGCACAATAACACAAGTGCAAAGTGTGTTCTAGAGCAAATTCAATAATGAATAATTCTAATTAGAAGATTTAAAAATATATCAGTTAATTTTAAATTGTCTATTAACCCTAGAACAAGCAAATTCAACTAAGGTTCAATAAAGATAACTTCTTTGAAGTTAAATAGTCAAATCAAATAATTATGATATTACGCACACAATTATTTAATCCAAGCTTTGAAGAACATAATAAAGAAGAAGCTTATGAACATATAATCAAAATATCATAAATTAAATAGATTTATTAATCAATCAAACATAAACACCAATATTTGAAAGATAAATTAAAGAAAGAAGCCTAAACAAATATAATATTGTTTTTGTAAAATGTTTTGAGAGAGAGTGCAAAAACAATTAGAAAAATATAAAGAATATGGTTGAAAAAAAGAGGTATTAGGTTGTTTATATAGTAAATATTGAAGCCTTAATACTAGGTTAAATTCTAATAAAAAATTTGTCTAATAAACTATTCATAGAGTAGTGAATAATTGGGACAATATGATAATTGAAAAGTTTGATTCAATTAAACAATTGGGTTAATGTTGAAACCCTCGCTGCTCAATTGATTCAGACCAAGCTTGATCAATCGAATCATTTTTGATCAATTCAGACAACATTTAATAAAAACCCATGATTATGTAGATCGAATATGATTGATTATCGATCGATCCAGTTCTCAATCGATCTAGTCAGTATTCGATCAATCGAGCAACATACATACTCAGTGTTATTATGTGTCTAATATGAAATCTAACTTGTTTAAGAACAAGTATATACTTGAAACATATGGACTTGAAGCTCGAAAGTTTATTCAACTTGAATAGTGATATTAAAAAAATGCCTAAAAATTAAATTTTATTTAAATAGTTTATTCACGAATATTGTTAACACTCATAAGTCTTACAATACAAACTGACTCTTAAGTCACCTAAGAAGTGTAAAAGAATTTCCATCAAAAGCATAGAGAACAAAGCCTCATATAGTGACAACAACATGGATGAGGAGGAACTTTTGCTTTCCAAAAAAATTCAATAAGTTCTTCAACAAAAGGAATAAAAAATGCGCAGGATAATCAAGATGTACCAAGAACTGTATAGGAAAAGAACTAAAATCTATTAGTTTTGAAGATAAGAAAACTAAACCTATTAATTCTCAATGTTATACATGCGATAGTATTGGTCATTTTCTCAATTGAGAGTGCAAATAAAAAGAAGAAAATAAAAGAGCCTTCAATGCTACTCTAAGATCTGAGTGACTCATAAAGAGACTGTTGGTGAGTAAAATGATAGTGAGACTAACTTTCTTGCAGTCGCTACATTCGATGATGGACACCCAAGTAAGTTTGAGAATGGGTTAGACAACAAAGGAGTTACTTAGGGTTGTCAACGCGGTAGGCAGGGATCAGGGTCCCCCTCTTTGACCCCATTCACTAATGGAGATTTACCCCATCCCTACTTTAAATCTTTACAAGGCTATTGTTATTCATTCTTTCATAGCATTCGTAAAACAAA
The DNA here is from genome assembly GCA_030763125.1 of Hippophae gyantsensis. Lineage (NCBI taxonomy): Eukaryota > Viridiplantae > Streptophyta > Magnoliopsida > Rosales > Elaeagnaceae > Hippophae > Hippophae gyantsensis. Next base: position 27,069,983 of record CM061035.1, on the reverse strand, counting down.
ACAAGCATTTTGGTCTTCATCCAATCAACTCTCACAATATTCCATCGCTATCCGTACCAAAAAAAGTATATATCCTATAATAATTGAGAATAACTAATTTACAGTGTAAGTAACAAAACTATAGTTTTAAATTTTTAAAAAAATTAACGCATCACATCTTCATCTTCATTGCAATAAAATGAATTCATATTATTATTATATTTTAAATCTACAAAAATTACATATAAATATCAAATTAAGCAACTTTGATATAAAACTAACAAGGAAAGACAAACTAATTATTTATAAAAATAGTAAAAATACCTTCATATTTAGCCTATAACCAACTTTGGTAAGACATTAATGCCTCGGTTGCATCCGAGTGAAGTCTATTGTGAGTCTTACTTAGAACTCTACCGCCGGTACTAAATGGTAACTCAAAAGCAACAGTAGAAACTAAAATTGCTAAAATGTTTATAGAAATTTCTTGTAAAATTAGATATTTTGTTCCTTTAGTCCTCCACCGTAAGAGTCAAAATCAGCATACCTAGGACCAACTTTCTCCTCTAGGTAGATGACCAACATTGACTTTTCCAATTTAGAGACACTTGAGGTTTGTATAAATCTATCATATACCTTCATAGCTTCCACATCATATTCCAATGTACTCAAAGGTGGTGCTTTTAGAGCTAGACTAATACCACCCATTTGGCAACTATCAACAACATTTGATCTGTTTCCGTACTCGTGCTCCGAGTCATACAACTATGTTTTAACATTAATAATTTCATCTCTTTGAAGAGTCTTTATATATCTTTGTAAAATAAAACTCAAACCACTTCTAATTTACACCTAGGGTCCAATACAGTTCCTAAAACAACAACTTTTTGAATAATGTTCCAATATTTGTCAAACTTCTCAATCACACAACTTGCCATTCTTTTGATTACATCCTCTCCAAAACTGAACCAAACAAGAAGTGCCAGTCGAATTCAACCGCATATTTGAACAAAAAATAAATTTATTGTTAGATATTTTTAACTTTTATTGACTCTTTCTTTTTGTGCATTCAAAGTACAAGATTTATAAGTAGTCGTTTTTTGCATAATCTTTTTTTTATTTTTGCACGAGCCATAAACCTAGCATGAGACTTTCACATTGACTTTCACATTAGTTATGGGGTAGCCCTCTCTGCTCACTCCAATAGCTTCACACATCACAGTAGGTAACCCTCTTAATTCTAAGTGCCTCCGTACTATAAAATTTTAAAAAGCAATAATTAAAACTCAACACAATTTTACAATCAAAATTAATTGAAGTCATAAAGTCTTTTAAGAAAATTCATAAACTTCAAGCATATCATATGTGTGTGTTCGTGAGTATGTGAATAAGTTCATGTCAACATCGATCATAACATGTACAAGAATATGTGTGTGTGCATACGCCAAATTGTAGAATAATTTATACAATAAATATCAAAATTAGTTACGTCTTTAAAAACAAGGTTATATGTCTGTAACTGTTGAATAAGTCTAATACCCTATTTGCCAAATAAAAATTCTACTTTTTTTTTGTAAGTTGAACTAATAAATAAAATAAAGACAATAAAGATTGCTCACTTAAATTCATTTAAGAACTCTAACAAAAATACTTAGATGAAGGAATAAAAGATAGTCAGGTGACCAAGAAAAAACAACATTTTCTAATCTACATTTTCTTGCATTTTGGTTTCTCTATATCGTTGGGTTAGGACTCAACAAACTTAGGTTTCATAGGCGTGTTCTTAGACTTAGTTGTACTTTTCTCATTCATCCCAAATAAAGATGTAGTATGCATAATAGGATGATGATAATAAGTCTTAGCATTAAAAGTACTGAATTTTACTTGCCTATTTAAACCCAAGACTTCATGCTTCCTAGTAGAATTTTTAAATACATTATTATAATTTTCATTCATCCTTGAATATGATGTAGCATTCATAGATGGATGATACTTATGGGTTCTACTGTGTGAAACATGAAAAAATTTATTAAATTTAGGAGCATTAATCAAAAATCTACATTTTGGTCTTATATGACATTTTCTACCACAATGATGACAAATAGTTACAAACTTAACGGCTTTTTCTACCACAGGTGCAATAATTTTTTGTGCATAAATAGTAATAGTAGGAGTAGAGTTTAAGAACCTTACAAATGTGGTCTTTGATGTTGAAGGTGTAGAACTCTCGTCCTTATCACCATGTGACTTACCAATGCTCAAGATTTTATATAAGTGTTGAGCTTCAATGATAAATCTCTCCACTATTTCACATGATTCTTTGAGCTCTTGCACCTGTTTTTTATTATCTTTAACAAGATTATTATTTTCTTCTTTCAAACCTACAAGACTCAAATTCAAAGCATTATTTTGTTCTTGAAATATATTATTCACTTCTTTTAATTTATCAAAAAATATTTCATGTGCCTCAAGTTGTTTATTTAATTTTTCTATTTTAGTATTTAAACTATTATTCACTTTTATGGCCCTAAGACATTTAGAAAATAATTTTTTAGAACTTTTAACATTATATGTAGAGAGAAAAAAAGATTCAAGTTTCTCATCATCTAAAGCTATATCCTCAATAAAATGATCCATAATAAAAATCTGTAGGACTAACACTAAGTGTATCTAGTTTTGGTTCTAATACCAATTGAAAGTTTATAATATATGGACCTAATTAACCTAGAGGGAGTTAATAGGTTATTTTTAATTTTTACCAATTTATAATTTAATAACCTAAACAAAGCAGTCAGACATGCAATTGTGTGTAAAATAAAGTGTAGAAATAAAAGAATAACACACAATATTTTTAGGTAGAAACAACTTAAGCCATAACCATGACGTAAAAGGAAAACCACCTATCCACCGAACTTTTCACTGTAAAAAATAAATGTTCAAGTACAAACTCGGTCTTATGCTACCCTCCCTAGGATACTGCCCCAATGTACCTTATTACGAGCACCTGCTCTGTTTTCACAGTTTCCAATATTAGTGTGAGTGATTTTTAGATTAACGTTCCAATAAGCTTCCCGCCAATCAGATACGTTCCTAAATTAACTACAAAATGGTTAGTACAAAAACCAATATGTGTTCTAGAATGGATTAAATAATGAATAATCCTAACTAGATAATTCAAAATATGTTACTTAAATCAAATCAACTAGTAAATCTTAGAGCAAAAAGATTAAGCACAACTTCAATAAAAATAGTTTCTTTAAAAATTAATAATCAAATCAAATAACTATGATATGATAAAAACAATTATTTGATCTAACAATTTAAGAACCAAAATAAAGAAGAAGCCATAAGAACATATTATCAAAATATCATAAACTAATTAGGCTTATTAATCAACCAAACATAACCACTAATATTTGATAAATTAACTAAATGAAGAAGCCTAAAGAATTATGATCTTATATTTGTAAAACAAGGGAGAGAAATTCAGAAGAATAAAATAATGTTCTTGTGTGGTTGATTGAAAAACTGAGCAATGAGTTTTATTTATAGGAAAAATTAAAACTCTTAATCTTATGTAATTGATAAATATCTTTTCTGTTACAAATAGGATTAATAATATTCCTTAATTAAAAAAAAACTCTCATATGATTGATAATTATATTTTCTATTATAAATAGGATTGGTAATACTCACTAATTAAGAAGACTCTTATTTAAAAAAGAGTTTTTTTTTAAATAAACTCATTAATCATGAAGATTCTTATTTAAAAAGAAGTTATTTTAAAATATATTTTAAGCTAAAGATTTAAACTATAATTTAGAGTATATCTTTTCTCATATTTTAACATATATCTTATTCTATATTTTAGCAAAAAAAAAAATAATTTCAGATTTATAAATATATGCTATTAAATGTGTGAGTGTAATCTTATGTATTATAGTTATAAAAGATATACCTGAAGTACAATTATCTGAAATTCTGAAGTTTCTTCAACTTTGTTTGATAGACTTGATAATAAGCTTAAAAATAAGTTTATAGGTAAATATTTTGTCCACGAAAATAGCTAATACTTATAATCTTTACGGTATCAACAATTTTCAATGATCAAACACATTTCTATAAACTAGTGCACTTTGAAGCATCAAATACATAGAATTTCACCCGATTTTATAATAAAAGATAACTTTTTGGTATTTCCATGAACTGGCATGCAATTCTCTCAAATTTTTCAAACTTTACTTTGAGTTCCATGCCAATATATTACACTATCCCTTATTTTTTCCAATATAATCATCTATTACTACTTACCCATCCTTAACCACTAAGTTTGAAATATGTGACGCACATCTGCTATGAAATATTCCCCCTTCCAACATTAAAGAATAAGCATGTATTTTTTCCATCAAATATCTTATAGCAGAATCATTACTAAAGCAATTATGCAAGGTGATAGTAAATAACTTAACACCCATATTCCAACCTTTTAATGTTGGAACAAATAATCAATGGTACTGACTTCATTAGTGTGAGAGTGGGAACATATACAAACTTGAAAAAAATTTAATTATTAGAAAATTTCAAATAAAAATAAACATGTTAATTAAGAATATATTACATAATTATAATTAAATACATATACCTCAAAAAAAAATTTGGTAGTTTCCATTGATCATTTATGAAATGTGTTGTCACCGTCATATATCCCTTATTTTTGGGTGCCATTAGTCCACATATCCCTAGTTATTGCTGTTGGTGTGTGCTATAACAGTGGCAGACACAAATGCTCAATGGAGTGAAACATGGAGCAGACAATAATATTAGTGGAGCCATAAAACCTGGATGTACAGGTTTTATGGTTATTGTTTAATTTTCATTTTCCTTATATACATATATTGTAAACTCTTGTAAAAACAGAACATAAATAATAATGAAATATAGTGATAATTATCAGAGAAATACAATATTTTGACATGGTATCAGAGCAGGATATTGCTAACTAATGAACTACTTGCTGATTTATGATGAAACTACCATTTTTTGATTGCTGATTTCTTTGATTTGAATTACGAATTACGATTTACGAGATCGATTTACGATTTACGGTTTACGATTTCGATTTACGGGTGTGGCTACTGATTGTAGCTGCAGTTTTTCATTTTTTTTGAGTTCTGATTTCTGGTTTATATTCAGCTCTTGTAGCCGTTTCAAACACCGAACATGTGCAGCTCAGAAATGAAAGCAAGATAGTTATTTCACGTTTATTTGTTCAGAAATTCAATAGAAGATTACGGGTTACACTTAAAAAAAATATCAGCATACAACTTACAAGGAGTCAAGGGATTCGCAACACCAACTCAACGAAGAACCATAGAAAGAAGGTCGGACCCATTTGGAAACCGAGTACTCACAGCATCCGTTGGCGCAGTTCCTTGGAAACCAAGTACTCACAAGCAGCCGTTGATGCAGTTCCTGAGAATAACAGAATAGGTGGTGCTGTGTTCTTGAAACTACATTTCGAGCAGAGAATGAAGGAAAAAAACCAGTAACAGAGGCAGTTTGCGAGAAGAGAAGAGCTGTTGCGAAGAAGAGCGCCACTGCGAAGAATCTGAGAGAAGAGGAGAAGAAGAGGGCTGCGAGATTTTGGTTGAGGAACGCAGGGAAACTGCGCGACTTTGGAAGGAATTTTTTTTTCTCTGCGCTCGACCAATCTGCTGAAATCGCGCAGGAAGAAAGGCACCGCTGCGAGAGAACGACAAATTAGGGTTAGGGTTATAAGTTTTTTCTTTTTTGTCATTTATATAGTGGCGGAATCTAGAGATTTAACTACCAATTTCATGTTGGAAGATTTGACGGCGAAAATGACGGAAGTTTTAACTAGAGCTCAGATCAGCTCACAACCTCCGTCAACTGAAGCGTCGACTGCTCCCATTAGTATCAAGTTGGGAGGATCCAATTATGCCTTATGGTCCCAGGTGGTGGAGATGTATATCTCTGGCAAAGACAAACTGGGATATATTAATGGGGACTTTCCTCAACCTGTTGAAACCGACCCCTCATTTAGGAGATGGCGTACTGAAAATGCCATTGTCAAAGGATGGTTGATCAATTCAATGGACCCCTCCTTAATTGCAAATTTTATCCGATTCCCAACTGCAAAACAGGTTTGGGATTCGGTGGCTACCACTTACTATGATGGGACAGACACGTCTCAAGTGTATAATCTTCGCCGTCAAGTCACTCGTACAAAGCAAGCGGGTGGATCCATTGAAAAATACTACAATGACCTTCAAGGGTTGTGGCGTGAAATTGATTTCCGTCGTCCTAATCCAATGGAGTGTGCAATTGATATACAAAAATACAACTCCATCGTACAGGAAGATCGAGTGTATACCTTCCTCGATGGACTTGATGATAGATTGGATAAAACTCGAAGTGATGTGCTTCAGATCAAACCATTCCCTACGGTGGAACAAGCCTATGGATTCGTCCATCGGGAAGAGGTCAGGCAGACCGTGATGATCACAGGTGTAGATACGACACCCGGAGCAGTTATGGCTTTTAAAGGGGTCAAGGGACACCATAATCTAATGCCACCAAAAACAGGAACTTCCTTGGGTAGCAAGAAATCCATGGGAAATCCACCATCTCTTGACATGAAATGTGGCCATTGCGGAAACTCCAAACACACCCGTGAAAACTGCTTCAAACTACATCGGTATCCAGAATGGTGGAATGATCTTCAAGCACAGAAGAAACGGGACACCACTGGGCGAGCCGCTGTGGCTACCAATAATGCCTGACTATCCCTTACTTCTCAGGCCGAATCTTCCCAAGATCCAGGTATTTCAAGTAAAGTATTTCACATCTCTACTCATAGTGATAAGGAGGAGTGGATTCTGGACTTTGGAGCTACAGATCACATGACATTTGACCCAAATGATCTCTCCAATACAACTCAGCCAAGACGGAGTCGTGTTGCCAATGCAAATGGGGTCACTTATCCAGTTACAGGAGCTGGAACAGTGACCTTATCTCCTTCATTATCATTATCTAATACTTTACTTGTACCCTCTCTGTCAAACCGACTAATGTCTGTAAGTCAGGTTACTTCAGATCTTAACTGTGTAGTACTGATGTATTCTACTTTTTACCTTCTACAGGATATTCTCACCAAGGAGATCATTGGGCGTGGTACTAGGAGGGGGGGCTATATTATGTGGATGACCTCAGTTCAGGAAGAGCCAATCACATGCAAAACACTGCTGGTAACAAGGAACGACAGATTTGGCTATGTCATCATAGATTTAGGCATCCATCATTCGGGTATTTAAAGCACCTACTTCCCAGTTTATTTTCAAATATCACACATTCAGATTTCAAATGTGATACTTGTATCCTAGCAAAAAGTCATAGGACGTCTTATCCTATGAGCATGAATAAAAGTGTGACTCCTTTTACTTTAGTACATTCTGATGTTTGGGGACCTTCCCCGGTCATTACGTCATCGGGTCATCGTTGGTTTGTTATTTTTGTTAATGATTGTACACGAATGACATGGCTTTACCTTCTCAAACATAAAGATGAAGTATTTGCTACATTTCACATGTTTCACACCATGGTTCAGACACAATTTTCTGAAAAAATTAAGATACTTAGGTCTGATAATGGAGGGGAGTATGTTAATCAACAATTCCGGACATACTTTGACAACCATGGTATTCTCCATGAAACCTCATGTTCACAAACCCCACAACAGAATGGGACTGCGGAGAGAAAAAATCGGCATATTTTAGAAACGGCTCGGGCCTTACTAATCGGTGCACATATGCCTAATAAATACTGGAGTGATGCTGTTACTACAGCTGTGTATCTACTGAATCGAATGCCCACAAAGACCTTACAATTTCAGACTCCATTAAAGGTGTTATCTGATCATCTTCCTTTGCCTACTATTTTGATGCTTCCGCCCCGAATTTTTGGATGTGTTGCTTTTGTCCACCTCCATAAAAATCAACGAACTAAGTTGGATCCATGTGCTGTCCGATGTGTATTCTTGGGGTATGGTGTACAAAAAAAGGGGTACCGATGTTATGATCCAATTACTAAAAGAAACTATACTACCATGGATGTCACTTTCCTCGAATCAGAATGTTTTTTCCCATCACCGGTATCCAATTACACTCTTCAGGAGGAGAGTTATGGTGAAGAACGAAATTGGCTTGATGTTGAAATATTAGACACGAGTCCAACATACTCGGATCGTGCCAATAATATGGAGGAGCCCGTATCTAGACCCGAGCTTGAACTTCCAAGAACTGAAGCTGAAGTAGTAATTGAATCTCCAGAAGATGAAGTGGTTGATGTACCCCTCCATTCTCTAGTACCCAATGATCCTCCTGCTGAGAACACTCCTGAGGTAAGCTATCCTATCACACCTTTACAGACTAATGCTATAGATACATCTGTTGGTTATGTTTTACCTTTCAGACACAATCGAGGTAAACCTCCAAATCGATACTCCCCAGAAAGAGAAGAACGACAACCCAAGTATCCAATAGCAAATTATGTATCTACTCAAAGGTTATCAGAACCTATCAGGACATTTGCACAAACACTCTCCTCGTGTCAAATTCCGAGTAGCATTGAAGAAGCCTTATCTGATCCAAAATGGGCTCAAGCTATAAAAGAGGAATTTGAGGCACTACAGAAGAATAACACATGGGTGTTAAGCGAGTTGCCTCAAGGGAGGAAGATGGTAGGATGCAAGTGGATTTTCTCCATTAAGTATAAAGCAGATGGGTTAGTTGATCGTTACAAGGCGAGGCTTGTAGCAAAAGGATATACACAGAAACATGGGATAGATTATCAAGAAACCTTCTCACCTGTGGCTAAACTAAAAACTGTGAGAGTTTTGTTATCTCTTGCAGCAAATTTAGATTGGCCATTGCACCAACTTGACGTGAAGAATGCCTTCCTTCATGGTGACCTTGAAGAAGAGATTTACATGGATATCCCACCAGGATATACTGTTACATCAGGAAAAGAAACTGCATGTAGATTACAACGAGCATTGTATGGACTAAAACAATCACCTCGAGCGTGGTTTGGTAGGTTGAGTTCAGCAATGAAGAAATATGGGCTCTAACAAAGCAACTCTGATCATACTCTTTTCCTAAAACATCGATTAGGGAAGATAACAGCCCTTATAGTCTATGTAGACGACATGATCATTACAGGGGATGATAAAGAAGAAATCTCTAAGCTTCAAGAACAACTGTGAAATGAGTTTGAAATGAAGAACTTAGGAGGGCTCAAATACTTCTTAGGTATTGAGGTAACAAGATCAAAACAAGGCATATGTCTTTCCCAAAGGAAATATACTCTGGACCTACTAGCAGAGGCAGGACTACTAGATTGTAAACCTGTCGATATTCCAATGGTTCAAAATCATAAACTCGGAGAATATATGGACCAAGTACCAGCAGATAAACAGAGATATCAACGGTTAGTAGGTAAACTCATATATTTATCTCATACTCGACCTGATATTGCTTATGCTGTGAGTGTCGTGAGTCAGTTCATGCACTGCCCAAGTGAAGACCATATGGATGCGGTCATGCGAATACTTTGTTACTTAAAATCCTCCCCTGGGAGAGGACTTATGTTTTCAAAGAATGGTCAATTGGAAGTCCTTGGATATACAGATTCAGACTGGGCAGGGAATATGAAGGATAGGAAATCTACTGCTGGATACTTTACTTTCGTGGGGGGCAATCTTGTCACATGGAGAAGCAAGAAGCAAAATGTAGTTGCCTTATCCAGTGCTGAAACTAAATTTCGAGGAATGGTCAAGGGAATATGTGAGCTCCTTTGGTTGAAAAAACTTCTAACTGAGATTGGTGTTGCTCCTAACTCTGAAATGAACTTATTTTGTGATAACAAAGCAGCCATTGCCATATCTCACAATCCAGTTCAACATGATCGCACGAAGCACGTTGAAGTGGATCGGAACTTCATCAAACAGAATCTTGAAGAAAAGATTATTAAGCTTCCATTTGTTAAATCAGAAGATCAATTGGCTGATATACTCACAAAATCTGTGTCTGCAAGGAACTTCTACAACTCACTTGACAAGTTGGGCATAAGAGACATATATGCACCAACTTGAGGAGGAGTGTTGGTGTGTGCTATAACAGTGGCAGACACAAATGCTCAATGGAGTGAAACATGGAGCAGACAATAATATTAGTGGAGCCATAAAACCTGGATGTGCAGGTTTTATGGTTATTGTTTAATTTTCGTTTTCCTTATATACATATATTGTAAACTCTTGTAAAAACAGAACAGAAATAATAATGAAATATACTGATAATTATCAGAGAAATACAATATTTTGACAATTGCAACTCTACCTCGAAACACATCCATTTGCCTCATTGTTTTTTTGTATTTCATCTTCGTACAACTTAAGAATATCACTCCTCTTGGTATTTGTAGAAAGGCATTTGAATATTGGTTGAGCTTTGCATAATTTTCGAAAAAATATGTAATATAGGTATGATATTATGTTAATATTTTCATTTTTAAACAAAAAATAATTAATAAATGCTACACCAATACAAAAAAATTATTATTATTATTATATATATAAATGCAAATGTAAAATAAATTGAAAAAAGCTACGGATGAACTTCTGTCTATGAAATCTTAAAAAAAAAAGAGTAATAAAAAAGAGAGTGATGAGTGAATTTCTTTTTCGTTTCTAAACCTATGCCAGTTTATGTTACGTATTGTCTTTTTCCCAAAAGATACTATCATGACATGAGTTCTAGAGATTGAATGGGTTGGAAACTACTAGTGAATGTTTTTTTTTTTTTGTTTTTTGTTTTTTTTTTTTTTTTGGTAAATGTTAGACATCCTACGGTATTGAAAAAAAAGCGCAGGATAAAAAAATCAACCATTAACTGAACTCACGTCCCAAATGGGACGAGATATGATCCTAATAATGGAGTTTTTGAAAATCACAAGTTAGGATTAACGGTATCTTACCTATTAGAAGAAGGATATAGACTGATGAAGAACTGCGACAATGACATGAAGATGGTAATGGAGTTTATCAACTCTAAGGAAGAATGAAGAAGAAATGTTGAAATGGGCAAACTGCAAATGGTTGAGAGTGAGAGTCAAAATCTGAGTAGGGATCTAGAGGGTTTTTGTTCTTTTGTCTTCCTGACTTTTGAGTTATCTTTACGTTAAAAACAAATAGAGACTTTTGAGTTTTGTCTTTAACGAAATAACAAATAAATAAATAAAAACTTTTGAATCATGTCTAATCATTTAATTTGTATCATTCTTATTTTTTAATTTATTTTAATAGAAGTTGTGTTTTCATAACATGTAAAAGAAAACTAAGATAAAAATAACATAAAAGAGGCAATAGTTTAATAGTATATGTGTATCAATTTAAAATAGAGTTGCATTCTCATATATTGCAATTAATATAGTTTTTTAAATAAATATATATAATTAAAATAACATTTAGTTTAATTAATATATATTTCAAGAATCGGAGGAGGATTAACCATATTATCCCTGTATTAGATTCATCAAATTCATCAAATTAAACGGGGAGTCCTTGTCCCTAATGTCTATCTTTGAATTGGTCATTCTACCTCCTCCTTTGACGACTAGGAATTATCCATGGGATCCATCCCATTGGATAAAATTGCCAACCCTAGATTTATTTCTTCCTCTTTTTCTTGCTAAATTCAATGTCAGTAATTTTAAAGAATTTATTGATTTAATCATTTCTAGGAAAGAAAAGGATGGCTGGTTGTAAAAGTAACTAAATCGAATGATTTAATCAAAATACATGAACTTAACTCTTCTATCTTAGAAAAAGAGAAAATAGAATTATAGGAACAAGTTAATGACTTGAGTTTAAGCCTTGCAGGAACTAAACAGTAAAATAAAAGGCTTGTTTAAGTTCTTGTACAATCAAGAGAAGTCTTTAAAATGTTGACTACTAGAGCTCAACGATTGGATAAAATGTTAAGATATTGTAATTTTTATAGTGCAAAACACATAGTCTATTTATTTTATTTAGTGTATTTGTCTTCCTCTATGTAAGGTTGGTTATTGATGATCAGTAAGACACACTCGCACATAGGTAGGTACACTTTGTATGCAAGCATGTTTACATACACTACAGGGTTGATTTTCATAGTGTGCACGCTTGCTCATCAACATTGTCGCTTATGTTTTTGATTCAACTCAAGAGAAGGTATTTATGGAAATTATTCAACAATTTTTGAATAAAAAAATGAGATGTTTGGTACCTTGATGAGCTCTGTGACAAGGGCACATCGAACCCCTCGACGAACCCTTGATAAGGTGGTCGACGAGGCCTTGATGAGGTTGGTTGTAAGCTTGGGTGAGCTTTATAAATAACCCGTTCTCTTCTTATTTTCTATATAGAAAAATATAGCAGAGTTTTATCTAATTGACATCTCATTTTCTATTTCTGGATCACTATTACCTTGAGTATTGTTTAGTATTAGTGATTTGTGATTGTGTGGGTAAAATCGTGCTCTTAAATGGTGGGTACTTGAGGCGGTCTTTGCAAGTGGTTTCATATGAGAAGCCTATGTGACTATAAGTCATGTGTCGATTGATAGTTGTCTTCGAGTAACTTTTTCTTATGTGAAGAGACTATGTGGTTGTGAGTCATGCGTTGGTTGGTAGTTGCTATGATGCAACTTTTTTCATTTGTGAGAACACCTCTATAAGAGTGGATTAAGCTGAACTGTTTGAGTTCTCATATCTTTAACTATGTGTGATAAAAGGTTGTCTATATGTCCCACTTTGGTTGTGTTCAATACATGGTTGATTGTGTATCCCACATAGACAATTTATTGTTCGTGGATTGATAGTGTGTCCTATGGTATTTATTGGTTGATTGTGATTAAAGGTGGTCATCAAAGTTGTTAGTTCTTTTCACTTCACGTTATTGATTTATGGTTCCTCATCACACCACACTAGGTGGTTTTGGCTTTGGAGGAAAGCCAAGTTCGTGTGTCAAACCAGGTTGTTATGGAGGTAATAAGCGAGGGCAGTAATAGGTAGTTCAGATATAGGTCACGATTAATAGAGGTAATGGGGTTTTATTTCTGTTAGTGTTATAATTGTTTTATTTTTTAGTGGATTTTTTTATTACCGAGTGATTGTCATAAGAAACTTGAGGATCTTACCACATAGGTAAGGGTTCTATGTGGGTTTACCTCATTATATTTGGTGTTGTGCATGCTCTGATATTTGGCTAGTACAATCAGAGTTTAAATTGTGTATGTTTTTACATATTGAAGTTTAAACTTTTATTAGAAAACTTTATTTATTTATTGCATGCTTTTTGAATATTGAATATTACATCTGTTTTATAATACTACTTGTCTGTGGTTATTTGTATTAATATTATGATTAGCTATTAAATTTTTATCTTTTTGTTGTTTGCATTTCGTTCAAATCCTTAAGGATTTAATCTCTACTTAACCTAATTCTGCATCGAGTCTTAGACTCCTTTAGTGTTCTTATGCATGTTTTACCTATTGTATTTGTATAATTTGAGTTTATATCATGTCTGTGTAAATATTCTAGATCTAGACTCTGATTAAAAAGCTTATTTGATTTATGTATTTCTATGCTTTCCTTCCTTTACTTGTAACATGCCTATAGCTTTTTGTTTATTCATTTTGTTATATTAAATTAATCTAATTGTTTCAAATTTTATCTATATGCAAGCATGGTGTGAGCCTCTAAGGAGTTAGTATTTCTTTACCCTGGTTATGTACTAGGTGTTGGACTCTTTCTTAAGATATGCCATGTTTTTTTGGAAAGCATATTGTGAGAGTTTAATTATCATTTGTCGAATATGTTTCCACATATGAAATCTTTAAGTGATCGAAAATCCTTAGTTGTTACATTATGTCATACTTATGTTTGTTGCTAGTTCGAATAGGAGCTTGTGAGGTACACCATCACTAGTATGTTTACTATAGTTTGTTTTTTCTTACTACTGGTTTTTGTTGTGTGTTGAATTGAGCATGTTGTTTTGTAATTTTGTTATGTTATTTGCTTAATTCACATTTGTGATGCATGTTTGGCTGAGTTGGAATAGAGCTCGCAAAAATATTCTATGGGTTGGCATTTTCACCAATCAAGTGGTCCTAGTTGTCTATTTGAGTTTGAAAAAAAATTGGCATTTTTGCAATTGTTCATATGTATGAATATCTTTAGATATGATAAATCACATGGTAATACACGTAGACTTGAGTACATGAATGAAAGCTCTACCATTTCAACTTCCAAAACCATGTTTGTAAGGCTCACTAACCTTACTCATAATGCTACTAATTGTGCACAAACACCCATTACAATTATTATGATAGCTAAAATTCTTAAATTTGTGCTTGTATTCATCTTTGTGATAAGAAAGGCAGCATAAGAATAAGATGTAGGTTTTTTATGAATAGTTCTTAATTTAATAATTTTTTCCATACTTCTAGTTATAAGACTCATAATTATCATTATTCTACTATGCATGATGCATTTAGGATTAATTTGAAAAATAAAGCTATATTGAATAACATGCCTATGAAGTCTAAGATAGTTGAACCCTAACCAAAAGACATAAGGAAATCAAAATTGAAGAAAGTTTGGGTTATAAAAGATTATCAATTTTGGCTCTCCAACAATCTTTTTGTTTCACCTAACCATCTTTTTTGTTCACCAAAATACTTTTGATTAAGTGCTTAAGTGACTTTAAGTAAGTAATTTAAAAGGTTTGTATTTCTTTCAATATAATGATTTTTTTCTTTTTGTTTATTTAGACCGACTTTTTTAAAAAAAGAATAATTTATTTGTGCTTTCTTTAGTTAAAAAAAATATAATATAATAAAAGTGGGAGAGACTTTAAATTTATAGACTTTGGAAAAGATAAATATCTTCTCGCTTAACCCACATTTTTCAACTATAGGTCCTGATCATGAATTGATAGGAAACACCATGCATTAGGACAAATATGTCTTAGTGCCATGTATGGATTGATGTTAAGTTGATAACATACACACACAAGAACCATGAATATCCCTTACATGAAATTTGATGAATAGTTTAGTAAGTCACAAATTAATTTGTTTTTATGAGTCCTACACTTGGACTTCAAAATGCTTTGAGAGGGTACCAATTTTTGAAGTACATACCTAATATGATGTACATAGTCATTATAATGAATGTAGAGGGTTATCGCATAAATAATGTGAAAGTTATCAATTTGATGGATTGCTCGTTCATAAAAGAAAAATGATAATGAATAAAAAGAATTTGGTTTGAAGCTATCTAGATATTGTATCTTTCAAAAAAGTTACAATTAAGTAACAAACCTTTAACATAAGCATAATAAGTACAAAAATTATATTAAAACTCTATACAAGTACAAAGAATCATAAAAATTATATTTTCTCATTTGTTGGTCACATGACATGTTTTCATGAGATTATTTTTAGAATTGATATTTTTAATGGAATTATTTTTGGAATATCACATAACTTATCTATTTCTCTCTAAAAACCACCTTCTCCTTATTTTTACTTATCATTTACTCTACATTTGTTCTCATATTCTTCAAAAATTATCTCTCCTAACTGATCTATATGTTTTTGCTTCTCTCATTAATCATATTTGTATAGGACTTTAATAAAATTAGTGTATTATTTTTGGCTAAGTAAATAAGTCATGTATTAAAGTGTACCTTATGAAAAGTTATTATACTTGCACAACTACTTTCCTAAAAGAATAATATGTGAGTACAAGAGAAAGAGCATGTTTTTTTCCGGAAAAAATATTAATAATAATAATAATAAATAAATGATTCACCTCATTAAAAATAAATTTTAAAACCTTTTTCTTGGTACTTTCCAAAAAATTAATGTTAAAATCATTGACAATTATTAAGATTGCTTGAAATCTCAATGAGTAGATATTAGGGATTTGATATGATTATATACTAATTAATCTCATTATTAGAATATTATGTCTTAATTAGAAAATTATTTCTATTGTAATTAGGAGATTTAGTTTTCTTATTTTAATCTTAATTTTGTCCTATAAATTATAAATAGATCTATTGTATAAAAAACAATTCAATACTATTTCTCTATTGCCCACTCCTTCTCTAATAAGTTATAGATGGTATCAAAGCTTGGTTTCTATTACAACTAGCTCCCTATGGTAGACTCAATAACTGCAAATAAATTAGAAATTCATTATGAAATTTCCAATAAAGATTAAGAGTCTATTTCCACCATAAGTTCAAATAATAATTCAATGTAACACTTTTAAATGATAACAATGGTATCCAAAAACCTATCTACTACATGAGCAAGTCGCTCCATGACACGTAGCATATGTATTCATAGATTGAAAAAAAAAATCTCTTCCACTTATAATGGTCGCAAGTAAACTACATAATATTTCTAAGGGCACAACATTATTGTCCCAAAAAACACTCAACTTAGAGAAGCGTTGTCCATCCTAGAGGTATTTGGCCAAATATGAAAATGGTCAGTAGAACTAAAAAATTTTGATATTGAGTAGTTCCACATACACCAATTAAGGGGAAATGTTTTGCAAACTTCTTGGCCGAAACCTTCTAGAGATGATGGAGACTATGTGTTGATGAATCTTCCAACTAGAAGTGACACTAGTCTCATCCTAGTCACTAAAGAAAGTGGCCCTCTACATTATATACTAAGGTTCATATTCAACACCTCTAAAAATGAAGTAAATTATGAAGCACTCATCGTAGGACTCAACCTGGAAAGAGCCTTAAGAGTTGAACAGATAGACTCTTTTAACAACTCCTAACTTATTGTAAAATAAGTACTATAAGAGTTCCAAGTACGAGGGTGAATGTACAAGAATACTAGAGCCTAACCATAAACTTATTGGGTACAATGACCTCTTGGAAATTGAAGCGCATCCTCAGAGAATAGAACACATAAGCATATTAAATTCTCCCGTCTAGCCTTTGTAAATGAAGATGAGTTAGAGTGGATGGTCCTCGTTCACCATCTTACTTATCCAAGTATCAAAGCCATAGACCTGGAATCCCATCAACTCAATTTTTGACTAGATAGATTTGATTAGATGCTTCCTTATAGATGGGTGTCTACCCTACAAGGAAAAAGGAAGTAAGAAAACTCAATATCAGAGCAATTTGCTTCCAAATAATCGATTGTATACTCTACCATTACAGATACCATAAAAATTACCTTAGGTGCTTAACACCTGATAAAGCCAACTATGTCCTAATCTAGATACATTAGGGATTGTGTGCAAACCATTCTAGAGAGAGAAGTATGACCCTTAAGGTGGTCAAACAAGAGTACTAATAAACCACCATATTGAAAGATGCTATGGACTAGGTAAAGAAATGCGACAAGTGTCAAAGGTACTCACCAATAACTAGAAAGCTAGCCGAATTACTCATATTTGCAAAGCCCCTAACCATTCACTCAATGGGGCTTATACCTAATCAAACCAATACCATTAATCAAGGAATATAATATGCAATTGTTGCCATCGATGACTACCCCAAATAGGTAGAAGTAGGCACATTCAATTGCATCTCAAAGATCGAGTAGTCAATTTTATTTACCAAAACATTATATGATGTTAAAAAATTTGGATCAAATGGTACAATCATAAATTCTCCCTCCCAAGATCCTCCTTAGTATAATATCAAAGAATAGAGAAATAGAAAGTACACAACACAAGAATTATAGTGGAAACTCTAAATTAGAGAAAAAAAACCACTTTCATTGTCAAAAGACAACCAGAGAAAAATTCACTATATGAAAAATTATTACAACCATACTCTCAGTAATTTTCTCACACACCCAAAAGACAAAAACAATTACAAGCCTAAGAGAATTTTCCCAAAAAATTCTCTCACTCAAAAGCTTCTCATACAAGTTTTTCTCTATTTTGGGATGATTAACAATAAAGAAATGAAGTCATATTTATAGCCTTCAAGTTTCCATTTCATATGCCAAATATTTCCTCATTCACCAAAATTAGACAACCTAATTTTCCCATTCTTCATTCAAACAACATTAGACACCTCTATCTTTGACAATATGGGAAATCACCTTCTTCGAATTTTCTTCTAAATTAGGCACCTCCTATTTTGATTAATAAATCCAATATTATTTTTAATCAATCACAACATATACAGATTTAACATCCCACACACCTTAGTATCAGATAATTAAACACAATTCACAGGCCAAAAGCTCTAGGAACTATGTTAAGAACTTCATATATGTCACATGTTCTTTGTAATTAAAAACCTCGAGTTAAGGGTTATGTTGAGTCTTCTAAAAAATTGATAAAGTTAACCTTGAAAAGAAAGATGAAAACATGCAAAAAGACTTATGTGGAGAAACTACTAGAAGCTCTATGGCCATGTTGAACCACTTCTAGAATGGTAACTAGTGAAACACTATTCTCCTTAACTTACACCATAGTAGCTACCATAATGAGAGAAATTGGAATGCCAAGTTAAAAAACAAGCTCAAAAAACTTGGAAGGAGTGACAAAGCATTGGCTCTAAACTTAGACCTTTTGGAAGAAAAAATGGAACAGAGTGAAATGAGGCAAACAACCTATCAACAAAGAGTAGCAAACTACTACAATTGTATAGTTAACCTTTGACAATTTCTGTAAAGTGATTTGGTGTTAAAACTAAAAGCACAATCAACTACGAAAAAAGGGTTGGTACTCTAGGGCCCAACTAGGAGGGTCCCTACAAGATATAATGTATATTTTGAAAATGCACATATCACCTAGAAACCCTAGGAGGAATGAAAGTTCCAAATGTGTGGAACACGAAACACCTCAAAAACTATTACCAATAATAGAAGTACAAATAGTGCTCATACAAGTTGTTTTTTCACTAGTATATTCGCATGTTGTTTTTGGTTTTAGTTAGAAAAAGAGCCCTAGATGGTTGATTTCAATTCATGTTTATGAAATTAGGATCATACTTTTAAAGTATGTGTTTCATTTTATTAGAAGATAAACAGAGCGATATGCCATGTTTAGCCATCAAACTACTTGTTCTACATATATGTTCCTTCAACGGTCAAGAAAATCCATTATGTGAAAACGAAAGAGGGACCATATAGTCTGAAAGTCTGTGAGATACAAGGTACCCTACTACTATGGAACCTTGACTCTACCTCACAAAGGATAGAGAATGGTAAGACTATAGGCATGCAATTTACCCCACATATGGGTGGAATTGTGGCTAAGCTAGCATGTTACAAACCAAATGTACCCTAACTATAGGATCTGTAACTCATAGATAAATTGCATGAATGTAGCCAAAAAGGCTCTCTATCACCCCTTAATTGGTAATAGACCTTACAACAAGCCATGATTGACTTGTTAACAAGTAAACAATGATGCCTTAAGTCCATAAATGGTACAGGTTCCTACACCCTACATCGACAAAAAGATAAAAAAAATAAAGACCATAAGTCCATGTCATAATGGTGAAGGACACCACGATATGAATGATAATGGAGTGCTTTGACGCTATCGACAAGATGGGAAAATCCACCAATTAAAATGGAAAGAAAATTTCTAAGTTAAACTAAAGAACTGCACATAATTCCCAAATTCAAGCACACCAAGCAAGAGGTTGATAGGCCAGAAGGCTTCACATGTAACATCTGGTCAAACAAATGACCCCTACTTAGAAGAAATAAAAATAATAATATGCACCTACATAACAGATCCAAAACTTTGAATAACACAACAGGATGCAAGTATGCACATCATGACAATCTAGCCACCAAGCCACACACTGGCTAGCCATAGGGATGTATGGACCACAATCCATACTATTGCCACACCAAACATGCCAAGGGCCCATTTATTGACAACGTTGGTCGAAGGGGGATGGTTAGACATGACTAGGTCATACAAGTTCGTGTCAAATAGAGATGGTTGAACAAGAGTGGTTTGGATGTACTCGGGCCATAAGCCATTTGATCGTGCTTTGTTCATAATGTATCATCGCTACACACTTATATATTTCTACCTCTGCATATAAACGAAACAAATAGTAGCTATCATGATAGGTTTCAAAAGAACCTATAATCTTGCAAATTAACAAAGTTGTTGATATAACGTATAAAAAAGTAAAAACACGAGTCAAATACATGACATAAATAAAAGAGAACATATATGCATGCATAATAATTATGGAACAAATATAAAGAAACATATATATCTTCTTGAAATATCCTAATGAAACTAAAGTCTAGAAATAAAAATCCAACAAGTGTCTACACTTTGATGGCAAAATACATCAAAATAAACCTAAAAAGGAAAGGAAAGCATAAAGGGACAATATCATTATTAATCCCCTCTAAGTCACTACCCCTTGACTAGTCCAAGGTATCCTTCTGTCACTTAGAAGTCACTATGCCATGGTAGGAAGCACACCACTCTACACTTGGAAAGATAGTTCCTAAGAGGGTAATCTCAGGTAACACTAGTCTAAATTGCCTCCTAACAATAGCAAATCCATGAGCCCAAACAATATGAGTGTCTAAAGAGAAAGTCTAAGATTCCAGTAATCAATGACCACCCATGCTTTGGCAACCTCAACACCTCTAATAAGTCTTTGGACATGCTTCTGAGCCAATCTCCAACTACCAGATAACTCCTCAGTATGATCCAGCCCCTTTACCACAACAGCCTGCTCGTTGGCTAGAGAAACCTCCAGTTTGGTAACTTTCTTCTCTGCTAGCTTTTGCACTATAATAAAGGTAGCCTACTCCCTACAAGCCATACTAGCTCCACACGACTCTTCTAACTCCTTCTAGCTTCTAGCGAGTAGCTATAGCATCATCTTTGGCATGTATTGCCTCACATAAAGACTCTTTCATAGACTCTAGACATCCTTCCGAGTAAGCTTGAGCCTCTAGTATATACTCAAAATCTCTAGGTAGCTACATCATCTTAACTATTAGGCTACCGCTATTACGTTGAGTAGGCCTCTCAAGCTCTTAAGTGATGAAGCAAAAAAATTATATCAATGGGGTCATAACGGGAAGATTTAAATCAAGAGGATCAAAGCTCATCTCCTCTACACATGTAAAGGCGAGCTACTAGTGTATCGATGACAAGCCTACATTCCTAGAGGCAACTCTATAATTGTAACCTTCCCACATATAACTCTTTTCATCTTGGGATTTCCTAAGTGTTGAACTACCCTGATTGGTGCTAGAGTTCCATCTTGTTCTTCTAATTAGAGACATGGTGATAAGCCATGACTGTAAGAGAGAATAAGCAACGATTAAAAGTTTTGAGGTTACCTCCTTGAGGAAAATCAACGGTCGAATCTAAGCCCTAATATGCCACTCTCTTCGAAGGATAAGTCTATCACTATGATGATTCATTTCAGACAACTTGAATAGTATGTTTATGAACCCCTTCTAGTCTCTAGATGGATCAACTCGTGGCCAATGAAGTGTAAACACAAAATGAACACATGTAAGAAAATAGGAATCAAACTATAATAAGACTAAGTTTTAAGCCTTCTACCATTTTGTTTGAAAACATCAAAAAGAAGGAGATTAAAGTCCCCTACAATAGTAAACATCCTCTATTTGTGTCCGAAAGATCCTCATAAGGATCTAGTTTTCGTAAGGCTTCAAGCTCTCCTTCTCGTGCTCATTTCAAGGCACCCATATATGTTTAGAAACACATAAGTATACATGATCAAATTGTATAAGTGATAAGTAATTTATTTACAAAGTTTATCGAGCTCACTACTACAATAAATATTAATAATTATTTGTTTATTAATAAATTAATAAATGGTCAAAATAGTTTTAAAATTAAAATTAAAACAAAAATTAATAAATAAGATACATGAGTAACAACGATCAAGAGAAATGTGTAATTATGGAATAATCTTCATCATTAGCCTATTATTTAACCGATTATATCATAAATCAATATTATAACTATCATGGAGTTAACAACAATAGCTTGGAAAATCTAGGCAACTAGGGATAGACTTTATAATGCATCTTTTCCTAGTTTGTAATTGATTAAAGGTGCACTTATTAATCAATCCTAAATAAAAATATAAACCTAGTTATAGTTTCTAGATAAAATTCATTCATTACAATACGTTCAAAAAATAAAGTGACACAATTCTTAGCAATCTTCAACGAAGGTATTAACTCTACATATCACACTACCAAAAAGCAATAAGTTATCACTTTAAACAAGAATATTAGTGAATACCATAACTGATGAAATAAATAGGGGTAAGTATTCCTAGCTATCACATAAAAAACCTATATATTCCCAGAATAATCAAATAACATCTTAAACTAGTATTAAACATCCATTTGTAGTGAATTAGATTTTACTCCAATTCATACTTGTATAGTTATGGAATTTAAACATAGAATCAAACACATCAAAACTCAAAGATGTTATCTAAAACTCATTATGATATTTTATTAAATTAAAATCGTAATCTATGGCTTGAAAATTACCCACAATCATATAAATAAATTAGTTAGGAAGAATCATAATTAAAATAAATAGAAAATAATTAAAAAAAAGAAAAAGAAGCTTATTGATTAATTGCTAACTACAACTCTTTAAGTGTTGCCTCTTTGAATTCCTATCTTGCCTCTAGCCTTTAATCTCTCTATAGACCTACATATTTTTCGTATATTTATGTATTTACAATTTGTATAATTTGTGGCTCAATATATGACCTAACATGTGGCTCCCTTAGTTATTAACCTTGGCTACATGTGTATATTGAAAGAGTTATAATGTAATTACAATTAGTTAGAATAGTGTTATGGAAATCTAAAACATTTCAAATGCTAATCTACAACTCTGGAATAATTTGGATAAACATGTGTTGAAAATTTGAAGTTTACTATGCATATCCATCTACACAAGCCACAGCGTGCGTCAACTAATGTCGCAATGCAACTTCAATGTTAAAATTCATACAGAGGGTGTTATGACATGGCGCACATGTAGTCATATTATGATACACACTTTTAAACATATAACAGGTAAAACAACACTTATAAATATTCTAAAGAGAATATATTTTAAATATACCTCAACATAATCCTTAGAATTGCTTCTGAAAAACCTCCAGATAGAATTATTGCATTTTTTATTGAATTGAAACTAAAGCTAAATTACATTAACTACATTTGTTTAACTCTCATATGAGAGAAGAACTTTAAACTACTAAAATAAATAAAAAGACTAAAGAAAGCTAAAAAATTAGCTACTAAGAGAACTGTGAGATTGTAGGATATATTTTTACAATAGAAATAGGGCCCTATTTATAGTGTGAGGAAAGGAGAAAAAAATGAAATCATTGACTTAACGCGTGGCATACATTTGATTCATGCCACGACATACATAACATGTACATGGTTTGAGCAAGATTCATTCTTTTCCTGGTACAGCACAAAATAATTTCACACCATGTTCCATATCATATCTAGGACATGTTTAATCTTTTCCTTTGACCTTATGCCACAACACACTCCAAACTGCATCACTTTAAAATCCTAATTTTCATATAATTTTTTTTCAATTTTTAAATATATGTAATGTTTTACAATTTTTTCTTTTAATCTTCCAAGTTATAATGGAGTGTTTCAAGTATAATTCTTCAAGTTAATTTATTTTAATACAAGAAATACCTAAAGAAAATAGAATATACTCATGATTTAGGAAAAAATAGAAATTAAATTATCATAAATCATTTTCATAGATTGATATGGTTGCATTTGGCATATACAACAAGTCTTTAAACCCCTAGCTTGCCCTAGTAGACGAGTTTAAATCTCATGAAGGTTTTCAGCTATGGTAACCATAAACATCAAAAGTCAAACAAAAATAATAAACAAATAAAGAACATATAAACAAATAAAATTTAAAAATAAAATAAAAAAGATAAAAGATAAATAAAAACAAAACTTCTCATGCTTTAAAAATTATTTTACGTTTACAATAAAAATCTATAGCATAAGTCATTTCAATATTCTAAATATTCATGATTTATTATAATAATTATTTTGAAAGTCACTTTCATATTCAAATCCTAAATGTATCAATATAAAATTTACCCAATCTCAGTGTAAATAATTCTAATTCGCTTCAACTCTAACCTCATAAGGCATACTCTTAATAACAGTGATCCTATTAGCTCAAGCACTCATTCAAAGGTATATGTGAAAGAGTTTATATATAGAAATAAACTAATAGTTTGCATATGTATAAAGAATAAAAAAATTAAAGGATGCATTATATTGATCTCATGAAAGGAATCAAATGAAATGATTTATAAAAAAAATGCATATTATTATCATACATCAATCAAATTCATCAAATAAAAATATAAAGTAATGCCCTCTTAAGAGATGAAAAAAATGAAAATGACTTCTTGTGGAATTATTTTCTATATTTTTTTCTTTTGTATTTAACTAATTTTCACAACTTTGAAGGACAATGGGTAATAGTATGTAGTTTATACTATTTATTTTTTTCTTTTTCTTTTACCTCTCTTCTTTTTTGGAGATATTATTATTTTTAGAGAAAGAAATGACTCATGTACATATTATATAAATATATATATATATATTATATGATAGGTGAGAAGCTAATTTATAGCTTTTTATTTTATTGATTTAGGTAACCTTATATATGTTTATTTTTTAGAAGTAATGCATGAATGAATATAAAGGCATATACTTTCAATTTCTATTTAACTTATCTAATTTAAGTAATAAAAATAAATATATAACACTTTATTATATGTAAATATTCTAATATTCAATTCAAAGACCTTTAGAGATCATCTAACAATTAGAATTGGTAAGAAGAGTGTTTAAAGAGTAGAAAAATATTATCACTCAGAATGGGAAGATAATGATCCAAAATATATTCTCACAATGATAGTTTCCAGTATTTGATTCCAAAATATTGATTTTGGGTTCATTGCAATTTCAACATTTTATCATAAAATATTAATTATAAAAAAACTAACTAATTATCATATTATTGCATGAAATATTTTTGTAATTAATCAAACAATGCAAATATTTTATCATTTTCTTAAAATTAACTTTAGAAGACATGATAATTTTATAAGAAAAATTTAAAAATAAACCAAAAGTTTCTTCAATAAAAATAAATAAAAGCACACAAAAAATGTAAATAAAAACAAATCTAAAAATGTAAACATGTGAACATAAAATTTCAATTTTAACACATAATTTTATAAATGTAACTTTTTCTGCCCCAACCTAGAATTTACATTGCCCTCAATATAAAAAATATAAATCAAAGATAAAAAGTAAAGAAAGAAAGGTTACCCATTTGTCTAAACTTATAAGAGTTGGTATAAAATTGCAGGTGTATCCATCAATCCAAATATATTGTAATTACATAGATGTTACTTCTCACAAATTCAACAAACAGTTATAAAATTAACATTTCCAAATAATATTCACAAAATAAAAATAAAAATTACCTATAATATAATAAAACTAAAAACAAATACATTATCCAAAATAAATAACAACTAAAGTTTAAAAACAAAATAAAACCAAACAAAGAACATAAAAATAAATAAAAAAATTGGATCATTTAGAGCTCATCCTCCATGTCATCCGGACCTTAATCTTCAGGTTCTTGCTATCATGATCTTTCTAGCATTATAAAGCTGAAGTCATAATAAGGATATTCGAGTGTTGTTAAATAACTTATATCTATCCCGAGATGACTTAATTGTAATCGGTTCATTTAATACATTAATTGATTATATTCCACTTGATCACAATGCTGCTCATTTAGGAATGTTGTTTGTTGGTATTCTTCCATGTAGCTCATTATCTCACCAAATTTATGAATTGATATTTTTTAGACATTCTTGATAGAGGAATGACTCTCATTTCTCTTGAAATGATGTTGATACCAGATGTAAGCCCATTAAAGTAAGTCATATTCAGTAATTCACCAGGTTGTATAACAACTTCACCTTTTGAATGGGATACCCTACATTCTTACATAAAGCAATTATTAATTTGGAAAAAAGAAACCCATAGAGTGACTATTTGGAAACAACTTAATTCATTAGTGAATTATTACTCCAACATCCATGGGCATCTTACATGCAATTGCATATAGTAAAATAACTCTCTTGATCAATAGTGTTGTAATGTTTGGTGGGCATCATCCTAGAACATACAAAATATTTCCAAATTCTTAAAGTTTTTTCTAAATACTTTGCTTCGAAACCTTTATGTTTCCCACTAGCAATAATCCATTTAGCACCTTGTATAGTCAAGGCTTCTAAAACTACATTATAATCCACATTACTAAGATATTGCTCATACTCACCTTCTGCAACATAAAGTGAGCATTTATATCATTAGGTCTATATGGCATTAACACATTCCTAACAAAACCTTTATCATCAACAGAGTCTGAAAAATTTGCATAAAATTCTTGAACTAAAGATTCAATAGCAGCCTCTTCTTGCTCCTTAACAAAATATTTCCAGCCTAGGATTGATATTATATCAGTAATCCTTTCCAGTCCATTATTAAATTCCATCTCCCTTTCCATAATTAAACCTTTGTTAACTTTTGTCACTTCTTTAAAACGAACTTTAAAATCAAAAGTTAAAAATTTTGAACTATCAAAATCTCCATAAGTTGAAACTTCCTTTCCTTTCCTAAACCTTTTAGGTGCCATTTTCAAGTTTTTACTATAAAATATAAATAGGGATTCACCAAAATTTTCAACAACATAATTTTATTCCAAATAATTCCTAACCCTCTCTTTATCCCAAATAAAGTTTTAGACTCTTAATAATTATATAAATACTCCACAAATTTCAGAAAATTTAAATTGAAGAACTTAATTTCAAATTTTATGAATACTTACTTTTTTATTGAAGATTTATAGAAAAATGAAAAACATCTCTTTTGAAGATGAAAATCTTTAAGTGCCTTGAAAAACTTGAAAATTTCTTGATAGAATTGTGAAAATTGGTTAGGAAATTGGTTTTTAGAAAAGATTTGTGAAAGAAATTTGAAGAAAGGTGAGGTTTTGAGGGATTAAGTGTATTTGGTGAGAGAAAAATTAGGATTTAAGAGAAAGTGTGAGAAAACGTGAGAAAAAAATGAGTTTTTTCGTAGGAGAAAAGTTTATAGGAAGAAATTTATATGCATGCCATGGCACACAATTTATTCATGCCATGATGTAGTCCTTTTTGACTTCTGCTCATTACATAGTTGATACTTTGTGTTGCAATTCACATAAATTTCATGTCACATTGTGCCATTCTTTGCTTCACTTTGTTTTTTGTTTGAAATCTCCCATTTATATACATAAATTAAATATTAAAAATCTACATTAAGCATACATAAATTAAAATGACACAAAATAAATAAATTAAAGAAATAAATAAATAATTATTTGGTTACCATCCATCTAGGACTATTTTTATCGTCTTTAATGAGACCTTGCTTTGGGGAATTTCAATATTTATGTAAACTCAATTTCCCCTCATTATTAAGTTCATTTATTTTCTAACCTTGTAGCTATGCATGGTTAACTACTCCATATGTATTTCCATGTTCATAATATTTTTATAGAGTCCAACCTTTCATTTGTCCTTGACTTGTTTTCTCTACTCACTTGAATAAATGAATTCAAGTTTTTCTCCATATTTGGATTATTGGGAGGTTTCCTTTATAGTTGTTGGTGGAATTGCTGACCGGGTGGATTTGAACTTTGAGAAAATGGAGGGTTATTTTGTGTCCAAAATAAATTTGGATGAATCCTTCACCCATGATTATAGGTATTAGCTTTGGGGTCATACCTTGGTCTTGATTGGTATCCCCCCTCTATATTGACCTATTTGGGTCCAACTACAACTTCTGATTGATAGGGATAGGTTTTAGCACCATGTCCCAAAGTACTGCATATATCACATTGTTCTTTATTTATGTGGCATGTGTAGTTAGAAACGTAACTTGCTTGGTCAAGTGAGTAAGATGTATTTGAAATTTGGTAATAGAGTCAATTTTATAGACTCTGACTCTTTTCACTCTAGAGTTCTTTTTTTGGGAATTAGCACCCACATCTCAAAGAGATTGTAAGTCTCTGATGTTGTTTTCTCTCTCATCGTTCCATTAGCAGCATTATTAATAGTGGATTGAAATTTTTATGTTAATCAATCATAAAAAAAGTTGTAGTAGGTAATTGTGATAAGGCCACTGAGTGAGAAAGAGTTTGAACTTATTCTATGATTAATGGAAAGGTTCTCTCTCCATCTGAAAGAAATAGAATTATCTCATAAATCTATTGTAAATTCCCTCTAAGTCATCAAGAAACCTAGAGAAAGTGATATCTCATATAAGTCCTATCATTTTTATTTTAAAACCAAGAGTAAGCTAACATGTTGGGCTCATAAAATATTGGGTACAATTTTTTTTCATATTTAGTTTTTTTTTTAATTACAAGAATATGAAGAAATTTATAAAACAAATATAAAGTAAAATAAGCACATTTATAATATTTAAAATATAAATAAAATTTAAAAATCATAACTAGTTTGATACAATTGATGAAACACAACACAATTAACTCAAAAATCGAGTCAATATTAAAGTTATATCGATGTTCAGTACTCATAATTTTTTCATAGATCTATACATCTATTATTGAGGATTACTTATTTTTTTGATAAGTATTTGTAATACACTATTGAAATTTTACGGAAGACTATACAAGAAATTTAAAAGGAAAAATTTTAGTCGTCTTGGGTTTAATTTGGGCCGAAGTGTGTATTTTATGGGCTTAACTAAAAGGCCCAACATTACGAAATGGGGCAATACAGATGGATACCCATTGTTTTTTTTTTTTATGAAACCCTATAATTATTTACACAATAGGCAATAGTATTTCCAACCTGTACAAACCCTAATTTATAACCCTTATTTAACCGGAAACGCAATGCCAAGTCTTTATTCACAAACTTGCCTCCATTCTCATTTCGATTTCTGTCCCCTTCTTTATTTCTCTTTATTCTTCATCGATTTCTCATCACGGGAATACTTTTCTGGTGTCTATATTGTAGATCGATTCGTAATGGTTTGTAATCATTTACTTTTTATCAATTTTTTTTTCTCCTTTTTAATCTTTTGATAGTCAATGTATTTTCTGTTGCATCTGTTTTACCCTCTTCTCACATGGCGATTTTTAGTGCTGGAGGAGATATAACTGATGCAGAGATTGAAACTTGAAAGGTTGGCTTACCAGCTCTTTGCATATTTCATATTTGCCTTGGAGTCAAATGGACCTACCTACAACTAAGTTAATTACGTACTTCTTTTGTTTTTATTAATTAAATTTTATTATTTTAATGTTCAATTGAAAAAATGGCAAGTGATGAGTAAATTTGAAACCGCTTATTGATATACTGATTTCTTGTGTTGATAATAGTTTTTAATCTGATGCCATTTTGCTACTCTCTAATCTTCATTTGCATGTGTTTATCAGTTTGTGCATTTTTTGTTTAAACTATCTATTATTAAGCAAGTGATGATAAGAAAAACTTATACTACACACTGAATGTTTAGTGTAGACAAATTACTCCGCTTATTATCTGATGCCTACATTTTTATTGTTTGCTTAATTTACTATTATCTATTAACTATGTAATGCATTTTAAGATTTGTAATGAGAATTATATGTTTTAGTTTCTGATTCATTAGGAGTGTTTGGTGAATTGAATATAAACAATGATGAGAAAAAGCAGACGGGCGGTCTGAATCTGATGCCTTGTTGATTGTCTGCACAGTTCCACTTGTGGAATTACTCTGAGTACTCTGCTTATCTACTTCATAAATTTGATAGATTTGTTGGTATGATATTTGCTTCTTTAATTATCAACATTTTCTCATGTAATTGGCATTTAGTTTTGATATTGGGAATTATTTATTTTCATGCTATGATGAGTATGCATTAATATGTCTGGACATATGAGTTTCTGTGATATTACACGCATCTTCTGAGCAACTGTACTCTTATATCTACATATTTTAGGTGCATATACACAATATGGTTTTGTTAGATTCTAGCAATCTATTTTTTTAATTGCGTTTTGACTTGATTGTCATTGAACTCTGCAAAATTGAAACTTCTGACACTGATTTTAAAAGCTTTTTCGTCTTTTGTAGTTTCCTAAATGCTTTTGTCAAAGGCAAGTGATGAATAACATGTGCTATATGTACACTGAAGAACAATGTTGACAACAAACTCCGCTTATTATCTGATGCCCACGATATCATTAAGTTTGTCTTACTAAGATTTGTTTTTCATTTGGTTTAAACCGTTATTTAATGTTCTGTTATAACTTTACATATAGCCTAGGGCAAAATACCACTTGGGTCATTTGTTATTGCTCTTCAAGTGAACAAATGTCAATAATTCTTTAATTAGCGTACTTGCAATAATATTACAATTCACCTTAACTAAAATAACATACGAATAATTTGGTTAACCAAAGAAAAATATAATGTCTTTTAAGCAAACAAAAAAGAATGCAAACCAACAAATGCATAAGGGAAATCATCATTTCTAAGCGTACCATATGGGAAAGTTCCCACTATATATATATTGACTCTCTCCAATGTCGAGAAAGATGACTCACTGTAAAGGATGTCCATTGCAAAGGGTAAACCAAGATTGAGTGATGGCCCAGCCAGCAGAGTAACGGTGACAAAAGGAAGTATAGCACGAAAACTAGTTGAAAATTGAAGCTAAATAGCACAAGGCAATTCAAAGAACAAAGGTTTGAAAAACTAAAATTGAGAGAGCAAATTGACCCTAAAAATTAGGCCGGTTTTTAGTAAAAAAATTTAACTAAATTGGACTGTTTGGTTATTTAAAATGGTGTGAAGGGAAATGTTTGTCCTGGCTTGGTTAATGATTTTGAATGGTTTGGTAATACTACAAGGATGAATATGATACTGTCAAATGATGATTTATCATACATATAAAATATAGATTAGTATAGTCTTGCAATTGATATATGTAAAGCATCATCACTTGTATATAGGGTTCTACTTCGTACTCACATAGGATAGTTTTATTTATGCTAATTAATTAATTTTTTTTAATTATTTATTAAAATTGTTTTAATTGATTTATAATTTTTTATAACAGTATAATATTGAATGAAAATCAATTTTATTTAATAGATTGGATTATTTTATTTATTAAATTATTCGATTTGGTTTAGTATTGATTGAAAATTAATTTTATTTAATAGATTGGATCGTTTTATTTATTAAATTATTTGATTTGATTTTTTTATTTAAATCGATTTGATCCGGTGAATATCCTTATTTAAAATGACATTTTTTGCTCTTTAATGAAATCTAATTTTATTTAATGGGGAAGATTTTTAACTCTTGATTTAATAATGTTTTATTTATTTTTTAGGGATGATAATCATCGTTTCCAACCAAAAGAAATCTTCCATAAAATAATAGCTTAACGATTCTTGTTCCATTCAAAAATTAGTGCTATACTCGAAAGCAATACAATATTTTAATTTGCAAATATGCCAACAATAAAATAAATTATAACTATGCAATCAAATTTTATTTATATACAATTACTATTTTAATATAAAAATAATTATAAATATTAAGTGTTATTAAAATTTAATAAGTGTTTAAATATATTTCTTATTTTTTTAATTTTCTTTGTTATAATTATAAATAATAAATTTTGTTAAAAATGCATCAAATTAATATATATATAATTTTTGTAAAAATAGATTCATAATTTTTCATGTCATTAAGAATGGGTGGATCATTGCTATACCTTTTTTTCATTTTTTTTCACAACATATTTATTGTCAATTTTTTGAAAACACTCTTAACAAATTTTAATTGGTATAGAAAACTCTCAATAAGGATAATTTTGACTATTTTTAAAAGGATAGAAGTCCTAAATGGTCATTTTGTTTAAGTCAAATGTATTGTTTATTCCGTTTAAATCCTTTTAATAAAAGTATCATTTAAATCTCTTTTGGAAAAAAAAAAAAGTTTTAGGTGAAGAGAGTTAATTTTTTATGTCATTTTTTATTAAATATAACAGAATATTATATGCATCAAAAGTATATTTATATTTCAACAGATAAATATGTAAAAAAAACTATTATTTAATTAAAAAAATTTCTCAAATTTATTTTTAAAAAATGTTTTCAAATTAAACAAAATTTTCATTATTAAATATGTAAAGGATTTTATCAAAATATTGGTTAAAAATTTGAGTAATTTTTAATTAAAAATTACTTCAATAAATGTCTTGAAAAATATAAATATACATGTGTTATTTCAATATATTTAGCAAAAAATTGAATGAAAGTTAAATTTGTTCTTATTTGATATCTTTTTTACAAACAAATGGACTTAAAAATACATTTTTAAACAAAAATAATTAAACAACTCCTACAACCTAAATAAATAGACTTTCATAACTCTTTTTCCTTTTAAAATTAAAAATAAATGAGATGTAAAAACAACAAAAAATAGTGTAAGTTAACCTCACCCATTAACATGGATGAAAAAATCTCTATATAAAAATCGATTTTGTCTAAACTATCAAAAACATCAATAAACATCACTAAAAATATCATAATATCAATTTTAATATTTTTGCTTTGTTGTTTTGTGAAATATGGTCAAAAACTTCAATAATATCAGTTAAAATGCATTAAAAACAATTTACTACATGACATTAAATTGATCTAATGTTTGAAGATATTTGAAAGATAAAAAATGTTACAAAATCGCTAAAAAGCAAGAAGTTTTACAAATTTTAATTATAACCATGATTAGTTACTTGAATAAAAGAAATTTAGTACATTTTGGTGGCAATCGTTTTGCAAGTATTAATGCATATGACCAGAATTTTTTATAAAGTTATTTTTCATCTATGAGTAACTTTTAACATTAAAAACATGATCATTCATTTTGAAATAAGTATCCATGATATTATAAAAATTAGATTAATCCAAAAAAAAAATTATACGAAGAAAGTATTGAGAGAGATTTGTCAACTTATACATGTTACATCGATAATTATAAACAAAATTAACATTATTTAATATCATGGTATGATTACTATGTCTCTTAATATATCATAATTTTAAGATTTGAGCATTGAATCAAAAAAATTTATCAAATATTTATGTATTTTGTAATAAATATGATTTAATATATTTTGAGTTGTTATATAACTTATATTTATATGTTTTAAATAAAAATTTTACCTTTATTTTTATATGTACATTTATATATATCATAATAATGTTATTTAAAATAAAAATTAGTTAAATTAATATATCATTATTTATTTTATTATTTATTCAAATTTTATAAAATACTAAAAAAATTATAATAGTTTTTATAATTTTTCTTTAAAAATCTACCAAAATTGATAATATTTTTGATATTTTTTTCTATTAGTATCTATGCTCATTAAATATCTTTTCATTTTAAATAATTTTTTTATAACTAACCCATAAAAAAAAAGATATGATTAATATCAAATAAGACAACAATATTATCTAACACCATTGGATTGCCACCGTCATGAGCATGGGAATCATCGGTGAATAAATTATGAAACACTATTTATATATAAATATTAAAAAAAAAGCACTTTCCGTGGAAGATGTTCATAGTAAATAGACTAGTATTATTAATTATTATAAATGGTCAACGATCAGCACTCGTCAAACCGAGTCGGTGCTCCAGAGTGAATAATGGACCCTAAAAAGGCAGCATTTAAAGATTCAAAGTAGCCATTCCTATTTCTGTTTACCTAAAGGAAAGAGAATATATATATATATATATATATATATATATATATAGAGAGAGAGAGTTGATGAGTACCTATACTGGCCAGAGTCATTTTAGTCTGAAACCCCCCCATTTAAGTGTGAACGGTGTTAATTGTGATAGCCTACCTACCTGACCCACTCTTGTCTCTCACTCGTAGTCATTAATATCTATCTCCACCACTACGCTCCTTAAGTACCAACATTTATTTGATTCTTTAATCTTGATACTCACTAGAAAAGAAGATGAAGGAAAACGAATCAGCAACTTCAATATCAATTTCGATAGGAGTACCATCAAACGGTAAGAATCGTTATTATAAGTTCTGGGCTTTATCTGCAATTCTTCTCCTTGCTTTCTGGTCTCTCTTTACTGGCTCTATCACTCTCAAATCAACTTCTGGCAACCTATCTCTATTTTCTGATGATGTTGAAGACTTTCCCAATTACTACGATTTTGATATTCTGGTACCAAATCTCTCTTCTTCTCTTTCATTTTTTATTTTTTATTTTTTATTTTTTGCTTCTGTAAATTGAGAATCGTTTTTTTATGATCGAATAAAAAAGGAAATAGAGGAGCGAGAGAAAGTTGCGAGGCATATGTGGGATGTGTACATCCACGGCAAGAACGTTCGATTGCCTCGATTTTGGCAACAAGCTTTTAAAGCTGCTTATGAGGAATTGATGAGTGATGTTGTTGCTGTTCGAGACGCTGCAATTTTGGAGATTGCCAAAATGTCCATAAGCTCCATCAATCTCGATCCTCCTCCTGCAAAACCAACGGTTAGAGTTACTAAACCATATTTAATGTTGATCTGCCTTTAATTTATTTTATTAAGGATCATAGTTTCAGGTTCACTTTTTGAATTGTTTTTGCCACTTTGTTATTTAGATTAGATATAGCTCTCGTGATTTGGGTCTCAGATTCAAGTGTATTATTCAATCTCAATCAGCTTTATTGATAAGCCTTCTTTAGGTGACTACTGGGTAGATTGTCATTCTTATATCCTTAAAAAACCTTGTTGAAATGATGTTGAATATGTTAAGCTGTGTAAATGGTATCACTAGTAAGTGGCAAACAAATATCTTTAAATAGTTGAAATTATACAGATTATCTGTAAATAGGATTAAAGAGGTTCTTAAACAGTATGAAATTGAATACCCAAATTCATTATTGTTATGTACTAAATTTGAATTTGGGATTTATTTACAGAGTACAACAGGATCAAGGAAGAGGTTAAAGCATGCAGATAAAAGCCAGGAGATACCAAGAATTGGAAATAAGTAATGACTGGAATATGCTTCCACTCAATGAACTCATGCCCAAGTTTTGGCAAAATGTTATAGAATGAACTGAAGCAACACAAATGGTGAATTTAGTTCCTTTGTCTCTTGGAGGATTCATGTAAAATGTAAATCAAAATGTTTTGGAATTAGACTCTCTTTTTTCACTGTCGCACCAAGTAACGTTTTTTACATCTCTAAATATCTTATATGATAGATTTAGTAATACCAAGGTCAAAGCCTTTTTTTTCTATTATGCAATATATAACACTTTGTTTAGACCTCAATTGTTTATTTCACTTTCTAAATTGTTTTTAATTCTCTTTATTTGTTAAAAATATATCACATAAAAACAAAATTAATTTTCTAATTTTGTATTAAATATAATAAAATAATATATATAATACAAAAATATATAACGAGGTACATTTAAGTACCTATTAACAAAGAGATCCATGATAGGGTGTATTTACGATGGGGTACTTACCTAGGTAATCTATACTTGTGGTGCACGTATCGGTGGACAATGGTCTCATCAAGAGATATGATATGCAAGTATTACATAGGTGTATAAGCATGATCTCATCATAGGACACTAAACCACCTTTTGTGTCAACAACATAAGTAAGATGTGGTTGTTTCAATAGAATACCAATACCTCAAAGTTAAGAGTCTATATATATGGATCTATGTAATCCATTAATAAGATTTTTTTCTCTCTTTAATTTTCTCTAAAAATCCTATTATACTTATCATTCTCCAAAAAATTGGTACTTATCATGGAATCTTAAGTTTTTCTAGTCCATTGAAAGAATTTAAGACCTTTCATTTCATACCTAGAAGAATTATACTATATGTCTTAGAATTTACTCCATTCTTAAAACAACCGGTCACCATTTCAAAACACCAAAGAGAAGCACCCCGTGTTATAGGAATATCATCCCAACCAAAAATAACATGAGGAATGGGACAACCCCATGAGTCCAACACAGATGCAAATAACCTCACATTACATTTCTTGAATCACCAAATCGTCTCACATTACTTCCTCCAAATGAGTACCTTCTCCTAACAAAGGAGGAATTCTTGATTTGTAAAAGGAAGATCGATGGACTAGTATGTAACAGACTGGGTAGCTTTATGGCCTAGTAACCATGTGAAAATTTCTATACCTATGAAAAATTACACAAAAGTCAATTATTCTTTCGACTCAAATAGATAATCGGGACCTAGATGAGGAATGAAAACGCAAACCTATGAAATCTTTTCACGAGCTCTATATCAATTCAGTCAAGCAAGTCTTACAACATGAATTGAGCAATTAACACACTAGAAGTACAAAACAATTCTCAATTCAATATAGAATAAAAACAACTTGTAATAAGAAGGAAGAAAATGTAGTAGATACAATAGTGACGGTGTGCCTCACAAATTCTTGTCCAAGCTAGCAGTATGCATAAATATAGAAAATATCATACAACATGCAAGACAGTCATATATATTGAAAAACTATAAGGGATTTTCAATCTCTTCAATACCTCATATGTAGAAACATATTTAGTAAATAATGATTGTACTTTCACAACATACGATGCAATCATACATTACATAACATACCATAATAAAGAGTCTAGCACCTGATACATTACCAGAGTAAGGAGATACATACTCCTCAAAGGCTCACACTAAAAATGCACGATCAAAAAGTACAAGTAATAATTAGAAAGTTATAAGCATGCTATAAGGAAATGAAAGAAAGTATGCAACTATGCAAAATAAATAAGCTTTCTAACCAAAGTCTAAATTTAATATGATGGAACATACACAATAGAAACTTAGATTATACTAACACAAAAGAAGATCATGCATAACAATAAATATAACGAGATAAACCCACACAGAAACCCTATCTATGTGGTAACATCATCGGGTTACTTAAGGTAACCACTCAGCAGCAAACAATCTAGTAAATAATAAAACACTTACAATCTAAGAGAAATAATCACCATTACCTCTATCAGTCGGGACCTCTGTCCTAAATGCCTATTGATACTCTTACTTGTTGCTTCTGCTATGACCTAATTTGAAACAAAAAACTGGTTCTCCTCTAAAGCCCACACCACCCAATATGGTGTGATCAGTGACTATAGATCAATAACCAGAAGTGTAAATACTCTCAATCTTGAGGACTACCTACAAACTCAAACAACCTATCTCTTATTAACAAGAGATACGAGAACTCCAAGCATTTAACTTAGCTCACTCTCACACTAAGGTTTTCACAAATAAATAGTTGCATCCAAACAACTCTCAACCGATACACAACTCACATACAACCCACTTGTAAACACCATCTCGAGTACTCAACACTCACAAGCACGATTTTTCTTACACAACCATGAATCACTAATACCAAACAACACTTGATGTATTAATGATCCAAAAATAGAAAGATGAGATGTCAATTTGACAAAGCTCCACTACATTTTTTGGATATCAAAGAGGAAGAAATGAAGGGTATTTATAGAACTTAAATTTGACACCTCGACAGCCATCTCAACACTACCTCGCCATTACATGTGGAAAGGTCCTTGGTGAGTTTGGTGGCAAGCTTGGTGGCAAGGTGGTAAAAAGTTACATTTTTTCATTTAAAAATTATCGACTACTTTTCATAAATACTAGCACTCGAAATGAACCAAAAACACAAATGATAATGTCAACAAAGTGTTCTTAACTATATACATGTGTGTATTACTGATATGCAATAACTAACTTTATAGAAGAGAGAAAATACACTAAGTAAGAATAAAACAGAAACTGTGTTTTGTACACGAGAAGCCAACAAATAGACACAAGAACAACGAGACTTACACCATTGATAAGTGGACTAATTTTTGGTGAAATAGGTAACCACACAGTTCAAATAAGAATGACTATAAAATTGGGTGTTTTTAGATTGGAACAACGTGCAAAGGGAAAACTAATGAAAAAATAAAGGACCATAGGCTAATGCAAGAAATGGGATACAATGAGCCAATGCCTGATATGGGAAATGGATGGAATTTTCTTTAGGCTTCACTAAAAATTAAAAAATTAAAAAAGGATTAGATTGTGTTGAAGTTGTTGAGCAAATAACCATCTCTTTAAAATGAGACATTAATGCCACAACCTCGTTTTGATTTAGAGTTGGCTGTGGATTTGATTTGGCACTATAACAGGTTGGAATTCGCCACATCCTAGTATTGGAAATGATTGAACTAGACTACTACATTATTCACACACAAAAAACCTTTCATAAAAGGATTCAATCACCGTAAGACGATTAGTGTTTAGCCTATCATTGGACTAAGGACCTTGTTACCTATATATATATATGACAAAATTAAGACCATGGTGTGTAGGAAATTTGCTTCAACTATTCAAAATAATGCACATAAGTGGATTAATGATCCATCTATCCAAAGTATTTTTAGCTTCATGAAGAACCCTAGAAAATATGATTATTTGTCTATGCAAACAAGTTGCTACGAACAAGAGGCTATGATGTCTTCAACAAGCTTATATAGGCCATCATTACCAACTATGTTAGTAGCAAGTCCGTACAAAAGGAGTTGTTTCACCTGTTCTCCATTATCCAATGTCCTAAGGAACTAACTCAAAGTTTCATGAAACGAGTCAAAGCAAAACTTTAGAGATTCAATTTTTCAAATTTAGTACAATCCAAATATTTCGAAAAAGAGTTCTAAGGAATTCAAAACCCCAATCCTCGGAGGCCATATTCCCACAAAACACCTGAATAGTTTATACACAAGGTGCACATATTGGTTGAGAATGACCTTAGCAAGAGATAAGATGACAAGTATTGTAGGGGTGTATGGGCATGACCTTATCATAGGATAATAAACCAGCCTTTGTCTTAGCATAAGTCACATGAGGTCGTTCCAATGAGATGCTAATACTTGAAGATTGAAGAGTCTATATATATGAACTTATTTAACCCATTAATAGGATATGTATTTCTCTTTAATTATTTCTTCCAAATATTTATATTTTCAATAGACATATTTATAATAAAGTATTTTTTAATTAAAAAATTAATAAAACATTTTGTTAATTTTTTAGCAAATTTTTTTATCAAATTTAAATTAAATTTTTATTTTTTAATATGACCTTGAATATTAAACAATAAATTTAAAAAAAAATTGTTAAAAATTTCGTTTAATTTTGAAAGGATTATTCTTCTTAAAAAGTTTGAATAATTTTTTTGAATTAAATATAATTTTTTTTACATATATACCTATCAAAAAATATAAACATATATGTGATACATGTGTTATTTCATTATATTTAAAGAAAAATGCAATAAAAAGTTAATTTTGTCTATTTTTTTACAAAAAATGACTTAAATATCTTATTTTTTTTACAAACAAAGTGACATAAAAGTATTTTTTCTATACTAATTAATTAAATAAGACCTATGGCCTAAATAGTAATTATTTAAGCATTTTAACCCCTCTCTCTCTATGTATATATAATATATATTGTGTATTCTTAGCAGTAGCGCCCATTGTATAAAAGAAATAAAAAAAAATAAGAAAGTAACAATTTTGAGTAATAACAAATGAACTTAAAAGTCACCTAAATAAAATATGCTTAAATATATTTGATATCCTAATGTTTTGCGCAGATAGTTAATTTACTCCTAATATTTGTATTGTTATAAATCTACTTAACGTTTAATTTTGTGTTACATAAATATCCTTTTAGAAATTTTCATTAATAAAGTTAAATTTTTGTCCAACATGTGATACACGTGTATTTTTTGGAAGGACAAATCTGATATTTCAAAAATTGAAACATTAGGACTTCAATCAGGGTTTCTTCACTCTTAAGATTTTGAATATGGATTCAATTTAGATGTTGATTTTTTCCTTTCTTGCTCGATGTATATACTTAAAGACTCTCAGCCGAAGGACATGATTTCTTTGCATCATATGATGAAGTTTATGATAGTTTTGATGCTATGCTTTTGGTAGTTATAATTATTTTTGCAATTTCTCTTTGTTTTTGTAATGTTGTCTAAGGAAGTTTCTTACTCTCGTCTCAAGCCTTGGGGTTGCATTTTCCCCTAATGTTTTTGTGCTATACCTTTGCATGATAAGTTTCTGAATAATGGAGCAATTTTAATTTCACTTTATTTTCATGACTAATGATATGTTGAAAAACAGAAATATTCGTTGGCAATTTTTCTCAGGACATCTCTACAAATTGAAGTATTGCAGAGGGATACTCCTTTAGGCTTTGAGAAACCATCTACCATTCAACATGTTTTAGGTGATGAAATCCTAAGGTAATTTTTCAAATACCAAATTTACCCTTACAAAAATGCACGTATACCATGTATTAGATAAAATCTAATTCAATTAACATAGATTTCTAAAAGATTATTTATGTAACATAAAATTAAACATTAGTGATAAATTTACAACTACCCAAACTATAGATGTAGATTTGTAACTGATCCCTAACATTAAGAACATAAATCATATTTAAACCAACAGAATATAAAAACAATGTCACACGACCAACAAACGAACAAACAAACCATATGACTAGATTAAATCGCACCCTGATACCAAATTTGTTGAGAAAATGCTGAGGAACACACTCAGATACAAAAGAAACCTTACTTGCAAATCAATCAAATACAACAAAATAAATCGGCTAGAAGGAACA
The DNA here is from genome assembly GCA_030763125.1 of Hippophae gyantsensis. NCBI lineage: Eukaryota > Viridiplantae > Streptophyta > Magnoliopsida > Rosales > Elaeagnaceae > Hippophae > Hippophae gyantsensis. Next base: position 27,028,921 of record CM061035.1, on the reverse strand, counting down.
CAGCATATATAACATGGTTGGGCAACTCATCCTACCTCCGGGAGAACGTGAGAATGAGCAGAGAACAATCCACTAATATGAATGAAGTACAACACAGAACCAACAAATACAATATGGTTGGCGTGTGGTCTAACATATATAGTGAACAACCACCCTCATTTCTGTAACATCTGATCTAAAAAATTAAGAATCTAACGACAAAGCAAAGATAAACCGATTCATCAAGACTTGCAAGCAGAAAAGAAGTCAAACAAAAATTCCTGAAAGAGAAATCTTCATGAATTTCTGAATCCGTATCAAAATTCCTGAAAGAGAAATCTTCATGAATTTCTGAATCCGTATCAGTGAATTATGCAAAGAATAAAACTCTGAAGTTTACTGATATTACCAAAACCACATCATGAAATCCAGGCTACAATTAACGAAACAAAGCAAATGAATTGAATCAAAGTCTAACTTAACTAGGGTTACTCAGTACTCCCTGTGACCAGAATAAAAAGTACACAGACCACTAGAATGGTCACAAAATTGCACGAGGAAAATAAAATACTCTGCTGCTGTGGGTTCTATAAAGAAGACAACAAAAATCCTACATAGAAACCATTTACAAACAGTAAAAAGCTAAAAATGCATTTACAAAGGCAATTAGAACGACCTCCTCTAATCTTCCACAGTCTGGATCTCCCCCATCATGATCCTGTTACTGATAACATTGAATCCCAAAACAGCTGGGCTAACTTTCTTCCCTTTCTTGCCCTTCTTCTTGCCTCCCCCTTTTGAAGACCCATCAGGACCCATGGCATTGTCATGGCCTACGTCCCCAATTGCATCACCATCAGAATTCATATCTATAGCACTGAAGCCAGTGACTTTTTGATCATTCTGACTCTGGAATGCAATTTCAAGGACATCTGCTGGTAACAACTCCTTGTAGTTGAGAAATTTATCAATGAATTCGTGATCAGGATCATATGATCCAAGGTTTTCTATCAGAAGCATTTCTGCCTCTGATCGAGATTGCTTCAAGCAGAATTCAAGAACACTTGTATCTAGCATGTGGAAAAGGACATTAATTTCAGAAAATTTAATCCATGATATTTTTATGAAGATCCATAAGAATTTTAACCTGCCTATCAAATGCAATTGATTCATGGCATTATTGATTGATTGAGACCACAAGTGATAAAGAAAATTTGTGTCTTTTTGCTACTCATTGCGTGATAGGGAGTATCGGAGTAAATTTAAATCAATTCAGAAAGCAGATATTTGTCCAGTTGTCTCCATAAAAAGTACAGGTGTATGCCACAGTTTGATATAATTTAAAACAAATGCAATTATGTATATGGAGTTTGTACGAATAACAAAATGAGTATAGAAATACCTTTCGAACCAAGAAGCCTAATGCATTCACTCTCACACCAACCTCTGAAGTCCATGGCTTCTGAAAGATAAAAGTAGCATTAGAATAAGAAATATATACTTATATCCTCAACGAATACAACAGCAACACTAATACACATACCCGATTGCTTGCTCATGACATCTTTTTTCCCTTTCAGGGATGACTGCATGGAGGCAGGTGAGGATGGAAGCAATCTCTCACTAGGTTTACCACCTACTGACTTCTGTCTGCTTAATGACCCAGCTGAAGTTCCTTTCTGAGGAGTACTTTTCATTCCCCAGCTACCTTGGCCAGAGAGTTGAGGAAAACCTGCCCTGCTCGTGAAAAATATTACAAACATTTCATTCCTCAAATTGATTTTAATCATTGTTATCCCTAAAATTGGAACAAAAAGTACATGAAGGATTAATCATGTAATACTCATTTTAGATTTGAACAACAGCAGTCCATCCACAAGCATTGGAATCAATCTCTAACAAATAGATAAAGTGCCTAGCAAACAAAAATAATAAACTAAATGATGAAAATTAAGAGATGAAACCATACTGTTTAGTTTCTTGCTTAGTTTGGTCGGTAGGACCCCAGAAAAGATCATCATCCCCTTTCTGTCTTGACTGCAAAGCATGAGAATTTATTTGGATGGGAGAAGCAGCCTTAGCTGGAGATGAGCTGGGAAGCGACCATGAGGGACCACTATTGCGTGAGGATGCTTGGATTGGCTGAGATTTCGAAGGAGTTGGCATTTGGGCCCCATGCTGGCTAGAAGATGCCTTTTTCTCCTGCTCCTTCAGTATGTCTCTCAAAGATGTGGGCTTTGAAAGTTTCCCAGAGTCAGTAGACCAGGCTGGAGAAGGAGATGGGTTAGCTGGTTCTCCCTTCCAAAGAACAAAATCCCCTAGAGAAGGACCTGAAGGAATAGCAGGCAGTACATCCTTTTCCTGATGTGCAGACCGACTGATTTTGGTTTTCTCAACAGAGCTTGAACTAATGGGTGCATCAGAAGTGGTGACTGGCACTGAGACCTTAGTTCCAGCACCCTTAGATTTAGCAGATTTTTTGCGACTCTTTTTGGCATCCTTGGCTTCAATGAAGCTATTATCATCCACAGATTCTGACAGGGTGGGACAAACCTGCAGAGAGGCCACATTTGACATACTATCAGGAATCTCAACATCTTTCATGATAGACTTTGACAAAACCTCTTCAGCTAATAAATCATGCAGTGGACTCTTTTTGCTCTTTTGGGTCAGAGAACTTTCGTGTTTCACAGAATTTAACTCAGAATTCCCTGCATCCTTGGGAGTTTCTCTATGTACTTTTGGGTCTGCATTGGCAACAACTCCAGCCCAAGGAGTATTTAAGGTGATAACTGAAGAAATAGTTTCTGGTGCCAATTTTTCCGTCTGTGCTTTCCTTTGTTCTTCCTGTTGAATTTCCAACAATGATTTTGGCTTGAAACCAGGAGCCAGTTTCCATGCCCGTTGCACAGAGTGTGCTTGGGTATTCTCAACTGCAACAGAATCTGTGGCTTGAGGAGATTCTATATTATCTCCAGAGATACTACTAGTTGGAACTGATCTTTGAACCTGTTGAGATCCCATAACATCCAAAGCAGAAATGTTTGCTTTGTTATGCCCGTCATCTGTTGCCCTCTGGAGTGATGGTAAATCAACTGCACCAGCACCAGTTTCTGTATCCAACTTACTGTCTCCAATAGCAGACTTTCCAGGTTCATACTGCTGCATTTGCTGCGAGGATAATGACTTTGAAACTCCTTTCTTTGTCTGTTCAGAGGAATGTGCCTTGGAAGATTTTTGCTTTCTGAGCTTCTTCTCAGAAGCCTTTTTGGGTTCATGCACTTCCCCGTTTTTCACTTCAACAACAGTTGATAACTCATTATCACCACCTTCTCCTTCAGCCTTCTGTTTCTTGAGAGCATCATTGGACTGCAATTTAACATTATTTTCACTCTCACAAACTACAGATTGTGGCACAGGAACAGGATCTCCAGGGAACTCTAGCTGTAATGAGTCCACAGTCACATCAGCTCTAAACTGATTCTTTTGTGGCTGCTCTGGATTTCTAGTAGAAAAGCAATCAGATACTGGGATGGGTTTTGGCACAGGGCATTCTGAAGTTTTGCTAATCAACTCAAGTAAGGGCAAGCTCTCAACTAATGTGGATGCAGGTAATGATTCCTTAGGACAGACATCATCAATCTGCTCTGCAGGAGTTCCATCCGATTTTTTCTGATGGGCAATCTTTTCAAACATTTGATGAGGCAGATTTGAAGAAGATGCTTCAGAGCTTGCATTGTAATGATTTTCCTGGATGTTTTGAGTAGGGATATTGACAAAGTTAGTTGCAAGTTCATTTTGCATAAGTGGGACTGGCATGTTTGAAACAATTGAAAACATTCCTTGCGTGGGCTGAAGCCTAGGATCCACAGATGTCCCTTTTGGTATTGCAGAGACAGGTAACGGTCCAAAAGATGGTTCAGCAAAATGTTGAAGACTTTGTTGATCTGACAGAACCTGAGATAGTAGCTGTTGCTGTTGCCTTAAAAGCATCTGCTGCTCTTCCTGTTTTTGTTGCTGCTTTAGCAACAGAAGTTTATCCAATAACGATATCTGTTGTGTTGGAACAGATGTCTGAGAATGTAACTGCAACAAGTACTGTTGTTGCAACAAATTTAACAATTGTGGATCTTGTGGTAAACCAGTAGATAGTAATGTCTCAGGTGTTGAAATCCCCTGCGAGTTATCAACAACATGAGAAAATAGGTTTGGAAAAGGTGGTTGGTTCTGAGGTTGTAGCCTCTGTTGTTGGAATCCAAGTGGAGGCTGAGGAGGGAAACCCTGGTCATGATGTTGTTCAACCTTACTCTGCAACAAATCTAAGCCACCTTGGACGTTGAAATTTGACCAAACAGGGACATTACTATTTACACCAGCTGATGTTGATAGACCTTGAAGGACTGACATCAAATCAGCATTTTGGGAATGAGGAGGCTGTCCAGGATTGTCAGTCACTGAAGATAAAAGTTTTGATTCTGGGACAATCTCTGTCGTTGAGATCATGGATGCAGAATCTCTCCCAGGCCAATGAGAATAAGGGCTAGGTAATGAACGTTGTCGCTCAAGTGCCAATCTCCTTGCCAACAGGTTATCTACTTCTGACTGAGGCATATTAAGATAACTATTTCCAATATATCCTTGCAAACCTGGAAATTCATAAACTGCAACTTACAGGTAGCACCAAAATATAATAAAAATAAAAATATCACAGTTACTGTCGAGAACTAGAAACAATTTTAACAAAAAACTCACCTTCAGAAAGAGGGAACTTCTGAAGAGGTGAATTGCTTGTATTAGTGGACATCAGTGACTCCAAGAACCTATTTTCAGCTTCAGCTGTGGACCCATAGTTTTGCCTTTGTTCATTTCGAACTACATCTACATCCCTTAAGCCACCATGAAGCTGACCAATACCATTAAAGTTGGACCTAATTGCTGTATCGGATATTTCATTTTGTTTTGGTACAGCAAAACCAGGTGGTGGCCTAGCTTTAGCTCGTAGATGAGGCATGGCATCACCAAGGGACAAGAATGGTGACTCCTTGGGTGCGCTTGCAAGGCGGACTTGCAAATCAATGCCAAAATATCCTGCCTCAAACCATCCTATAATATCTGCTCCTGAAAAGGGGCCTTGAATGACACCTTTAGGATCTACATAACAAAGTTGTAGCTCCTCTGGGGAAGCATGCTGAGGTTTTCTAACTTCTTGTTCCCTGTCCAGGACTCCAGACAGCTGCCTTCTAAGAAGGGTATCCTCACTGGTTCTCCATTTTGCCTCATCTCTATTAAAAGGTTGATCAGCCAAATTGCTTTCCCACTCATTGTTAAGATTCTTCTGTAGTTTTGACCACCCAATATCAGAGGTTCTTGATTTGATGTCACTTGGAGTTTCTTTCCAATCATGAACGACCCTTTGTGATTGATCTCCAGATGATTGGGCTCTCCAAGGAGTACTAGCATTAGTAAAGGAATTTTCCGGCATGCTCAACATGCTTGAATCTCTATCAAAGGGCACCTCATTAGACTTCCTAATTGGACCACCATCTTCCCTAATAGCTGCAAAAGAGAAACTCCCATTAAGGATTATATATCAGATTTAACGTGAACATGGGAACAAGATAATATGAATTTACAAAGCAAAAGAATTCAGAAATGATATTAACCAAAAACAAAATCTTGAAAGTTGAAATCATAGGGCAAGCTAAGGTAACATGACTATGAAAACTTTCAGTTCAAGAGGGACTGAGGGAGGGGATTAACTTGCAGTTATGAATTCAAACTATCTTCAAAGTAACTATGCACACCAATCTATCATAAACAAATATACCTTCAGATTTGCACTTGTTATCAGATAATGTCTTGTGATCATGCATGATATCAATGTTCTGGCTAAAACCACTTGGGGTTGCCTTCTTTTCAGAAGAAGTGTCATCTACGCAATTCACAGAACCACTCTTTGAACCCAAAGCACTTTCATCTTTAGAATCATCAAAGCTAGGTGGTAAATCCTCCCTATTACCTGCTCATATAAACCGTTTGACTGAGCACCTTAAACCCAACTTAAAAGCAGACATGATTAAGATCTGAAAAATGACCAAGCATTATACCAAGCTTAGCTCGTCTGGATTGTGCAAAGTCACTCTGGTTACGTCCATCTTTGGATATCTGTGGTGCACCACTACTAATGATATCCCCTTTGTCAATTCCCTTCAAAACAGCCTACTCAAACAGATAATAAATCACATCAGCTGCATGGATATATTAGAGAATCACAAATTAATTATATAAACATTATATAAACATTACCATTTCCTCAGTATTGGGGGTACAAAGTGCAAGAGGCTCTACAGGTTCAACTATTGTAAGGGAAGGTACTTCTACAAACCCATCCACCAGTTTCTGAAAGGATTTCATATCAGCATTTCTGTATACATCCAGCAATCTTGTCCTACTATATCTAAGTTGATAAAGCTCTCCTTGACCGCTTTCAACTTTGTCAGAGAAGGCTCCTATAGAATGTGTATGAGTAGAACTATTGTTCTTAGAATTTCCACCAGAGCTAACCCTCCCTCTGCCAAGGGAAAAGGTTGGAGGTGTATTTTCTCCATGTGCTCTGCTAGAAGAAAACAGAGGAACTTGCTTGTTTGAACTTAGAGTTTGATTCTGAGGCTCAACCCTTCCACGGCTTAGAGAGGAATTAGATCTCCATGGCCGATAATGCTCCCCCTCCTTCTCATCCTTAACATGATTCCCAACATTAGTCAAACCCTTATCAAGATGCATGTTACCGTCCCTGCCAGGGTCTGTCCACTTTTCCGACATACTATCTATCTCTTTATCATCGGGGCCCCAACGTGTGTTCCACTTGCTCTCACGCCGCTGCTCATAGTTGGAATCCCTGTTACCCGGGTCTGTCCACCGATCAGACGGAACACGACGCCCTTCTCCAAAGTGCTTCGTGTTTGAATTTTCTGTCCAACGGTCCATCCTACGGTTGTCACCAAGCTCTTTATCTCCATCCCTCCAGCGATCTTTGCGCAAAGAGGAATTGGTGTCTCTTTCCTCATCACGCCATCGATCATGTCTACCTGTTTCCATATCCAACAAGGATGGCCTGAACACATCCTTTTTCTTCTGGATATCATGAACCTCTTCACTATTTCCTGATAACTTCATGATGTCTGAGCGATTGCCAAAGGAAGGATTTGAGCTGGGAGGGTTTCCCTGTGGTTATTAATTAGAATTTTAAAGGGAAAAAACAGACATAAGAATATGAATGCTGAAATTTTTCCAACACTTTTATATTAATAATAAAAAATCTAAGAAATACCACAAACTTAAATGACAAGAAGTATAAAGCATAATACAGCCATTGAAGCCAGATGAGATAATGTCTCAAGTACTATATTGTGGCTTCTCCACAAGAATAAGCATGTCTATAGAGAGAAATAGTTTGGCCTAAGGATATAGCAGTCACACACCACAGTTGTCATTGCCGGCTTAATATCTCCTGGTTTTGGCAGAAGCCACTGTGGTGAAAGCGGAATAGGATTGTCAGATCCCGGAGCATCTGCATACACGTGATTAAAATTGCAAATAGTGAATAACATTTGGCAAAATGTTGGACCAAAAAAGCTGATTGACTGAACACCAAACCTCCCACCCAGCGCATACTAATAAGAAAAATATTCGTATGTAACTATGATCCATATATGGTCTACTAACATGCGTTGATATGTTGTGAGAGAAAAAAAAATAAGAAAAATAAGAACCGCTACACTCAATGCTTCACCTGATACCGACATTCTCAATCACCTCAAATAGTTTTTCCCTCCGTCTGATCCAGATATAAAATTTAAAGAGAAGCTAAGAAAACATGATTGTAAACAAATTTGACGAAACCAAAATCGCAATATACCAAAAAAAAATTACAAAACCCTAAGTGCGAAAATATTAAGCATTAGCTCGGTTTTCAGCAGAAACACCATGAGAAAGTATGAGTAACGGAAATGATAAATGAGTATAGCTAGCTTGTATCTCACAAAGAGATGAACATCAACGGCACAAACTGAACAAGAGCATTGAATTATAAGTTGAGAAGAAACGGACACCTTTGGAGATCTGGTAAGGAGTTGTGACCGAGAGGTGAGGTCGAGAATCGGAGCTTGAGCGAGTAGCCATGGATGATCGATAAGAGTTGCAGAGAGAAAAGTGAGCGAGAGAGCCAAAGAAACCCTTTTGCGCCTGAACAAGTAGAGAGATAATTGGGACGGGTGAACAATAAGGTTTAAGGGCAGCAAATAAGCAGATAAATTAGTGTGGGGTAGGTTAAAATCATGCAACTCCAAGCGCACGTTAGAAAATATCAATTGCTTTTCTGTCTGTCCTTTAAATACGTGCGTCCGATATGCGCGTGCGCTTTTATCACGCGCGTAAATTCGACATATAGTCGTGCAAACGCCTATGATTTTTGTTTAGCTGTCTAGTTGATTTACACGTGACGGTGTGGCGATGTTGGGAGATAGAGTGAGTTTCTCCTCGTGTTTATACGAAAATTATCTGAAGGTATGCGCACTGTAGCATATAGCCCGCGCATGTTAGGCAAAAACCAAACGTCGGCGTTTCTTGTACGTGAGCTGAAGAAATTAAGTATTGCCCTAATCGAACGGTTGAGCTAAACGGATAATAATTGAACGATTGATATGAATATATGGGATTGGGTAGTATTGTCGTGTTTTATCTCATCTATTTAGTTATATCTATTTCAATCTATTAACTACATGCGTGAAAATTTAAATGACGTCAACATTCTAAATATTAGGGATATAATCTTTTAAAGGGAAGATAGCTTTAATATTTATTGAATGTTTAATATTTATTGAATTTCTTAGATATTTTTTATTAGTAACAAATATTATATTAAATATTAATGACATAATAATTTAAAGATAAAATATCAAGAATATTTTTGAGATTTAATTTTTTTTACAAATACCCTCAATGTTTGAAAAAATATCTCAAATAATATTAAAATTAAAAATATTATCAAAGATAATTTCAATTAATTACGGCTTTAATTTTTTCATCCCTATTTTTTCCTTTTTTTTCTAAAGTACTCAAATATCCTTTAAAATTATACAATAAAATTTATTTATTTATTTATTTATTTATTTATGGTTGAAAAAATCTATAATAACTAAAAAATACATAAAAATTTAAAAAAATTATTTAAATTAAAAATAACCATAAAATAATATGATTTCTTTTTTAATCATATTATTTGCTATGTTTGTTAGACTTTTTAAAAATATTTAATGTTTGATATTTATTAAAATGCATACAATAAAGCATTTTTTTATTAACCATTGGAAATAATTACATATAGTAAAGTTATTAACTTTTAATTTTTGAGAAAGGAATAAAAATAGCACTCCATAGAAATTGTATCCAAAAAATAGCATCCTCTTGTATCTAATTTATATCTTTTTATTATTAAAAATATTCAATCCATTATTTCACATTGAACCATCTAATTGAACTTTGTTCAAATAAAATTACAATAATTTAGATCCGTTTAATGTTAAACTTCGTTCATTAGTTCTCATTCAATAAGGATACTATTTTTATTGTGATAAGTTTTACTTTATTTAATTTCTATTATTTTTTATTTTTTAAGAAAATTAAAGATCAATTTTAATTAAAACTAATCAAATGTAATGATAAAAAATAGAACTTTAAAATGGAAATTAATAAAAAATTAAAAAATTAAACTAATTTATAAAAATTTAAAAACATTCAAAATAAATAATATCTCATTTTATAATAAATTATCTAATTATTATAAATACATAGTAGGTAGGTTTGAGGTGGTTACTGACGATGGTGAATGAGTCCTTAGACTTGATTATTTATTTATTTTTATGGGACCTCGTTATATTAGCACCTTCCCTCGTTTTTGCAAATAACATGAATTTCGATGTCGATGTACTTTTAGCTTGATTTAAAGGTGGGGTTCCTTCTCAGGGGAAGAGCTCTCAACAAGCTACACCTCCCATGAAAGGAGGGAGTCCTCCAAAGCGAGGAAGAGGATAAATGACGGGTGCTCTACTTCCAAAAAGAAAAGGAAAGTAACAATGGAAGAGTTTTCACTCATTCTTGAGCTGTTGAATGTTTTTGAGCCCTCTCTAACCTCCTTGGGGTGACATGCTTCACTACCCTTTACTCGACTCCTCTAGCTACTACCTCATCTGTAAGGGATTCTTGAAAAGGGGAAAATATAATTAACGACCTTATAGCCGATGTGGATGGGGGTGGCCTTATGTCGAAGCATGGCACCAAAACAACTCGACCATTACATGAATCATTTCCCTTTTATGGCGCTAGAGAGGCAACTTGTTGCCATATGTGAGGGCAAGAATTCAGAGGCCATGGTCGACCTCTTGATGTACCAAGTATGCTTTTCTTGTGTGCGTTCTTATTTTTTGTAATCTTGTATTTGTGACATTTAACCTCGCGTCATTTGAATTTTTCAGTTGTTACTGCTCTCTAAGTTGAATAGGGCCCATGGTGTGGAAGGTTTAAAGCATAAGCTTTCTCTTGAGAAAGAGAGTCACAACTCATTTTTGTCTAAGTATGCGTTATTGTTGGTCAAAGCCACCAAATGGGAGGGAAGGCCATAGATAAGTCAGAAAAATTGACCAAGGATGTGTTCGAGCAACCGAATGCGATCACCTAGTAGCCAAACTCAAGGAGGCTAAGGAAAAGGCCAAGATCAAGCTCGGTGCTATGGTTGAGCATCTCACTTAAGTGTAGAGATTGGATAAGGGTTGGAAATGGAAGCTTTCAAAAATAAGGTCAATAAAAAATACCTAGGTGAGTATTATTATTGTCTTCTAGACATCCCAATCACTCTTAAATGTGAGCTCATCCAATCTCGGGATAGGGATAAGGAAGAAGATTCCATCTCGAGTGAGAGTGGTGATGGCACTAAGGTGATTGGCATATAGGGTAAGGCTAGAGGCTATTGATTTAAAGGCTTTCTTTCTCTCTTTTGTGAGTTTGATGCCACTCTTGTTTGTGTGGTCACGGACTAAATCTTGTACTTTTTCTTTTCAATTTATTGATGAAAATCCGCTTATTCTTAGATATTGCGTTGATTGTTTTGTAGTGCATTTATATCCATTTATATAATTGTTTTTTATGTTGTCCTACCCTCTTATTTTGTGACATGTGTTAATAATTTTTCTAACACCATCCCCTATAAAAGGGGGTTAGGGCATTTGTTGGATTCAGACAATTTTTTCGAAATATTTTTCAACTCTTTCTTCATCTTTTTTGCTCGAACATTATGGATTCTAATCGTAAAATAAGGCATTCAATTCGGGCTCTAAGACAAGAAAATGAAAGACTTAAAATTGAGGTGTAAAGATTGAAAGTTGACTTGTTTAGGCTCAAGGAAAAGCTAAGTGTTCAAGAAGAGACTAGGTCTAGTCTTGAGGAAAATCTTGAGGGAAGGTTAAAGCTTCACGAAGAGAACAAGTACGAGCTCGTCTCTTGTAGGGAGAAACTATCTCAAGCTTTAACCTGAGAGAGGAGGACCATGAGTAAAGTGGCTGCCCTAGTCGACAAAAAGTATTATTGGGCGAACTTCTATATGAAACAATTTGAAAGGGTCTTTCTTAAGGTAATGGAAACTATTGAAGGGTTGAAATGCTCTATGCTTGCGTTGGACTTGATCCCTTCTAAAGCAATGATGGATATTTATAAGAAAATTATCAAGATTCAGGCCGAGTTATTACCCCTGGTGGAGGAGATTAGTGATCTAGACACTAGTCATGTATCTAAATGTTTTAGTAATTTTTAATCATCTGAGAGGCCAAGCCTTACCTAAGGGATAGCGCCGTGCATACATGTATTTTTCAAAGTTGTAGTTTCATATAAAAATAAAAATATCTTGGATAGGGTGCAGTGGCAATGCTTGACCATTATACATTTTTTTACTATACCTTATCCATGATTGTGGTATGGGTCAACTTTTTAGGGACTAGGTGATCTCCCTAGTTTTCTACTAAGGTGATCAACTTGTGATATATAATAGTAGTAGAAGAGGGAGCTCTACCTGGTTCCTAACCGAGGTACTCCACTCTCTTTTCTTTATTAGAGTGCCAACCTGGTTCTTGACCAAGGTGGTCAACTCATGATATTTGTAAGTGCTAGGGCAGTCTACCTTATTCTTAACTGAGATGATCAGCCCATGGCATATACTATTAGGAGAGATAGCTCAACTTGGTTCCTGATTGAAGTGCTCAACTCTCCTTTCTTTATCAAAGTGCCAACCTGGTTTCTAATTGAGATGGTGAACTCGTGATATTTGCAAGTGCCAAGAAGGTCTACATGGTTCTTAATTGAGATTATTAGCCCGTGACATATAATAGTAGGAGAGGGAGCTCTACCAAACTAAGGTTCTTAGCTTTCCTTTCTTTATTAGAGTGTCAACCTGGTTCCTGACCAAGGTGGTCAACTCGTGATATTTGCAAGTGCCAGGGTAGTCTACCTAGTTCTTAACTGAGATGATCAGCCTATGTGACATATAATAGTAGGAGACTTGTGTGAGAGAACCATTCGTTGAAGAGGGTCACTTCATAGATATGCATATAACCATAAAACTTGAAAGTAGTAAATTAATGTACATTAAAAGTGATATATCTTTAAGTGTTTGGCATTCCAGCTTGTACTATCCTCAACCTCTTTAATACTTCTCAATAAGTAGGCTCTTCTTGGGATTGTCTTAGTTATTTGATAAGGCATTCCCAATTTGTACCTATTTTTCTGGCCATCCATTCCTTTTTGTTAGGGAAGATTCGCCTAAGGACCCAATCATAAGGGGCAAATACTTTGAAACAAACAACTTTGTTATAATAGACTAACACCTTTCTCTTTTGCTCAATTATCCTTCTCAGAGCCTCATTTCTTTTTCCATTAGCGAAGGTTAGTTTAATGACCCTATTTTACTCATTTTGCTTTTTCGTTAAGGTTGACCTGATAGTGGGTACTGCCATCTCAGTTGGTATTACTACCTCAGTGCCATATACCAACGAGAATGGGGTCTCGTTGGTGCTTTTGTAGGGGCTAGTACTAATAGCCCATAATGCCCTAGGAAGATCCTTTACCCATTTTCCTTTTTCATTCTCCAACCTTTTCCTTTAATAGGTTCATGATTACTTTGTTGGAAGATTCCGCTTGTCCATTGACTTATGGATAATAAGGTGTTGAGTGACATATTTTAATATTATATTTAGTGGAAAATTCTCTGATGTTACGCCCTGTAAGTTACCTCCCATTATTTGTAACGATCTCCTTGGGTAGACTAAATTGACAAATTATGGACTTCAAGATAAATTTAATGACCTCCTCCTCTTATATCCTTCCTAGTGGTTATACTTCCATCTATTTGGAAAAATAATATATATAACTAATAGAAACTTCTTTTGACCCTTACCTAATGGTAAAGGCCCTATGATATAATGCTTCCACTTGTAGAAAGGCCAAGGACTTATCACCCCTATCATGGTGTTGGGATGTGCGTATGATAATGGGGCAAACCTTTGGCACTTATCACATCTCTGAGTGTATTTTGTTCAATATGTCAACATGCTGGGCCAATAATAACCCTGTCTTATGATTAGTCAAGACATCCTTCTTCCATCTGAATGAGAACCATACTCCCTCTCATGTGCTTCATTAATCTTTCAAATCCCTCATTTTCTATACACAAGAGTCCCAGGTCTGAGCGCAGTCCATCTGTATAGCCTTTCTACCTCGATCATGTAACGTCCTTCCTTTGCCTTGATTTATTTTACAAGTTTTAGGTCCACGGGTAGGTCCTTCTCTTCTAGGAACTTAAAGATTGGAGTGAACCATGAGTAGGTAGGGGCATCCATACAACCTATTATTCTTTCAACTTCTTCCAAGCTGGCCTCTGTTAATATCGTAACTAACATTACTCTATCGAGGTTGGCTTCATACACGAAAGCCAGTGTTTCCAGTGCATTGGCATGACCATTCTCATTTTGGGCTATTTGCTTGATCTCAAACTTGGAAAATTTGAAACATTCCTTTTTTAACCTCTCCAAGTACCTCTTTATTTTTCCATCCCTAGCTTTGAATGTTCCCAAGAATTGATTGACCACTAGTTTGGAGTCATTTTGCAAGGTGATTTTATCTGCCATAGTTTCTTTGAGGTCATGACCCCAAATATGGTTGCTTCATATTCAACGAATTTCTTAGTTTCCTAAAAATCAAGTTTGACTACATACTCAAAGTAACTGTTGTTGTGATCTACTATGACCACCCCTAGTCTGGCACCATTGAAGTTATGTGCTCCATCTACAAATACTTGTCTTGTAGCTCTATATTTTTGGTCAATTTGACACACCTCTTTCTCCACCTCATTATTGATGACCTTCTATGTTTCACTAAAATCATCTACAAACTCAACCACAGCTTGCCCTTTTATGGCTATTTTATCCATGTATTTTTGATATCATATTCTCCCAACTCTATGACGATCTGTGCCAAACTTCCTTCCACTTATGGCTTCGTCAAAACACTTTCAAGTGGATGAGAGGTGAGTACCATAACTGTGTATGAACCAAAGTAATGCCTAATTTTTCACGCACTAACTTTGAAAGTGAAGGCCAACTTGTCCATGGTTAGATATCTGTTTTGAGCATCTGTCATGATTTGACTAACGTAATAAATAGGGTGGTAGATCTTGGCTTTTTGACTAAGAGCATGGTGCTACATGTTTGGGGGTGCCACAACCAAATACAAATAAAGAATCTCACCTGGAAGAGGTTAACCAAGACAAATGGGTTACTCAAGTATCTTTTGATTTCCTCAAAGGCTCTATCACAGTCCTTGTTCCAAAAGATTGATGTGTTTTTTCTCATCATTTTGAAAAAGGGCATAAACTTATCTATGCATTTAGAGATAAATATGTTCAGTGCCAATATTCTTCCATTCAACTATTGAATCCCCTTAAGGTTGGTAGGTGGCTTCATATTCACCAAAACTTGTATCTTGTCTGGGTTGGCCTCAATCCCTCTGGCCGATACAAGATATCCTAGGAATTTTTCTATAACAACACCAAAGATACCCTTCTTGGGATTAAGTCTCACACCGTACCTTTTGATTACTAAAAATACCTCATTTATATCCTTGATGTGGTCTAGGGTTTGAGATGATTTTACCACCATGTCATTCACATAGGCATTTAAATTCCTTCCTTACTAACTTTCAAACATTTTGTCAACTAGTCGTTGATATGTGACACCTGCGTTCTTCAATCCGAAAGGCATCCTGATATAACAGAAGTGTAAGAACTATGAGTGTTGGCTATTTTCATAGACAAAATATTTTATCTGTAAATTTGTTTTTAGGTATGTTATCAAGTTTATCAAGAAAAATCAAACAAATGCTCGAGTTCTAGATAATTGTACTTCAAGTATATCTTTGATAACTACGACACATAGAATTACATTTATGCATTTAATAGCACATGTTTATAAATCTGAAATTATTTTTAGTGCTAAAATATGAAATAAGATATGTTAAAATATTAGATAAGATATATTTTAAATTATAACTGGAATCTTTAGCATAAAATCTATTTTAAAAGAAATCTATTTTAAATAGAAGTATTCTTAATTAGTGAGTATTACTAATCCTATTTGTAATAGAAAAGATATTTATTAATCATATAAGAGTTATCTTAATTAATGAGTATTACTAATCCTATTTGTAATAGAAAATATATTTATCAATTACATAGGATTAAGGATTTCAATTTTTCCTATAAATAAAACTCATTGCTCATTGTTTCAATCAACCACACAAGAGCATTATTCTATTCTTCGTAATTTCTCTCTCTTGTTTTACAAATATAAGATCATAATTCTTTAGGCTTCTTTATTTAGTTAATCTATCAAATATTGGTAGTTATGTTTGATTGATTAATAAGCCTAATTATTTTATGATATTTTGATAATATGTTCTTATGGCTTCTTCTTTATTTTTGTTCTTAAATTGTTAGATCAAATAATTGTTTTTGTCATATCATAGTTATTTGATTTGATTATTAATCTTTAAAAAGCTATTTTTATTGAACTTATGCTTGATCTTTTTGTTCTAAGATTTACTAGTTGATTTTATTTAAGTGGCATATGTTTTGAATCATCTAGTTAGGATTATTCATTATTAAATCCATTCTAAAACACACATGGGCACTTGTGTTTTTGTGCTAACCATTTTGTGCTAACCATTTTGTAGTTAATTTGGGAACGTATCTGATTGGCGGGAAGCTTATTAGAACGTTGGTTTAAAAAATGCTCATGCTAATATTGAAAACTGTGAAAACAGAGTAGGGGCTCGTAAGTAAAGTACATTGGGACAATATCCTAATGAGGGTAGCATAAGAATGAGTTTGTACTTGAAAATTTGATTTTCATAGTGGAAATTTAGGTGGTCCGGTGGACCGGTGGTTTTCCTCTTAGGTTATAGTTGTGGCCTAGGTTGTTTCCACCTAAAAATATAGTGTGTTGTTATTTTATTTTCGCACTTTATTTTTACACCCAATTGCATGCCTGACCGTTTTATTTAGGTTATTAAGTTACAAATTGATAACAATTAAAAATAACATATTCACCCCATCTAGGTTAATTAGGTCCATACTTTACAAACTTTCAAGAAGGTCCCTTCCTCTGTGATGAAATATGTTTTCTCCTCATCCTTGGAGTGCATTTTGATTTGGTGGTATCCGGAGTATGCATCCAAGAAACTTATCAGCCCAAAATTGATAGAGGTATCTACCAATTGATCGATACTGGAAAGGAGAAAGAAATCTTTGGGACATGCCTCATTTAGATATGTAAAGGCCACACACATACGAGATGACCCATATGCCTTCTTTACCAACACCACATTTGAAAACCATGAGGGATAGTTGACCTCCCTTATAACTTTATCCTCTTTAAGGGAAATAACTTGATGCTGGATCACCTCATTCTTTTCCCTTGGGAATTTCCTTTTTCTTTGTTGAATAGGTCTAGATTATAGATTGAAATTTAGTTGATGTGTTATGACTTTTAGGTCAATCCCAGCCATGTCAGTCAAGGTCTATGCAAAGATATCCAAATTTATCTTGAGGAATTGAGAGAATTGCTCCTCTACCTCTATCGTCAAACCTCTTCCATTTTCAAGAGGTAGCTTCCCCCGATCTCTTATTGGAAGGTATCTTACCTTATTAATATTGATAGACCTTACCAGGCCTTTGCCCCTAGCCTTATTTGAGGGAGACCCCTCTATGATTTCTACTTATGGCCAAACTTTCTCATGGCGGCATTGTAACAACTTCTAACTTTTTCTTGGTCTTCTTTTATCTCACTCGGGCCCTCGTTAGTATAAAATTTGATTACTTGATGAAAGGTGGATGAGACTGCCCTCATTTTGAGTATCCATGGCTTACCAAAGATGGCGTTGTAGTGTGTCATGACGTTGATAACTAGGAAGTTATTCATTACTATCATTCCTTTTGCCATGATTGATAACACCATTATTCCTATTGCATAGGTGGTGCTACTGTTGAACCCTACTAGAGGGAGTTTCGCCTTAACAAGATCAAATTTATTCACTCCCAGAACCTTGGTAGTGGTAAGAAAAAAGAGATCCACTAAGCTTCTTGGGTTAATCATTATCCGACAGACATCACAACATCCTATCCTCAAGGTAATTACTAAAGGATCTTTGTGAAAGTACGAGGTCTCGTTCCTTTCGTCGAAAATGATTTTTTTAGCAGTTCTTGCCTTATCCAAGGCATACATATAGGGGCATTATGTAGCTCTCTTACAAACCTTTTACACGATTTATTTGAGACTCTATTAATCCTAGGCCCTACGTGTATGGTATGTATAGTTTTTATGTTGTGTTCATTATGGCGCTCTCTTCTAGTGCTTGATGGGTTCATTGGTTTTGGCACCAATCACCTATTTTGATGGTCTCATCATTTCCCATTTTCTACGGCGAGATCCTTTAGATATCCCCTCGTTAACAACTCCTATATCTTCTTTTTTAGGTGTCTATAGTCTCTTGTTTCATAGCCCACATCTTTATGGAAGACACACCATTTAGATGCATCTTTAAGCGAGGATTTCATCTTTAAGGGACATCTGACATTAAGTTCCACCTCTATCCTCAGTACAGCTTGGGCTAGATCCATTCTCAAGGAAGGCCCTCTAAAAGAAGATAATGACCTCTCCCAAGGTCTTCTATTCTTCATCCATTGTCCATATTTCCTATTATTTGGTGTAAAGCATTTGTTTCTGTTGTTTTGATGTGCCCTGTTTGGACTTATCATCCTCTTATCTTTATCTGGTATCACTTCTATGCTGGTTTAATGGACTTTAATCAGACTTAATTGACTCTCGAGATTGAAGAATTTTCTGGCCTCTTTGTATGCTTTCTCTATAGTGCGAGGAACTATTTTGGTTAGTTCTATGAACAAGTCAAAAATTTTTAAGAGGCCTTGCCTGAACGCTTTTATAGCAATAGAGCTGCGACAATTAGACATTTCTAACTTCTCCTCCCTGAATCGTTTCATGTATCCCTCCATAGACTCACTCCTTCCTTGAATGATTGAGAATAAATGATGTGATTCTTTTCTTAGGGGCTTATTGCAGGCATAATTTGTGATGAATAGTCTAGTAAATTGGGAGAAGGAGATGGTGAAGCGAGGTACCAAGTTGTTGAATCACTTCTATGCACCTTCACAAAGGGTGGTAGCAAACAATTTATACATCATGGTATCTCTCTTTTCCTGAGCAAGGCTTATAAGGGCCATGGTTGTCTTAAAGTGTTTTCAATGTGTCACACGATCTTTAGTTATAAAATAATCAGAGCATTTGGGAGAATTAAATTTGGCTAGTGGTTCAAAATCTTTTATCTCGTTAGCAAATAGAGACACACACAATTGCTCATAGTCCCTATATACATCATAAGAAGCCTTGCCCTTCTCATGCCTATTATTGGATGCCTTTAAAGCCTGATCTTGTTTTTTATTGGCCTCTACCAATGCTTGAAATTGAGCCTCCTAATTTTTTCTTTCCTAAATCCACTTTTTGTCATTAGGTCTCGTTGAGTTAGAAAGAGGGTTCCTTTCGACCTCATGCTCACCCTAGGTAGGTTTGAGTAAGATGCGCTTTGTTCTGTTTCTATCAACCAAGTAGGTGGTTCGATCATCAAAGACCCCTCCTTCTTATTGGGAATGTAGTGACTTATTTTCTCTCATTATCTCCTAGAACTTTCTCCTTAACATGAGGAGTTGGTAAGCTAACTTTTGATGAATATTAGCCTCTATTCTAGTTTCGTTATGCGTTGGCAAAGTGTTCCCTTATGTCGCCACTGCTCCTTCGTTAGCTAGCCTCAATCTTCCTTCAGCACGGGTTCCTACTATGGTGTTATAGAATAGGTGATTGTGATTTTTAAATGTAGCTTATGCATGGATTACGTTTGATCTCCCAAATTTCTCTCAAAGCCTAAGGTGAATCCTATAAAATATGGGGTTATAAACCTAAGCTAGACCTTAAAATCTAAGCCTCACGGTAGGCGTCAAAATATTGAAATTTGTCCGAATTTTAAAGAGAGAACTTAGAGAAAGCTAGAGCAAATGATGGAATGTGTGGATATCTTGAGTATCCATATATTTATCGGGCTTTACATGTATAGGTGTCGATTACATAGGATAGATACATGAGAATACGTCAGAAAAGACATAAAAGTAAAAGTATTCATAGATCGGGATCAACCACCCAATGCTCGATCAGGCAGATGACCCTATATACACAATAGAAGCTAGGACTGTTCCTTGAGCTCGAGCTAGGCTTGGACAATCTCTTGGATCGAGCTGTCACTTTGACCAATCCATACATCCAAACAGTTATTAATATTTATTATAACGTATCTTACTAACAAAAAATATATTTATGAAGATTCAATAAATATTAAAAATATTAAAACCTATTTTTTTAAAAAAGAGAGTATTAACAAAAAAAACTAAAATTTTAATAATATCATTGAGATTTTCTCGTATAAAAAAGAGAGAATTAAACCATTATTGTTATCATCTGAGGTCATCGAAGATTACAACTCATATATTTGGATATAATTACTATATCTTATCATTTAATAAATTGATATATAAATCAAACTTTTTAATCATGTTTGAACCAAATTATATATGAACTTTTATTGTTCAATGACATGCAGTTTATATATATATATATAAATTAAAAGGAGATTTTTAAAACACTACTTTATAATAAAATATATATATAATAAAAAATAATAAGATTAAAATTCATAACTTTAGACATTACATATCATACATTGTCATTAAATTATCACTATTATAATTATATAATTTTTGTTTTTTGTGATAAGTTAATTGATATACAATTCAAATTTCATATATATCGATCCAAATTTAAATAAAACTACAATTGAATAATTTTTTAAATATTTATTTTTATTATTTAAATCAAATATGCAACAATCAATAACAAACTAAATTTATATTAAATTTTGAGATAGTTGACTTTTAAAGCAAGAATTTATAACGAGAAAAATACATATAATGAAAACAACAATACTAAAACCTACACATTTGGGCATAAGACAACATATATTATTACGAACTATGAGATTATAATGATGTACATTTTATCTTTTATGATAAATTAATTTATATATAAATAAGAATTCATAAATGTTGAATCATATTTGAAACATACTACACATAAATATTTTTTAAATATTAACTATTAATTTAATTTTTATTATCTAAATTAAGTAACAAATGGAGAATTATATACTTGCAACAACCAATACCAAACTAAATTTGCGAAAATTAACTTTTAAAGTACTATTTTATAATGAGAAAATTGTATTTAATGAAAATAACAAAACTAAAACCCACACATTTGAGCATGACACACTATACATTACCATTGAACTATACAAACGTGACTATGTATTTTTACATTTTCTATAAGTTAACTAATATACAAATCAAATATTATATATATGACTTATGTTTGAATCAAATTACATCTAAATAATTAAATATTAACTATTATTTTTATTTTTATTATCTAAATTAAGTAATATATTTGTAAAAAATTGATAATTTTTTTTTCTAAAATAATTATAACTGATAAGGGAATAATAGTTATTATAATACCAAAATTATTATTAATCGAAATTGAACATATATTAATATTATATATATATATAAATACACTTTTAATAATAAAATACATAATATTTGAGATAATTAGATTAAATTTTATTTATTTGAACTTATATATTTTTTATTTTACTTAAAAACATATGTTAAATAGTTAAAAAAGTAATAGAGTAAGAATTATATTAATATTTAATTTTTTAAAACTAAATATTTTTTTGAATAAATGTTAAAAAAAGAAAAAGTATGATTAAACTACAAAAAAATTATTATTTACTCATAACTAACGATTATTATGTAATTGTATTCAAAATTGATGTACGATGGTTATGTTTATTAACATAACCGTAATCATTCTTAATAACAATTGTTAATATTATTATAAAAGATACAAACATAAATACAAATACATTAAAAATTAAATTGAATTTTTTTATAAATAAATATAATGTTAAATTAAAAATTAAAAAACTCAAGATTAAAATTAAATGGATAAGTATTAATTAACACTTAATACAATTATAATACATTCAAAGAATTTATTATTTATCATTTAATTATATCATAAAATATTGATTTTATTTTCATGTCAAATTATTTTTTAAAAATATAATATTTAAATAAAAAATAGTTATTTATATCATTTAAATTTGAGGCTAGTTTGTCAATTTATTTTCTCTTTGTTTTTGTAATATTATAATTTAGGTTAGTATTGTTTTTAATAAATGAGTGATTTAAATTTTTTCGTACTACTTTGTTATTTTCTTTTTGTTTCTTTTGAACCATTAAACACATATATATTCTCCCTTATATATATATATATCTTTTATAGATATAATTTAAAAAAATGTTATAATATAAAATAATTTATAAAGTTATTTAAAATTTAATATTTTGTATAAATTATATGATTTTATTAAATAATTATTAAAAAATAAATTAATTTTAAAGACGGATTTTAAATTTAGAAAAATGCTTGAAACACAACTTTTAAAATTTTACTCTATATCATACTTTTAATTTTATTTATTATTTTACTTTTAATTTTCTTTCATAATTTAAATAAAAATAATAAAATAATGGTACAGATATTATCTAACATTATTGTCATTTAAATAAGTTTGATGTGGACAATAATTATTTTTCCTATTTGTTCCTGCTTATTTGGATATTATTCCCAACCCTGCCAAGTTTATAACCTATCGTAAATAATGAGATGCAATAATACACCATATTATATACTTAAATAAAATTATATTAAATTAATATGTATTGTATTTAATAATAACTATATAATATATATAAATAAAATTAACCATAAATATTTTATTAAATAATTTATATTTTAAAAATATGTGTTATGAAAATTCTTATAAGCTACACGATAAAGTGTCATTGTTAGCGTAATATTATTACTTAATCAAAATGTGATTTAATTTAAATCATATAACATATTTAAAAAATATTTTTTAACATAAATATTTTATTTATTTAATATTATAAAGAGATATTTTCATATATGAATTATCATTTAACTTTTAATATTTAAATGATATTTCTTACCATATTTAGATGAATATGTTATAAATATGTTTGATATCTTTATCATTCAAGATGTAAATGATTTCAAATAAGCCCATTTCACGTCTAATTAACATTTTTCTCATTTAGGCATATTCACATCTCATATAAGTATGGATAAATTTCAACATGTCAATCATACTTACATCCCATCTCATTTAGTGCGAACACAAGTGGGCTCAATTGCTTATTTTTTTATTTTTTAGATTTTTAAATATTTTTTCTCAAATAATAATTTTTTTAATAATACAAATTAAAAATAATAAAATAATAATAATAAAATCCTTGAAAATAAATATAATAATATTTTTATCTTTAAAACATAGATATTAAAGAACATAAATATTTTGATTTTAAAAAGTGAAAAACTAGATAAAATAATTCATATTATACTCTAATTATAAAAAAAAAATCAAAGACAAAGATAAAGAGATTGAATAATTGTCATGTAACAAACAAAGTTTATTAAAAGTTCACAATCTCAACTAATTATAAACGGAACAATTCATGTAATTGAAATAGAGTATGTAAAATGCAATAGTTTAAACATAGTAAAATTACATAAATTAATAATTTTAACTAAAATAATATATAAAATATGATAATACCAATACATCAAAATTTTATGGTACTTCTCATGTGTTAAGAAAATGAAATTATGAGCCGTCATATGAAATTATATAAAATTAAATAAGAAAGACTCTAGTTAGAGGTTTCAATAATGTATATAACTAAACAAAATAAAAAATTAACAGAATTAATTATAACAAATACATAATAGTTTGAACTCCTTAAATTGAACTCCAATATCTCTAAAATTTTATAAAATTGATGTTATCAATATGATTTTAAGCAATAGTTTTCAAAATATGAACAAATATGAATGAAAATACAAATCAAAGGGTTTTTTTAATACCTCCAATTAAAAAGCTACATTTCCATAGTTTTCTCCATTTGAATTTTCAAAGAGCTTCAAATCTTGATCTATTTCATCATCGAATACGCCTTGCTCTTTTTATCACCTTTAGTTGTGTATCACACCAATCTTTCGTACAAATCAAACATTAAAATATATTTCTTTTGAATCTACTTTTTTTCCAATCAAGAATTCTAACTCCCACACTAATGGCACAATAAACACTAATATTTCAAATTTATCATCTTGTAAAAATCCACCTCCAGCTTCCATGTCACTATATATATATATTAAGTTTAGAGGGTGTAATGCTACAAATCTCATATAGACAGAAAGAGGAAAACAAGCTAGAAGTCCTCTTGTTCTGAGTTTTCCAAACTTAGAGGTATAAATATTAGAAATATTTTTCAATAAGTTCATAATAGCATTGTAAGTCTAGGGAGACATCATGTTAATTTTTTTTATAAAATCTATCAAGTCCCATTTAAACAACCCGTGGTTTGATTCTTAAATCCATGCATGTAACTAAGATAAATATTTCTAAAATGGATTCCCAATATATTTAAATTTATCTTATATTACTTTTAACTTTATCTTATATTACTTTTTAGACATCATCGAATATTTCAAGATTTCTATGTTTAGCAAATACCTTAGACATAGGAAACAAATGTGATAAAACAAATAGACACCTGCAAATAATTCAAGACTTTTATATTTAACAAATAGCTTAGGCATAGAAAACAAATGTGATGAAACAATATGACACATAGAATAATATATACAAGAAAGCTCCTTAGTAGAAACATAATTTTTTTCTAGAAAATCCATAAAATTGAATGTCATATGCCAATCATTATTAGCTAATAAAGGTAAGAAACCCCTTTTTTCATCATAATATGAACTTAATAATCCATTATAAACCACACAAGATTTAAATATCATGTACTTAGAATTCCATCTAATAGTGATGTCTGTCTTAGGTTTTTTTGCCTTTTTACTAAAAACCCTACAACGAGCGATGCTCTTGTTCTCTTTTTAGGGATAATGAAATAAAAGTTATAACATTTATAATATTTTCCAAATAACTTGCAAAAATCTTCATTCATCTTGTACACGTAAGTTAATTATATGGCACCTATAACACATGTGAAAAAACAAATTAAGACTGTCATATAGTGGTAAAATAATAAGCTTCAACATGTTAAAAGCACTTAAGTTGGCACTTGCATTATCAAAAGTGATAGAAGATATCTTATCAATAAAACCATAGTCCATAATGAAACTTTTAATCAAGCTAAAAATAGATGTTCCATTGTATGGGTATTCAACTAAGTCAAATCCAATTATTCTCTTCTTTTAATTTTCAGCTTGAATCTACCTAATGTGCGGTTTCACATGTAATCGTGATTGTTACAACCCTTCATATATCTGAAATAAGAATAACTAACCTATTTCTCAATATATAAAAATGGTCAATCAGTGCTTCCTTCATTAATCTAAATGCTTTCCAAAAATTACTCCTAATTGTGTTTCTAAATACATGAGTCCATGAGAGCTGTATATAGGTTTGTATGAAATATTCATATATATTGTTATCAGTAAATATAAATGGTTGTTATACACTAGCTACATAATGAGCAAGCCTTTCTCTCATTTTTGATTGGTAGTATGTAAAGCTAATTGTAATATTTGCTTCATCAAATGCACCAAAAACTTACTCATGATGAAACCTATGCAAATATCCATCCAAATGACCTATGCCATTTATGACAGTAACTAACTTCGCAATACATACAAGCTACTATACTTTTGTTTGTCAACTCAACAAATACAATATTAAAATACTTCTAAACATATGATATTATCTTTTTTCTTTTAATAGTAGGAAGTCTATGACTAAGAGTAGGTCTAGGACTAGAGGCAAATCTATGACTATGAATACGACTTTGGGATACATGTGAAACCTTTCCATGTAACATTATTCCTACGGGTTTTGTGTATGTGCTTCTAGGGTGACTATATAATTCTTCATCAGACATCCCATGTAAGTCCTCATCAGGGTCCATTTTAGTGAATAGAATGAAAATTACCATACACCTACAATCCTTGTACATGTATAATAGATCAACTCAAAGAATATCAAAGGTTAAAAAATAGAGATAAAAACAGGGGGAAGCAAGTGGTTGAGTTACCTTTCTCCCCAATATAACCACGTTTTCTGCTGCCTTTCTTAGTGAAGCGTCCTACACTGCATATAGAGTCTAGTTATTTTTAGAAAAGCCTTTCTCGTACTTCCACACTGAAGATTATATGACGAGAGATGTTAGAGATAAACTGGAGTATATTCTTACTCTTTATTCTCTGTTAATTCTCATTATTACAACACTATAATACAATCCTATAAATAGGAATAAGACATTAGACAAATGTCCACTAATTCTAGGAATATAACAGCTGGTATCAATAATTAAAATACAGCTTGATTTACACTAGCTTTACAGCCTGTACAACACTAATAATATTCTCTGAAAGTCTACACTCCCCCTCAAGTTGGGTAATAGATATTAATCATTCCCAACTTGCAACTCAATTCTTCGAAGATTGTTCGATGTAACGCTTTGGTAAGGATATCTGCAATTTGATGTTTAGTAGATGTTTATAGTAGGTCCACAATTTTTTCATCTATCTTTTCTTTAATGAAATGACGATCAATTTCTACATGTTTGGTTCGATCATGATGAACTGGATTTTTCGCAATTCTTATTGCAACTTGATTATCACAATGCATGCTGATAGGTTCAAGAGTTGTGAAGTCTAGTTCATTGAGTAGTCTTCTTAACCACATTCCTTCACAAATCCCATGAGCTATGGCTCTAAATTCAGCTTTTGCACTGCTTCGAGTGACTACTAACTGTTTTTTACTTTGCCAAGTTACAAGATTTCACCATACGAATGTACAATATCCAATGGTAGATCTACAATCTGATAAGAGTCAAATTATTGCATTTTTGTTATGATTTAAATGTTGATATTTGTGTGAAAATTGCGTTTATTTGATTATTTAATCCATAAATGTCATTTCACGGGTATTTCGTGTTTAAAGTGCAATTTCAGGTAAAATCATAATTTTGGAGAAGTTTGGGACAAATTTCAATGAGCGGGATTGAGTGCAAATAAAAAGAAAACAAAATTTCAAAATTTGGAATTTCGCTGCCGACGAAAACCTTACGGAGAATACGTTGAAAATCATGCAGGGAGCACAGATTTTAACAAAACAATCTCGCCGCCAGCCAAAGTAATCTCGCCACCGGCCATAGCAATCTCGCCGCCGGCCTATGCAATCTCACCGCCGGCGGAAATCCTACAGAAAGCACGGCGAAAATCTTCCCGAGAGCACAAAATTTGGCAAATTCATCTCGCCGCCGGCCAAATGCATCTAGCCGCCGGCCACATTATTTTGGCCGCCGGCCAAAATCGAAAACCCAAAAAAATTTATTTTCCAGAAATCTCGCCGCGGCAAGAATAATGTCGCCGTCGGCGAGTTTCGTCCGAAAATAGATTTTTTTGGTTGTTTTGTTCCAAAATTGCCCCCCAAACCCTAGATCTATATATACAATATGATGGAGAAAGAAGGGGACGGGAGAAAGGGGAATTCAAAGACATTTTTGGAGGAGAGAAAGAAATTTTGGAGAAACTTGAAGGATCTTCACCATTGATGCTACCAAGTCTTCATCTTCTAGAGTTTTTCATATCTTCTCCTTAGCTTTTATATTCTGCAATTTATTCAGTTTTATCATTAATGGATTCAATTGAAATAATGGTTGTTCGTATTTCCGTTATGAACTAATTCATTTTTGCTAAGGCTATGATGTAGTTAAATCAAGGAAATCTGATTTCTTTTGTTATGGTTATATGAATTCATTGTTTTCAAGTCGAGTATTTATTTCCATGCTTAATGCTTTTAAATTTCTGATCAAGATTTAGATGATTTGTTGCATTATATTGAGACCGAGAGGAGATGTGTAATGAATGCTTCTTGTGATAAATACCGTATGTTGAATGCGAGTTTGACACCTAATGCATGATGTATGTGGTTATTCCAGAAATTCCATAAATCGTAATGTGCTTATTTGTGATTAAATCTTCATAGAAATATAGTTGGTTTTCATAGATAAGTAATTCTAATATAACTTGAGAAAGAGTATTAGATAAGTTTGGGTTTTTCAACCATCACTTTTAGCGTTGATTCTCATATAACATGACTTGAAATCGGATTGAATTGATTTAGCGAAATCAAATGCCTTAGCGTTTTTAATCATTAGTGAACAACATTTAATTTTGTTATTTCGGTTTAGTTTTATGTTAATTTTCTTTTTAAACAATTTCAACAATTCAGTTTTCAAATAAAATTAGGGTTAGTCAATTTTGGTACTTAGTAACGCCATTCCTTGTGGGTTCCATATCCGTACTTTTGTACACTTTATTACTTGAACGATTCGTACGCTTGCGAAAATAAGCATCAAGTTTTTGGCACCATTGCCGGGGAATGGTTTGATTTTATTAATATAGATACTACCTAATCTTAGTTTTAATTTGAAGTTAATTTGCTTTATCTTTTTTTCATTTTTAATTTTGTTTATTTTGCTGTTTTATTTTATTTATCAAAAAAAAAAGTAAGTAACTTTGTGTTGTTTTGTGTTAGTTGATTTTCTGGTTGTAGGATTTTTGTATGAGACGTACAAGAAGCCTTAACCTTCTTCCATTTGATCTGGAGATTGATAGAACATATAGGCGTCTAAACCGAGAGAGAAACGTTCAACTTCAGCTCCTAATAGACAAATAGCCATGGATCCACCATTTGTTGAGGGAGGTGGAAATCATAGAGCTTTGAAGGATTATGCTGCGCCTAATGTTATTGGAACTATTTTAGGTATAAGGAGGGCGACTGTTCAAGCCAATAACTATGAGATAAAACCATCCTTTATCCAAATGGTTCAATCAAATCAGTTTGGGGGAATGTCAAAAGATGATCCAAATGCACATATTTCTTACTTTCTGGAGGTGTGTGATCTTTACAAGATAAATGGTGTGTCTGAAGATGCTATAAGATTGAGGGTTTTTCCTTTTTCACTTCGGGATAAAGCCAAGGAGTGGCTAAAATCATTACCACCGGGATCAATTACGACATGGAATGAATTGGTTCTGAAATTCTTGTCCTAGTTCTTTCCTCCTGCTAAGACGGCAAAATTGAGGAATGAAATCACATCTTTTACACAATATGACCAAGAATCATTGTATGAAGCTTGGGAAAGATTCAAAGAAATGTTAAGGAAATGCCCACATCATGGTATACCAATTTGGCTGTAAGTCTCTACATTTTATAATGGGTTGGTTTCAAACTATCGGGCAATGATTGATGCTGCAGCTGGAGGATCTTTAATAGGAAAAACACCGGAGGATGCTCATGAGTTGTTAGAGATTATGGCAGAAAACAACAATCAGTGGCATTCAGAGCGGGTGATTGCAAAAAGACCAGCAATAGTGCATGAAATTGATTCAGTGAATGCTTTGTCGGCTCAAGTTGCTGCTTTTTCAAGAAAAATGGATTCTTTGTCATCCAAGTTAGAATCCAAACCAACTGCACAATGTGATTTATGTGGTGGAAATCATGCTAGTATCGAGTGCCAAGTTGGAAATCCATTTTCTTCACCAACTGCTGAGCAAGCAAATTATGTTTCAAATTTCCAAAAACCTCAACATAACCCATATTCGAACACCTACAATCCAGGTTGGAGGAATCATCCAAATTTGTCATGGGGAAATAACCAAGGGGGATTCAAATCATCATCATCTTCCTACCAACCCCAAGAGAAGAAACAAACAAATTTGGAAGAAATTTTGGAAAAGTTCATTGATGAGACGAGAGCAAATTTCAGAAATCAAGAGGCAATCAACAGGGACATCCAAAACCAACTGGGGCAGCTTTCAAAGCAGATTGCAGAAAGATCTCAAGGATCACTACCTAGTGACACAATAAATCCTATAGAGCATGCGAAGGCTATCACATTGAGAAGTGGTAAAGAACTTGAATGGTAGAGGAAATCGGAGAAAAAGATGGAAGAATCTAAAGAAAATCCATCAAGATCCCAAGACATTAAACCTTCCTCATATGCGAAATATGAGCCTTCTATCCCATATCCTCAAAGATTGAATAAGAAAAAGCTTGATAATCAATTTGATAAATTTTTGGATATTTTTAAGAAATTGCATATTAACATTCCTTTTGCAGAGATGTTGGAACAAATGCCCAAGTATGCAAAATTCATGAAGGAAATTCTATCAAAGAAGAGGAAGCTGGGAGATTATGAAACTGTCATGCTAAATGAGGAGTGCAGTGCAGTTCTTCAAAGAAAACTGCCACAGAAATCGAAAGACCCAGGGAGTTTTACTATACCTTGTACTATAGGGAGTTGCAATTTTGATAAAGTCCTATGTGATTTTGGAGCAAGCATTAATTTGATGCCACTTTCTATTTTCAGGAAACTAGGCCTGGGAGAAGTGAATCCCACTTCAATCTCTTTACAATTAGCGGATCGATCGGTGAAATATCCTCTAGGGGTAATTGAGGATGTTTTAATTAAAGTCGACAAATTTATTTTCCCTGTAGATTTCGTGGTGCTTGACATGGAGGAAGATAGAGAGATACCGTTGATATTGGGGAGACCGTTCCTTGCAACTGGAAGAACATTGATTGATGTTCAACAAGGAAAACTCATTCTACGGGTGCAAGATGAACAAGTAAGTTTTGATGTTTTTGAAGAAATAAAATTTCCAAATGATGTACATTCTTGTTTTCAAATTAACACTCTTGACGGGGTAATCTCGGAAACTTTTGAGGAGAGAACTCCATTGCTACCACTAGAAGCTTGCCATGTGAAATCTGCAACAATTGAGGAGGAAGATGAGGGGACGAGACAATGTTCTGAATTACTGGTAGCACCTAATGAATATTTATGCAGTGATGAAACATTTAAGGAGTTGGGAACAAATGAAACTCCAACCTCAATGGTAAAGAACGGAGCCAACAAGATTGAGCTAAAGCCAATGCCATCCCATCTAAGAAAAAAAAAACAAATCTTACGATTCACTACCAGCGAAGGCAGTTTCACAACCGGCAGAAAGGAGATCTCTCTTTCCTTTCTTACATTGAGGACAATGTAAGGTTTGGTTGGGGGTGCGGTAAACGGTAAATCTTTTCTTCTCTTCATTTTTAGTAGTTTTTTTTATGTGTTTATTTGTGTTTAATTTTGATTTTCCATTTATTTTTCTGCATTTTGATTTAATTTCTTTTATTTGTTTATTGTCTTATCTCTATTTTTATTTTTATTTTATTTCATTTGCATTTTATTTATTTTAATTTGCACGTTGATGATAATAATGTGGTTGTGATAACAAGTAGCTTTTAGAAGACATTAAATTTTGCTTCTGTTTAAAGATAATTTCAAATGTTGATTTTACCTAGTTGGCGACTCTTTTGGTATGTGGTATGATTTGGTTGATTAGTCTAAATGCTTAGAGAAGTCTTATGTGTGAATTTTTCATGGACATTTTTGTGATCTCAACAAACTTTAGAACTCATTTGAAAACCTCTTGAGGCGAAATAATTTGGAATTGCACTGTTTAGGATATGATGTAGGCCATTTTTGGATCGATTGTGCCATTTTAAGCCTACCTTGCTATCTTTATATCACTAGTAACCTCTTTGAGCCTATTTAAATATATTGTTAGCCTTACTTTTCTTTCTTTTTGCCTTATATAACCTACCTTCTATTGAGCCAAAAATATATATATATAATTCCTACCTTATTTGTTAAGAGCACTTAATTTTGAACACAAACTTTTCAAGAGGAATTGGAGAAATCTTCCACATATATTGGAAGAAATTGGTTGGGGGTTATGTCTTTTCAAGAGCAATTGGAGTAAGGATGCAAAAAAAAAAAAAAAAAAAATCCACATATATTGGAAGAAAGTGGTTGGCTTTTCAAGAGCAATTGAGAAAAAAAAATCTTCCATATATATGGGAAGAAAGTGGTTGGCTTTTCAAGAGCAATTGGAGTAAAAAAAATCCATATATTGGAAGAAAGTGGTTGGATTTTCAAGAGCAATTGAGAAAAAAAAATCTTCCATATATATGGGAAGAAAGTGGTTGGCTTTTCAAGAGCAATTGGAGTAAAAAAAAAAAAAAATCCATATATTGGAAGAAAGTGGTTGGCTTTTCAAGAGCAATTGAGTAAAGAAAAAAGAAGAAGAAGAAGAAGAAAGCCTTCACATTTTAATAAATAAAAGAGTGTTAGTGATGGATGTACTAAAGAGAAAGATTGAGGAAGAATTTTGTTTATCTTTGGAAAAATGGGTTATGATCGGAAGAAACAATTTGGTTTAATGGTGTTACTCTTTTACTTAATTGGTTGTGTTTAATCTAATAAGTGCCCTTATTTGTATTTTGACACTTCCCATTCTTTCTTAACCAAATACCTAAGCCTAACATTACAAGCCTCGTAAAGTCCTATTGATCCGAAGTGGTGTATTTTTCTTCATTAGTGGAGAGAGGTTTGAAAAGTGAGCCTATGGAGTTTGAGATTTCACCTTTTTGTTTGTGGATGTTGTGCATAATATTATCTAGGCATTATGGCTATTGGTTTGTGGTTTGATGGATGTTTAAGAGTCAATAACAAAAGTGAAATTGGCATTTGAGATTTCTTAAAGCTTAGGTGACATTTAATTATTCTATATGTTGGGTGTTATTTACAATTTTTGAGACATTTGTGCAAGTTATTTGTTATGTGATTTTATTGTTTTAAGTTAGGATAGTTATAGGTAATATGTTTATGGGTATCATCACTGGAAGCCCTCACGAGACTACAACTCGTCCTACTAGGGCCACCTAGGGGTTTAAAGGCTTATTGCATACGCTTAATGTAATGTTATGAATAGAATAAATTTCCCTTGAATTTTTCTTTTAATGTCTCCTTTGAAAATATTCATAGATCGCTTTTCTTGCTAGAGACTAGCAAGAAGCTGGTTGGGGGTTGTTGATAAGAGTCAAATTATTGCATTTTTGTTATGATTTAAATGTTGATATTTGTGTGAAAATTGCGTTTATTTGATTATTTAATCCACAAATGTTATTTCACGGGTATTTCGTGTTTAAAGTGCAATTTCAGGTAAAATCATAATTTTGGAGAAGTTTGGGACAAATTTCAATGAACGGGATTGAGTGCAAATAAAAAGAAAACAAAATTTCAAAATTTGGAATTTCGCTGCCGACGAAAACCTTACCGAGAATACGTTGAAAATCATGCAGGGAGCACGGATTTTAGCAAAACAATCTCGCCGCCGGCCAAAGCAATCTCGCCACCGGCCATAGCAATCTCGCCGCCGGCCAATGTAATCTCGCCGCTGGCCTATGCAATCTCGCCGCCGGCGGAAATCCTATAGAAAGCATGGCGAAAATCTTCCCAAGAGCACAAAATTTGGCAAATTCATCTCGCCGTCGGCCACATTATTTTGGCCGCCGGCCAAAATCGAAAACCCAAAAAAATTTATTTTCCAGAAATCTCGCCGCGGCGAGAATAATGTCGCCGCCGGCGAGTTTCATCCGGAAACAGATTTTTTTGGTTGTTTTGTTCCAAAATTGCCCCCCAAACCCTAGATCTATATATACAATATGATGGAGAAAGAAGGGGACGGGAGAAAGGGGAATTCAAAGACATTTTTGGAGGAGAGAAAGAAATTTTGGAGAAACTTGAAGGATCTTCACCATTGATGCTACCAAGTCTTCATCTTCTAGAGTTTTTCATCTCTTCTCCTTAGCTTTTTATATTCTGCAATTTATTCAGTTTTATTATTAGTGGATTCAATTGAAATAATGGTTGTTCTTATTTTCGTTATGAACTAATTCATTTTTGCTAAGGCTATGATGTAGTTAAATCAAGGAAATCTGATTTCTTTTGTTATGGTTGTATGAATTCATTGTTTTCAAGTCGAGTATTTATTTCCATGCTTAATGCTTTTAAATTTCTGATCAAGATTTAGATAATTTGTTGCATTATATTGAGACCGAGAGGAGATGTGTAATGAATGCTTCTTGTGATAAATACCGTATGTTGAATGCGAGTTTGACACCTAATGCATGATGTATGTGGTTATTCCAGAAATTCCATAAATCGTAATGTGCTTATTTGTGATTAAATCTTCATAGAAATATAGTTGGTTTTCATAGATAAGTAATTCTAATATAACTTGAGAAAGAGTATTAGATAAGTTTGGGTTTTTCAACCATCACTTTTAGCGTTGATTCTCATATAACATGACTTGAAATCGGATTGAATTGATTTAGCGAAATCAAATGCCTTAGCGTTTTTAATCATTAGTGAACAACATTTAATTTTGTTATTTCCGTTTAGTTTTATGTTAATTTTCTTTTTAAACAATTTCAACAATTCAGTTTTCAAATAAAATTAGGGTTAGTCAATTTTGGTACTTAGTAACGCCATTCCTTGTGGGTTCGATATCCGTACTTTTGTACACTTTATTACTTGAACGATTTGTGCACTTGCGAAAATAAGCATCACAATCCACTATAGAGCCTGCCCAGTCAACATCTGCAAAGACTTCAATTTTTCTAGTGAGATTCTTACTGAAATATAATCCTTTTCCTGGTGTCATCTTGAGATACCTGAGTATACGATAGACCGCTTCCATGTGTTCTTCAGTGGGACTGTTCATAAATTGACTTACAACACTTATTGAAAAATCAATATCTGGTCTAGTGTGAGATAGGTAAATGAGTTTTCCCACTAATCTTTGATAACAACCTTTGTCCACAGGTGTACTATTTTCTTTGATTCCAAGTTTTATTGTAGAATCCATCGGAGTTTTTGCTGGTTTACACCCCATCATTCCAGTTTCCTTGAGAAGATCAAGTACATATTTCCTTTGAGATATAGATATGCCCCTTTTTGTTCGTGCTACTTCCATCCCTAGAAAATATTTGAGATTGCCTAGATCTTTGATCTCAAATTCCTTGGCAAGGAATTCTTTGAGTTTATTCATCTCAATTTTAGAATTACCTGTTAGAACAATATCATCTACGTACATAATTAAGATAACTATTCTGTCATTGGAGAAGTGTTTGACGAATAGTGTGTGATCTGATTGGCATTGATTGTACCCATATCTCTGCAGAACTTTAGAGAACTTATCAAACCAGGCACGTGGAGACTGTTTCAATCCATATAAGGATTTCTTAAGTTTGCAGACTCTATTGGTTGGAACAGGAAATTCAATTCCAGTAGGAATGTCCATGTAGACTTCTTCTTCGAGATCACCATTAAGGAATGTATTCTTGACATATAATTGGTAGAGAGGCCAATCCAAGTTAGATGCTATGGAGAGAAGAACACAAATAGTGTTGAGCTTTGCTACAGGTGCAAAAGTCTCCTGATAGTCAATCCCATATGTCTGAGTGAATCCCTTAGCCATAAGGCGAGCTTTGAGTCTTTCTATACTGCCGTCTACTTTGTGTTTGATTGTAAAGATCCATTTACACCCAACAACTTGTTTTCCCAATGGTAGTTCTGTGATCTCCCAAGTCTTGTTTTTCTCTAAGGTACTGAGTTCTTCACGAATAGCTGTCTTTCATTCAGGTACCTGAAATGCTTCATGAACGGAATTTGGAACCTGTATCTAATCGAGGTTGCTGATAAATGCCTTATAACTTGGTGAGATATTTTTATAGGAAACAAAGTTGTAGATGGTGGTTTGTGCAAGATCTTACTCCTTTCCTTATAGCAATTGGTAAATTCAAATCATTAGGAGGTAACTCAATAATAAAAGGTTCAGAGAAGTTACCTTGTGAATTTCCGGA
Organism: Hippophae gyantsensis; assembly: GCA_030763125.1. Lineage (NCBI taxonomy): Eukaryota > Viridiplantae > Streptophyta > Magnoliopsida > Rosales > Elaeagnaceae > Hippophae > Hippophae gyantsensis. The sequence continues at coordinate 26,993,218 of CM061035.1, read as the reverse complement.
GTGGCCTGTACTCGGGTTGGATTCCTGGACTGGCTCAAGATATGCTCGGTTCTTCGCTCTTTCTTGAGTTTTTTTCCTCGTAGAGTAGACAAGAAGATCATTGTTTGGGATAGAGAAGTTTGGATATGTTGGTAGAGAACTTGAGGGTTCATTGGGATTATTAAGAGTATTTATTTGAGACATTGATTCACTCTCTTGAATTTGCGAGATAGGATTTGTGGGAGACTGAGTGGTTATGCTATTCCAAAGCTGGTATTCATTGCCTACGTTCTCCCCCTGAATGGTAGGTTTGGAATAGTATGGAGTTTGTTCAAAGAATGTGACATCCATCGTATTATAGAATTGTTTGGTGATAGGAGAGAAGCATTTGTATCCTTTCTGGTATGATGAATATCCTATGAATATGCATTTGATGGCTCGGGGATCAAGTTTACCTCTATGATGTACATGGACATAAGCAAAACATCAAAAAAATTTAAAGGGAATGTGGGACACGATTTTAATGTGTGGGTATGACTGAAGTAGAGTATTGATAGGTGTTTTAAACATGAGAACACGAGAGAGCATCCTATTGATAAGATAGGTAGCTGTAAGAACAACTTCTCCCCAAAAATGTTGAGGTACATGATTTGTGAACATGAGGGATCTAACGACCTCGAGAAGATGCCTATTCTTCCTTTCAGCCACCCCATTTTGTTGAGGTGTGTCAACACAAGAGCTTAGATGGACAATCCCTTGACTTAATAGATAATCAGTAAGGGTGGAAGCAAAATATTCTTTAGCATTGTCAGATTTCAATACTTGGATTTTCGTTTGAAATTGGGTTTGAATCATGGTATTGAAATTTTTAAAAATTTGACCTGCTTCAGATTTTTCTTTCATTAAGAATAACCAAGTTAGTTGAGTATGATCATCTACAAATGAAATGAACAAACGTTTCCCTGTGATGTGGGACTTACTGATTGAACCAGATGGGGTGGCTGAACTGGGTTAGGCTGGATAGGTCGGGTTGGACTTAATGAACCGGTTAGGTTAAATCATAAAATAGAATGCGCAGTATTGGAAACAGAATGCCTCACAAATATAGAAACAGAATGCAGTGCGTATTGGAACTAAGATGTGAAACTTACTGACTGAACCAGATGGTCGGCGACGATGATGGACAGATGGTCGGCGAAGACGATAGACAAATGGTCTGCGACGACGATGGACTGATGGTCGACGACGACAATGAACAAATGGTCTGATGGTGCTTGAGTTTCGCGAGATTGGATGACTGATGTCTCGCGATTTTGGGTGGTCAGCAAGCTATGGGTAATGGCTTGCGAAGATGGCCTAGTCTGCGTAGAGATGGCCTGGTCTAAGCAGAGAAGGAACTGGTCTAAGCAGAAATGGAAATCGCGATGACTGGGCTGAGAACTAAAAAAAATGAGCAGAAGCTGCTCTGCTGATGTTGCAAAATTCCAATTTCTAGGAATGCTTACACTGCTCTTGGATACAGATTTGAGCTCAAATTGGATACAGAATTGGTGAGAAATAAATTGGATTTCAGAAATGCTCTGATACCATGAAGATTATATGACGAGAGATGTTGGAGATAAACTGGAGTATATTCTTACTCTTTATTCTCTGTTAATTCTCATTATTACAACACTATAATATAATCCTATAAATAGGAATAAGACATTAGACAAATGTCCACTAATTCTAGGAATATAACAGCTGTTATCAATAATTAAAATACAGCTTGATTTACACTAACTTTACAGCCTGTACAACACTAATAATATTCTCTGAAAGTCTACACACACATGTTGGAAAATTGATATTCATATACTTTTACACATTTTGGCAAATAAACACGTCATGAGTACATGAATAAGTGAAAGTGGAAGAATACAAACCTGGATGAGTTCCATGAGGAAGTGAACACCTATGAAGCAATAATTTAATAATTTAATACAATAATGAAAGTTCATCAAGAAAAATAGTATTTTTTTTAAATTATAAGTAAACATCCTATTTGCAATTTTTAAGGACAAGTAAAGTCAATCAAGAAATTATATTTTATTCTATGACGCCTTTTATAAAGATAATTATAAATTTTGGTGTTTAGGTCCTCTGCTTCTGTATGACGACAATGACAAAGAAATTGAAGATTTTATAGTATCCATTAATGGTCCTATGTGTCTCATCTGATGCTCAACTTAATGACTTTGCTTTTGGGTTAGAATAGTCGGGGCATTTCTTCATATAGGTGGTGCGTAAAAAACATGGCCACCACCAAATGAGTACCACAGAGGATTGAAGGAAAAGGATTTATTATAAGAAATTGGGTGGATCAACGCCAAATATTATCTCATAAATTAGTGCTGCTTTGTCTAGCAACAATAATAGCCAAAAATCAGAGCTCAACGATAATAGCCAAAACGAAATCAAAGCTCAATGATAATAGCCAAAAATCCATTAAAAAATCCATGGTTTGTAAGTCAGAGATTAAGAACAAGTACAATACCCATCAAAAATCAATGATTTAACCTAGTAGTTTTTTGAATCAGAGGGAACCCAAAAAGCTTGTTGCTGTAGAAATACGTCCAACAAAACGGCGACAAACTTGGTGACAAAATGGCAATGGACTCGGCCAAAACAAACGGCGGCCAACTCAGTGTCCTCACTGCTTCGAAACAGCGAGCCTGAGTTGTTTATGGGATTAGCATGCTTCCTAAGGTGGCGTTTTGTTCGTGGAATGGAATCAGAATCAGAATCGGAATCAGAATGAAATGGAATGGAAAGGAAAAAATTTTGTTTGGTTTGACCATTAGAATCAAACTCGGAATCAGGATTACAGTGTTTGGTTTGCCACTGGAATGGAATGAAAAAAGCTGTAAATGACCTTAATACCCCTACATGCTGTAAAGTTCAAATAATGTCATTTAATTACTATTTTTTCGTCAGACAAAATACATTATTGAAATCATTATTTTTCTAAATAATTATTACTTAATTAAAAAGAAATATATTATTAAAATTATTATTTTTCTAAATAGGGTTTAGGGTTTTGAGGTTTGGGATGTGGGATTTAGGGATTAGGGATTAGGGATTTAGGATTTGGGGTTATATTTGTAGGTTAAGGTTTAGGGTTAAAATTATTATTTTTCTAAAAATGGTTTAGGGTTTTAGAATTTTGGATTTGGGGTTTAGGGTTTTAGGATTTGGAATTTGGGGTTTAGGGTTTTGGGATTTATGTTTTAGGGTTTAGGGTTTAGGGATTTGGGTTTAGGGTTTAGGGTTTTAGGATTTGTAATTTGGGGTTTAGGGTTTAGGGTTTTGGGATTTATGTTTTAGGGTTTAGGGTTTTGGGATTTATGTTTTAAGGTTTAGGGTTTAGGAATTTTGGGTTTAGGGATTTAGGGATTTAGGGTTTAGGGTTTTAGGGTTTAATGTTTAGGGTTTAGGGTTTTAGGATTTGGAATTTAGGGTTTAGGGTTTATAGTTTTGGGATTTATGTTTTAGGGTTTTGGGTTTTGGGATTTATGTTTTAAGGTTTAGGGTTTAGGGATTTAGGGTTTAGGGATTTAGGGATTTAGGGATTTAGGGTTTAGGGGTTTAGGGATTTAAGGTTTAGGGTTTTGAAATTTTGGGTTTAGGGTTTAGGGTTTTGGAATTTTGGGTTTGAGAATTTGGGATTTGAGTTTAAGGTTATATTTTAGATGAGGGTAAAATTGGAAAAAAAAGTTTAGATGAGAATGAAATTATGATTACCAAGGGGGGGAGAAGAAATTGTAATTCCTTCTCTTTTAATAATCTGATTCCATTCCGTCTTTCATTCCGTCCAACCAAACACACAAAATGGAAGGAATTAATTCTGATTTCATTCCATTCCCTCCAACCAAACATGAGGTAATGGGAAAGACGGGATGGACTCGATAAGAGTCACGCTTTTCACTTGAAAGTTTTTAAAGTGATGGGTTTAATTAATCTAAAAGTGATAAATAAGTAATTTTTTTAAATTAAACCTAACTAAATATATACAAGCAATAAGAAATACAATCGTGTGTATAATTAATGTAAATAAAAAATAAATAAAAATTTTACACACGATATTTTAATTAAAAATAATTTACGTTATAATAATGATCTAAAATAAAAAATTATTAGTCTACTAACTAACTATCCATTATAAAAATTAATTTGATTACAAAATCAAATCTTAAATTATCTTTCACAGATAAAGTCCCCAAAATAATATACTTATGATTCTTTACTTTTTTATAATCTCTACAAAATACGCATACAGATATGAACCAACGTTCTGATATTTTGAGACATACAAAAAATTAAACCAGTTTAACAAGTACTCAAAAAATTAGCATAAATAATATAAGTGCAAAATGTGTCTTAGAGGTGATTCAATAATGAAAAACCATAATTTAAAGATTCAAGAATAAATTAATTAAATTAAATAATCTAACAAACTCTAAACCGAAAGTTGAAATCATAGTATTATAAAATAAATAGGTTTATTAATTAATCAAATTTAACCACATAGATCAATTTAAGAAAGAGCCTAACAAAATATGATTAAATTTTTATAAAATAATTTGAGAGATAAATCACAAAATAATTAGAAAAAGAAAGCACAAAATAATTAGAATAATAGAATAAGTGTGATTATTTAAAATAAGAAACATTAGGTTGTTTAGACAGGAGAGATGAAATCCTAATGCTAAGTTAAAAAGCAATTGTCACTATGCCTATTAAACAAACCACAAAGCAATAATTAATAGGGATAATATAGTAAAAACATAATTTGGTTCGAGTATACAAAAAAGTTTTAAGTTGAAACCCTAGTCACTTGATTGATCTAGTCCAAGTTTAATCGATTGAACTAATAAAGTTGATTGATCGAAATCCTTTTCAATCAATCCAATAATGATTAAAAATAACGAGAGACCAAGTAGAGTGAACACGATCGATCCAACCTCTCGATCAATCTACCCCAATTTCTTAATCAACCCGAGATAACATAGATAATATACAATTGATCCTTAATCAATCTACCACTTTGATCGATCGACCTACCACTTCGATTAGTCAACTAGTATATTTAGCAAAGTTTCTAAATGTATAGTATGTATTATACCGTGTTTAAGAATAAGTACATACTTGAAATATATTAACTTAACTCAAAAGTTTTTTGGCTTAAATAGCAGACATGAAAATGCGCTTAAAAACTAGTTAAATTTAAATATTTTGTTCACGAATATTACAAACACTCGTAAACCTTACATCAATTAATATAATGTTATCCGAGATGGGCTGAAAAACAATGGGGACAAACCATAGGTTTAATTGAGAAGTTTGACCTAGTTGACAAGTGTTATTCCAAATACACTCTCTATTCTTTTACTAAGCTTTAGTTTTCTCTAACAATTACATCAAAACTAAATTAGGCATCATAGTAGATTTGACACTATCCAATGTCCTTGTCTTTTGTTTTGTATGATTTGAACTTCAGTGAGAGTGAACATTACGAGCAGAAATCAATTTCAAAACTGTTTGTGTGAAAGAAATTTGGTATTTTAATCAATTTGAGCTAACGAACAACTCAAGAATATTTATTGTGCTCTTTGTGTTCTTCGTAGTGTTCTTCATCACTTTCTTCTAAAATAAATTTTTTGATCCAAAAAAACCAAGATTATAATTCTATAAGGCGTTAATTAGAATCTAGTTACAAGTCAACCCAATAGGAAAACACAACTCCCACCTAGAATGGGAAGGAAGATTTTTGAAATTTCTAAAATGGACTAATAAGCCCAAAATGGATGAATATGTTATTTTCAATTTTGTCCAATTACAACCTTGTAATCTAATCACAACGACCAGACAAATAATCATGTATCAAAAGTAAATGCAGAAATAAGTAAATGACACATGATATTTTTAGATGAAAACAAGCACAATCATGACCTAAGAGGAAAACCACTGATCTATCGACCATCTAAGCTTTCCACTATGAAAATCAAATGTAAAAGTATAAACTCAATCTTATGGTATCCTCTTTAAGATACTGTTACAATGTACCTTTCTTACAGATTCATGTTCTATTTTCACAATTTTCAATACTAGTATGAGCAATATACAAACTAATATTCTAATTAGTTTCTTACAAATTAGACACATTCATGAATTAAACCTATCAACAAGATTAGCACAAAAAATATAAATATTCGTGTATATTTTAGTACGAATTTAATAATGAATTATTCTAACTAGATGTTTCAAAACATTTATTATCAATTAATAAATCTTAGAGTAAGTAGATTAAACACAAGTTCAATGAAAATAATTTATATAAAATTTAATAATTAAATCAAATAATTATGATTATACACAAAATTATCCGATAAAAATATATAATTATCTAATAAAAAAGAAGATAAATTAACACGAAAATATAAAACAAATTCGTTAAACAACACTGCCGTCACTAAACAAATTCTTTTACTATATGTACATAATTACCTTAGTTCCTACCCTTTTGGCTAAATCGATACGGCAAAGTCATTAATGCATGAATCCACTATTTGGCTATGTAAATGATTCCTTAGCTGCTGCAAATGAATATATCCTCTGAAGCATTAATTCCTTCTTTTTTTTGCTTTCAGTTTTTCTTTTTGGCCTAAACTTATGATGATACCGATGATATATATTTTCTTTAAATGTTTTTCGGCTAACATTAGGTTAGAAAACTAATGTATATAAATTATAAATGGGTGATAGTAATAAGTTAGTAACTTCTTTTAAATAAAATAATAAGAAAATTTGTGACATCCTAAAAATATTAATAAAGCTCGTTAAAGTCTAAATAAAATAATAATAAATTTTGTGATATATCTTATAAATATTGAATCACGTTTAAGAAAATCTTAAGTGATAATTTTATAAATCGATTTGAGTTTAAATAAATATTTTAGTAACAAAATAATTCTAAGTGTTATGAATATGTGTTATTGAAAACATGATTGTAATATTATGTATGATAGTTATAAAAAATATATCTAAAATATGATTATCCAAAACTTGCATATTTGTTTAATTTTTCTAGATAGATTTGATAATGAACCTAAAACAAAGTTTATTGACATGAAGATGATATGCTTGGAAACCAACATCTGTTAGATAAACTCGAGCTACGAGTCAAGCATATAGAAAAGAAAGACGAATGGGAAGAGCACAATTAATGATTTAGGGGAATAAACAACGATCATGTTCACTCTAAAAGTAACGGTTGTGTAAATCAATGGGAAGTTCAAGATGTCCATGACAATTGGAGTGGAGATCCATTGAACCATTTTATGGCCTTCAAGTGTAGAATGGATCTACACATTTACAATAATGAAATCAAGTGTAGAGCCTTTCTTATGACTTTTGAGGATAAGGCTAGCCTTTGGTATAGAACTTTGAAGTCAGAAATTATCAACACCTTTATTGAGTTTAGTAGATTATTTATGACACACTTTTCTACCAAAAGAAGATTGCCAAAGACTATAGCCCACCTAATGATTATCAAGTAGAGAAAATATAAGTCGCTTAGAGACTTCTTCGGTAGATTCAACAATGAGAAAATATAGGTGAAGGATTGTTCTGACATCTTGGCTATGTGTGTTATGCATCACGACCTCTACCAAATTACATTATGATATCATTAGACTGAGAGTAGAGGTATCAAAAAGGCCAGGTCAGGTTGGCATGGCATGATCCAACTAGTTAATTAGCGTAACGTACTAACTTATGGCCCGTACATAGGACATGCCATACCTCTACTCTTGGATGGTGGGATTTATCATGCCATGTTATGCCATGCCATGTTTGTCCTGTTTGATTGTGTTTAAGTGGCCATCACGACCGGTGGAAAAAAAATGTTTTAAGAAAAATTCAAAATCTCCACCTTTTATGTATTAATGTCTCTATCGAGTACGTTAGACCCATATATGATAATATATAGATATATTTATATAGTTAATATTAATTCATATAGAATTTAGTTTTGGTCTAGCATGCTAACACACCTAACTCAAACTATTACGAGTTTCGGGTCACGGACCACGGGTCGTGTCGTACCACTTTTTTTGCTCGTATATCATGTTGTATCGAACATTTAGCAAGTTGTGACGTGTCGACCCATCAAGTGCTTAATAGGCCATGTTGTATCATGCCATCTCGACCTATTTGACATCTCTAAGTGAGAGGCTCTCAATGACTTGCAAGGATCGATGTTGCCCCACGTCAACATTAAGAAGATGACCAACTAAATGAAAGAAGTCAGAAATCAATAAGCATAAAATAGTCAAAAGCACAAGAGTAAGGATGAACCCAACGTGCCATGATGAAAAGAGATCCATAAGATTAATCAAGAAAACCAGCCAATAATCATCTAGGGGCAGAATTTAGAAAGTTTACTCCTTTCTACATACTGAAGATGTCCTTATGCAGATCCAGGATACCAAGCTTCTTAAGTGCTCTAAGAAGCTAAAGGGCAATCCCAATGAGAAAAACCAAAATAAGTATTATAGGTTCCACAAAGACTATAAACACTTTATAAAAGGATTGCAAAAAACTTAAGGAAAGGCTGAAATATTGGATCTAGAAAGGCTACTTCAAGGAATTTGTCCAGACAAAAAAATAAAAGCAGCTTCCTTCTCGAATAGAACCTTCTACCCAGAAAAATGAAGTTCGCAAAACTTCCAAATGGTATCACCAGAAATTGCCAATATCCACTTCATATCGCTTTTAGTATTTTATTTTTTGCATTTAGAAGATGCAATTCTTTTTTCGTTTCAACGAAAAAACTATTAAACTTCTTCCTAAGATTGCAATGAAAACTTCCATTTTCTTCTGGTTCATTATGCTCCAAATCCTATAGCGCCCATAAGTTATCTAACATTCCTACTACATCATCATTGTCATCATTCATTTCATTGGAATCATCCATCTCTTGTAGCAAGTCCACATGATTAATCTCAATTTCTCCATGATAGTTCCAAAAAGAATAACTTCTAACAAATTTATATATGTACAAATGCCTTTCAACTATACATATATCATGAAAAAACATATTGCAGCAATTGCAACAAGGGCAACAAATCCTATTTGCAGACTCAAGTACATTACCTGAGGCGAATTGAATAGAGCTTTCCACACCATCTTTATATTCTTGGCATAGTCGATTATCTAAATAAATTCAATTTCGATCTATTCTCTTAATTTCCTATAAGCGTTTAAAATGTTTAATGTCCTAAGAGTGTGACAATTATATTTAAATATTATTTTTCAAAATAAATTTTTGATAACAATACTTAATAATTAATGATAATATATATGATACATTTATAATATTTAAATTATTAACCCATGTAAACATCAAGTTAAAAAACAGCATTTTTAAAATAAAAAAAAGTTGATCAAATATAAGTGTTTGTCAAACGAATGGATCCCACTATACACTCGTAGCGACTTAGCAACTCTTTTGAACTTTGACATCATATATGTGCAAGTACATAACATAAAAATGATTAAAAATATGTATTTTATTATTAAAAAATGTATTTTATTTAAGAAGAAACTTCTAATTTTATTATCTTTAATAAAAATTAATGTAAATCTATACCTATTAACTGTGATAACATAAGTGGACTATCTTTACAAAAAGGATCGAAATAGTTTACTTTTTAAGGATAATGAACTTGTATTGTTCCACTGTAAAAATAATAGACTTCTGTTATCTTTTTTGGAGTTGTGGTGTCCCAACTTTCGTTAAAGGTAACTGACTAAAGTACATTTTATATTCGTACCTATTAGGTAGGGTAGCACAAGTCCACTATTAACTCAAAAAGATCTTATTGTGTTGAGTTAGGCCTGAGTTTCTAACATGATTCATTCAGACAATTCAAGAACATTAAATCACCTGTTAGAAAACTTGTTATCGGTTTGTAGTACTTTGTGCCAATACTTGAATAGGGTCCTCTCTACACTTTTGGCTTCTTCAAAGTTGATCTTATTACTGGAATCACTATTGCCAATTTATCTGTTCCTCAAGGAATTAGCTATGCTAGTTTGGCTAACTTGCCTCCTATTTTTGGCTTATGTAAGTCCATCTCTATTTATATCTCAAGGCCGGGTAGCTCATTATTTAGGCTTGATGATGAGGCTGCCACTTTAGGCCCATCCAGATTATACTTTTAAAAATATGATATTACAATAATCTCAAACAAATTACTTGACTCTTAACTCTTGAAAAATCTAAAACACAACCCAAGTCCCAAAAGGTACCCAAGCAACATATTGAAGACAAACAAATTACTTGCTGCATATTTTGTGAGATTTAGAACAACAAAAACCAAACAAGAACATAAAAATAAAATTAAAATTGTTTGAAAGCAGTTTCATACTTTGCTTATGAATGAAGAAACTATTATGTCTGACCATTTCAGTGTTCTCAATGGTATTGTCTCTGTATTGGAAACCATTGAAGTTAAACTTGATGATGAAGATATAGCTTTAAGGCTCATCTCGTCTCTTCCATCTTCTTATGAACACATGAAACCTATCTTGGTTCATGGAAAGGTGAAAATAATATTTTTAGAAGTTACCAGCAAGTTGTTTTTTGAAGAAAAAAGGTTGAGTGGAAGAATAATGTTTCACCTGAAAACTCAACATTGATAGCTGATAGTCGAAGAAAAAAAATTTCATGAAAAAGAATATAGTGTGCTGGGGTGTGTAAAATTTGGGCACCTCAAAAGAAATTGTCTAAAAGATGGAGCTAATTCGGCAAGAAGCTCAAATACCGATGGTGACGCTAACAATATGTCTATTTTCGAAGACTATGGTGATGCTCTTTGAAAAGAGCATGTACATCCTCATGACATGCCACTAGTCTCTAAATATTGCCATGAAAGAGGGTGTGTTACTGCTAGCGGGTTCACAAGTTTGCACATGGGCATTGACTTGGTATAAATGCAAGGTGTATGGTGGAAAGGATGTCGATGACTGAGGAACTCTCGGGAAAATCAAGTGTGAGAATTGCACCATAAATTTTAGCAAGTTTTTTTGACATGAGTCAATGTGAAATTCTTAGAATTGGTGATTAATTCTAAGTGGATGTACTCTTTATGGTGGACTATGATAATTCTTGGTGTAGAGAATTATGACTGTTGGAGTAGACAATGTTGTAGCATTAATTATGTTTATTTTTAATCAAGGTGGAGATTGTTGTAATTGATTAAAAATAATATTGGGTTTGTTAGTCAAAATAAGAGGTGCCTAATTTAGGAGAAAATTCATGGAATGTGGCTTTCTATATTGTCAAAGATGGAGGTGCCTAATCTTGTTTGAACGAAGAATGGGAAAATTGGGTAGCCTAATTTTGGTGAATGAAGAAATATTTGGCATATAAAATGGGAACTTGAAGACTAAAAATATGACTTTATTTCTTCATTGTTAATCATCCCAAAGATAGAGAAAAACTTGTATAAGAAGTTTTTGAGTGAGAGAGTTTTGTGGGAAAATTCTCTTGGGCTTGTAATTGCGTTTGTCTTTTGAGTGTGTGAGAAAATTATTAAGAGTGTGGTTGTAACAATTTTCCACATAAGGATTTTTTTCTCTAGTTGTCTTTTGACAACGAAAATGATTTTTCTTCAATTTGGAGTTTCCACTATAATTCTTATGTTATGTATTTTTTATTTCTCTGTTATTTGATAATCTGCTAAGGAGGATCTTTACAGGTGAAATTTGTGATTATACCATTTGATCCAAATTTTCTAACAAAAGGTTGGAAAAAGGGCTAGGAAAAAGGGAACGCAAATAGGTTCGGAATGTAAAGGAAAGTGATTTTTTTTAATTTGTGACAATTTTGTCAAAAAAAGGAAAAAAAAGTGGGAAAAAAATGAAGAATTTCATTTGGTGCTAAGGTATCCGCGTTTTTCGTTTTTATTACAAACAAAAAATTGTCACTAATAATTTTATAGAGATAAAAAATTTCCTTGACATTAATATTTTATTGTTATTTTACAAATTCAAAGATAAAATAACATTTATACTAAAATTTTGTCAATAAATTATAAATTGCAACAAAATATAATCTATCTTTATAATTTTGTCACTAAAAATCATATTTGTTGTGTGTTAGAAAAATAAATGACTTATGCTATAGAATTTAATTTTAGACTTAAAAGAAATTTTAAAATATCTGAAGTTTTGTTTTTCTTATTCTTTTATCTTTTTACTTCTTTTAAAAAAAACTATTTGTTTATATGTTATTTGTTTGATTTTATTTATTTTTATTTTTAGTTTTATATTTGATGTTTACGAGTATCATTCTTGAAAATTCTCACAAGACTTAAACTCATCAATTAGGGCAACCTATGGGTTTAAAAACTTGTTGCATATGCTAAATGCAACTGTGTTAATCTATGAAAATGATTTAGGATAATTTAATTTCTAGTTTTTTTTAATTCTTTGTCATTGTTGCTAAGAGACTAGTAAGAAGTTGGTTGAAAGTTATGATAAATGCTCAAAAGTACTGAATATATCGTGATTTTATGCATGTTAAGTGATTATATATATTTGCATTCATTTTATGCAAATCTATCTTTTCAGAATCACAAGTATATTTTATTGTTTTTCAATTGTTTCTTGTATTAAAATAAATGAACTTGAAGAATTATACTTGAACCACTCCATTACAACTTGGAATATTAAAAGAAAAATTTGTAAAACATTACATATGTTTTAGAATTGGAAAAAGGAAATACCAAGAATTTAGGTTTCCAAAGTGATACCGTTTGAAGTGTGTCATGGCATGAAATTGTTGTGAGTCGTGGTGCAAGACAAATGAAAAAAATCAAATGTGTCCCAGATATAATGCGGGTCACGATTTGAAAACATTGTGTGCTGAGGAGCGAGCAAAGTGGACCGTGCCCAAAATCATGTACAGGCTGTGTGTGCGGTGGTATGAAAAAGTTGTATGCTATGGCACCAAGTTAAATTTTTCACATTTTTTCCTCACCTTACAAACGTGACCCTATTTCTATTGTAAAAATCATCCAACAATTCAATAATCTCGTACTCCTTTATATTTCTTAGCTTTCTTAAGCTTTCCTTTTATTAGTTTAAAAATCTTCTCTCATTTGAGAATGAACGAATTTAGCTTATGTAATAGTTTTTAGTTTCAATTCTATAAAGAGTGTATCAATTCTATTTGAAGGTTGTTTAGAATAGAAGCAATTCTAAATAATTCTGTTGAGATATATTTAAATATATTCTTTTTAGATTATCTCTAAGTATTGTTTTGCATGTTATATGTTTAATTTATTGATCATTTATTAAACTATGTATATCTGGTTATAAATAATATGAGATATTAGTAATGTTGTTATGCCTTTGAAATATTAAAGTAGATCAAACATTTTTTTAAACAAATTAAGTTTTATTTCTTCATCAAGATTAAAACAAAGTTTGTAAATGAAAAATAATTTGATGAAGTATTTTTCATAGTAAACAAGAGAGTTAGATTTAGGATTCAAATTATCTGAATCTGATTTGGAATAGTGCTCTTAGATCTTTTGGTTTGTATCAAATGTATAGCTAGAGTGAATTATATTTTAGAGATTTCATAAGAATTATTATTGAAGATATGTTAACGACATGTCTTTCATAATAGTTTTTGTGTCTATTTGTTGGCTTCCTACAAAACATAGTGTCTATTTTATTCTTTCTTAGTGTATTTATCCTTTTCTATGTAAGGTTGGTTACTGCAGATTAGTAACATACACATGTATATAGTTAGGAACCCTTTGTATGCAAGCATGTTTACACACACCATGGATTTGGTTTTTGTAGTATGCAAGCTAAATGGAGTGTTGGTTTTTGATGAGCATGCCGACGTTGTCACTTGTGTTTTTGGATTGTTTTGAGTAAGGGTATTTATGTTAAGTACTTGATAATTTTTGGAACAAAAAAATGTGACTTTTTACAACCTTGCCACCAAGCTCGCCAAGGACCTCACCACTAAGCTCGCCAGGGACCTCACCAAAGGTTGTGGCAAGGTGGCAAATATGAGTTTTATAAATACCTCATATTTCTTCTTTTTTGGTATCCAAAAAAATGTAGCAAAGCTCTATCAAGCTAACATTTCACTCTTTCTATTTTCAGATCACTAATACCTTGTGTGTTATTCGGTATTAGTAATTCGTGATTGTATGAGAAAAAATGTGTTTATGAGTTGTGAGTACTCGAGGCGGTGTTTGCAAGTGTATGTGAGATGAGCCTATATCGGCTGGTAGCTACCTCCGTGCAACTTTTTCTATGAGAGAATCTCTTTGTAAGAGAGGACATAGTTAAATTATTTGAGTTCTCATAACTTGGACTATGTTTCTCTTGCTCGTTTGTGATGGACTATGTGTCCTTTATTATTTATTGGGTGTTCGTGTTTGAGGTTGGTTTTGTTGATTGTGCATATCACTCATTACTGATTCGTGGTTTCTGATCATACCATATTGGGTGGTGTTGGCTTTGGAGGTAAGATAGGTTCGTGTGTCAAACAAGGTCACTATGGAAGCAAAAAGTAAAAAAAAAAGTAGGTAGTTAGGGCAGAGGTCCCAATTGATAGAGGTATTTGTAGTTTATTTTCTATAAGAGTTGTAACTGTTTTATTAATTAGTGGATTATTTGCTGTTGAGTGGTTACCTTAATCAACCTGAGGATGTTACCACATAGCTAGGGTTTTTATATGGGTTTACCTCATTATATCAAGTGTTATACATGCTCGATTATGTGGCTAATACAATCAAAGTTTAAATGGTGTATATCTTTACGTACTAAAGCTTGAACTTTGATAAAAAAGTTTTTAATATTTATTACCTGCTTTCTGTTTACTAAATTTTATATCTACTACTTTATTTATACTACAGTTGTGATTATCTTCTAGGTGCTTTTATGTACATTGTTTGTGATATTGGGTTGAGTCCTTATAGAGCAAGTATCTTCTTAACCTGATTATGTATCGGGTCTAGAACTCCTTCTTAGTAGACATGCATATTTAGATTGTGTGTAAGTATAATATGTATTTAATCTGCATACAAGTTTTGTGTGAGTTTCTAAGAAGTCTATATCTCTTTAGCCTAAAAGTATACTAGGCGTCAAACTCTTTATTAGGATTTGCTGTGTATCTTTGATTACATACTGTGAAAGTACTATAATTATTTACCAAATATGTTTTCACATAAGAGGTCCCAAAGTGATTGAAAATCCTTTTAGTTTTTGGTATGTATGTATGTATTGATCGGGGCAGAACCGACATCGCCGATCCTGCCCGTTACTTTGGTTTTATCTATTTATAAAACTCTCGCAAGTGCACGAATCATTTCGTAGAAAATGATAAGTATACTCCCAAGGTCGATCTAAGGAAGGAATGTATGTGGTTTTTAATTTATTATTCAAACTTTTAAAAACGAAATTAAATCCTAAACATCCTGTCACGATATTTTGGGGTTTTGTGTTTTTAATCTACTTACATAAAAATAAACATAGATTCAATAAATATTTATGCAAATTTTATCTGTTAAAACAGCGGAGTATTTATGGATATAATAACTAAGTTAATTATGCTTGCTCATATTATTTAGGTTATTAAAGATATGAATTGATATTTATTGATTCTCTCTTTTTGTATGAATACCACCTTTGGTGGGGTTAGATATTCTTTGTTAACTAAACAAATCAATTAACACCTATGGGTGGGGTTGATAACTAATTTGGTTAATTAAATTAATTTCTTTTTCTAAGAGATTGAAAATGAACCATTTAAATGCCACCTTTGGTGGGGTTAGACGATTTTAAACTTTATTCAAGGTGTCCAAATTAAACCTAAGAATTTAGTTATCCGAGTACTAACTTTCAAGTTTTAAAACCACTACCGAAAACATGTTGTCAATACATTTTCAGATAATAATTCTTATAAAAACTTTTGAAATAGAGCTTCACTCTAACTACCGGGCGATTGTACCATCAAATAAAAGAGCACTACTCTAAATCAGACCGGATAACTAAACCTTAAAATCTAATTTTCAGGTTTAAGTTTGTAATGAAAAATAATATATTTCTCTCTAACATTCTTAATATAAAATCTTGAATAAAAATAAAATCAATTCATTTTAGAGATTTTTACCTATTTAATATTTCGCAAGCATAACAACGTTATTATTACATCATGTTTACTAAACAGCCAGCACAGTTAAATTTAATCACAGACAAATTAAATATAACATGTAAGAATAAAGCATAAAAAATAACTCTAAAGAAAATAAAATCCTTACAGAACTTCGACGCTATTCCCGTTGCTGGAAAACCTCCAAGCGGAATTTGCACTTTCATTTATTGAATCAAAAAGCTAGAAAAATTACAAAAACATAACTAGTTCTTCCCCAAAAGGGAAGAACTCTAAAACTAAGAGAAATTAACTAAAAACTAAGAAAAACTAAAAAAACCTAAAAATCTAAGAAAAGAGAGAAAGAAAGAAGAGAGAAGTGTGTTTTTAAGGTGTGTTTTGAAGTTAAGGGAAGGGGGGGTATTTATAGGTGAGGATGGAGAGAAAAAATGAGTAAAAAATGTTAAAAAATATTAAAAAATGTAAAAACGCGTATTGGAATTGCCGATGTCATTAATGACGTCAAAGATGACGTCCTGGCTACTGCACGTGAAAAATGGGGCGAAAAGGCGTACGGAGGCGCTGAGGCTGGGCTGTCGTGGCGCAGCTCATGGCTGGCGTGAACAGTGCGATACATGGGCATGGGCGCTGGCGCTACCGTCAAGGCCGGCAATGGGCGCGATTTCCGTCTTTTTGACATTTTTGACCTTTTCGACCCATTTTGTCCAATTTTTCCATGTTTGTTGACCTTTTCCCACTTATTTATTAATATATTTGTGATGTATTGCTTCAAGTATTCCTCTTTGAGTCTTTAAATTGCGTTTTTAAGCCAAAATACCTGAAAAACAATAAAAATACCCGTGATTCCGAAAAAGACAAATTTATATAAATATATGATAAAACATATAAATATATGTATTTTTAATCAATTAATGTACATAAAATCATGATTATTTTAGTGCTTTTTGGGCACTCATCACAACCCCCAACCAGCTTCTTGCTAGTCCCTTAGCAAGAGAAGCGATAAAAACTAAAAATTAAACTATCCTAAATCACTTTCGTGGATTGAAACGGTTGCATTTAGCCTATGCAACAAGTCGTTAAACCCCTAGGTTGCCCTAGTGGACGAGTTTGAGTCTCGTGAGGGTTTTCAGTAATGATACCCACAAACATTGAACTAAATAAAAAGAAACTATAAAAACAATCACAACATAATCAAAAATTAATTTAAGAATAAAAGAAAAAAACATATCACAAAAATATCTCATACTTTTTAATCTCCTTTAAGATCATAATTAAAATCTCAAGCATAAGTTATTTTAATCTCTTTAAACAATCATGATTTTATTATAATAATTAGTCGAAAATCATTTTCATATTTCATATCAAAAATGTATCAATTTAATTTCACCCAATTTTAGTGTCATGAATCCGAATTCGCTTAGACTCTATTCCTCACAAGTCAATACTCTCAAAACACTGAATCCTATGGGTTCAAACACTCATACTAATTTATATGCGAAAGAGTTGATGTATAGAAATGAACTAATATGTTCGCATATGTATAAAGAAGAAAGGCTCAAAGTGTTATTTTGACGTTGATCTCATGGAAGGAATCAAATGTATAAATTATAAAGATATCATATATAAAAATTATTTTCATGCATAAATCAAACTCATTAAGAAAAAATTTCAAGATATATGCCTTTTACAAATGAAGAAAGTGCAATGACTTTTAGGGAATTACTTCCTATATCTTTCTTTTGTAATTAGCCTTTACTCACAACTTTGTAGGCAATGTGGGTTATAGTATGTAGATTATACTATATATTCTTTCTCTCTATATTTTTTTTGAAGATATTTTTCAATATATATCATTTTTAGAGAGTCAACCCATGTACAGATTGTACATTTTTTTTTTTGGGTAATATGGGTCATAGTATGTAGATTATACTATATATTCTTTATCTCTCTATTTTTGTCTGAAGATACTTTTCAATATATATCATTTTTTTAGAGAGTCAACCCATGTACAGATTGTACATTTTTTTTTTTAGGATTTTGGTGAGTGGTTAATTTTGTGGCTTTTTTGTTTGATCTTGGTTTAGGTAACCCCAGATATGTCTCTCTTTTTTTTGTAACAGTCATGCACGAATGAGATAAAAGCATATACTATCAATTTCTACTCAAATCATTTAATCTAAGCAAAAATAATAACCAAAAAATATACGATACTCTATTAAGATGAGAAAAAATTCATACATTCAATATTAATGCCTATAGAGATCATCTAAGAATTTGAAGAAATAAGAAATGTGTTTGGAGTAGAAAAAATATATATTTCACTCTGAATAAGGGAAATTAGGCTCAAATTATATCTCACAAAGGTAGTCTCCACTAAAACAAATTCATAAATACCGATTTTGGGTTTAATATAATTTCTACATCTTATCAAGAAATACTAGTTATGACAAAAATTAACTAATTATCAAAAATAATTACATAATATTTCATGATATGTTTTCAAAAATTAATCTAACAGTACAAAAGACTTAACTATTTACTTAAATTTGATTTAAAGAAATGATAAATTTTTGTGAGAACTTTTTTTTTTTTTTGTTTAATTCCAAAATTACTAAATCACACAAAAAAAAATAAAACCAAACACAAAAAATGAAGATGTGAACATAAAAAAGAAAAAATTAATAATTGTTTTTTTTTTTAATTTTTAAATTGTTAAATCTTTTTTTTCTTTTCTAATTAAGCATGGTAACTTTTCACCACCCCCAACCTAGAACTTACATTGTCCTCAATGTAACAACTGTAAATTAAAGATAAAGAGAAAAGAGAAGAAAGATTACCTATTTCTTGAGAATGTGTAAGTAGTAATGGAGAAATGCAGGTGCATTCATCATATTCATCATGAAAGTGTATACACACAGATTGCTGTGAACTTCTAACAACTCAACAAATATTTTTAGTTTTAACAATTTAAAAATTATTCACATATAATTAAACTAAAATAAACAATAAAATTAAGTATATAAAACAAATAACAAAAAATTACCTAAAATGATGGGTTGCCTCCCATCCAGCGCTTAGTTTAACGTCTTAGCAAGACGTAACTTGGGGATTGCATTTTAAGTAAACTCAATGTCCCCTCATCATTGAGTCAATCAAACCTATAGGTAAGACAAGATTGTCTACCTATACTTTTTCAGTCATGCCCTATTGATTTTCAAATTTTTCTGTACTTAAAACTAGGGACATGCTTGTGAGTTTCAGATCATCCACATCTAGGTACAAATCAAATAATTAAAGGCATCAAAACACAATTGTACCTAGATCAATCAAAACAACTAACTCCTTAGATTGTAATTAAAGCTTTAAAATTTTGGAGATAGTTTCAGAATTTTTTTTTTTTTAATTTTTTTAAGTTAAAATAACATAATCAGTATTAACCAAGAGTGCTCTGTGAAAGAATGGTGGGCAAAGGCTCCTTAAAAACCATCCTCCTGCAGAGCAACGTTCCCAGGAAAGACTATTGGCATCAAGGTTTCCAAGATCTAGTCTCCTATTCATAACTCCTTTAGATCTTTACTTTTCATGCCATTAAAATTAAGTTAATTAAGTTAAGTTAAGTTAAAATTTAAGTTAATTAAGTTAATAAAAAGGTAGGTTAATTAAGTTAATGAAAATCTAAGTTAATTAAGTTAGTAAATTAAATTAATATAAGTTAGTAAATTAAGTTACTAAAAACCTAAGTTAATTAACTTAAACAAAAATTAAAAAAAAATAGTTAAAAAAAAATTTGAAAAAAAAAAAAAAAATTAAACCAAAAATAAAATAAATTGAAGAAGTAAAGAAAAATAAAAAAATAAAAAGAGAAAAATAAAAATTAAGCCAAAAAAATAAAATAAAATAATTTGAAAAAAATAATTGAAAAAGGTAAAAGAAAAAAAAGAAAAAGAAAAACAACAAAAATAAAATAAAAAATAAAAATAAAAAAATTGAAAATAAAGTTTTTGATTTTTTTAATTTTTTAATTTTTTATTTTTTTTTATTTTTTTTTTTTTTATTTTTATTTTTATTTATTTTTATTTATTTTTATTTATTTTTATTTATTTTTATTTATTTTTATTTATTTTATTTTTTTTATTTATTTTTATTTATTTTATTTTTTTTATTTATTTTATTTATTTTATTTATTTTATTTTTTTATTATTTTTTATTTTTTATTCTTATTTATTTATTAATTTAATTTAAAATTTATTTACTTTTTTTTTTACTTCAAATTTCAAAATGCAAAATTATTTTATTATTCATGCTATATTTTTTTTTATTTATTACGAAATTGAAATTTGAATTTTTTTTACTTTTCACAAACAACAAAATTTTTTATTTTTTTAATTTTTTAATAAAAAAAAGCACAATTATTTACAACACAAAAGGGTTTTAAAATTTTGATAAATAATTTAAAACCGCTATTCCTTCCACTGCAAGAACTACCAAAAACTTGATACCATCCCCGCAACGGCGCTAAAATCTTGATCGGCGTAACCGACATCGCTGATCCTCGCCTGCTACTTTGGTTTTATCTATTTATAAAACTCTCAAGTGCACGAATCATTTCGTAGAAAATGATAAGTATACTCCCAAGGTCGATCTAAGGAAGGAATGTATGTGGTTTTTAATTTATTATTCAAACTTTTAAAAACGAAATTAAATCCTAAACATCCTGTCACGATATTTTGGGGTTTTGTGTTTTTAATCTACTTACATAAAAATAAACATAGATTCAATAAATATTTATGCAAATTTTATCTCAAGTTAAAACAAATGAGTATTTATGGATATAATAACTAAGTTAATTATGCTTGCTCATATTATTTAGGTTATTAAAGATATGAATTGATATTTATTGATTCTCTCTTTTTTGTATGAATACCACCTTTGGTGGGGTTAGATATTCTTTGTTAACTAAACAAATCAATTAACACCTATGGGTGGGGTTGATAACTAATTTGGTTAATTAAATTAATTTCTTTTTCTAAGAGATTGAAAATGAGCCAATTAAATGCCAACTTTGTTGGGGCTACTGACGTTAAACTTTATTCAAGGTGTCCAAATTAAAGGTAAGACTTTAGTTATCGGAGTACTAACTTTCAAGTTTTAAAACCACTACCGAAAACATGTTGTCAATACATTTTCAGATAATAATTCTTATAAAAACTTTTGAAATAGAGCTTCACTCTAACTACCTGAGGCGATTGTACCATCAAATAAAAGAGCACTACTCTAAATCAGACCGGATAACTAAACCTTAAAATCTAATTTTCAGGTTTAAGTTTGTAATGAAAAATAATATATTTCTCTCTAACATTCTTAATATAAAATCTTGAATAAAAATAAAATCAATTCATTTTAGAGATTTTTACCTATTTAATATTTCGCAAGCATAACAACGTTATTATTACATCATGTTTACTAAACAAAGACCTGATTAAATTTAATCACGGACAAATTAAATATAACATGTAAGAATAAAGCATAAAAAATAACTCAGAAGAAAACAAAATCCTTACAGAACTTCGACGCTATTCCCGTTGCTGGAAAACCTCCAAGCGGAATTTGCACTTTCATTTATTGAATCAAAAAGCTAGAAAAATTACAAAAACATAACTAGTTCTTCCCCAAAAGGGAAGAACTCTAAAACTAAGAGAAATTAACTAAAAACTAAGAAAAACTAAAAAAACCTAAAAATCTAAGAAAAGAGAGAAAGAAAGAAGAGAGAAGTGTGTTTTTAAGGTGTGTTTTGAAGTGAAGGGAAGGGGGGTATTTATAGGTGAGGATGGAGAGAAAAAATGAGTAAAAAAATGTTAAAAAAATATTAAAAAATGTAAAAACGCGTATTGGAATTCTTGATGTCATTAATGACGTCGGCATGACGTCACAGGGCGGCTGCACGTGAAAAATGGGGCGAAAAAGCGTTGGGCGCGCGCGGAGGGGCGCTGGGCGGCTGGCGCGGGGCTGTCATTGCGCGCAGCCTCGGCGCGCGTGAAACGATGCCCGCGCGATGGGGCGCGCGCGGATGGGCGGCCGGTCTTGTGAGCGCGCGGCATGGGGCGGGGCTGCGCGGCTGGGCGACGGGCGCGATTTCCGTCTTTTTGACATTTTTGACCTTTTCGACCCATTTTGTCCAATTTTTCCATGTTTGTTGACCTTTTCCCACTTATTTATTAATATATTTGTGATGTATTGCTTCAAGTATTCCTCTTTGAGTCTTTAAATTGCGTTTTTAAGCCAAAATACCTGAAAAACAATAAAAATACCCGTGATTCCGAAAAAGACAAATTTATATAAATATATGATAAAACATATAAATATATGTATTTTTAATCAATTAATGTACATAAAATCATGGTTATTTTAGTGCTTTTTGGGCACTCATCATGTATCACAAGTTGTGTATTGTTTTCCATATATGCATATTCCTAGTCTAAACAGAAGCTTATGAGGTACACCGTCACTAGTATGTATTTCACAAATTGTTATTGTTGCATCTACTAGTTGTTTTTATTATGTGTTGAATTAAACATGTTGTTTTGTATTTTCGTTATGTTAATTGCTTAATTCACATTGTGAGGCCTTCTTGGCCAATATAGAGTTTGTAAAAAGATTCCATGGGTTGGTGTTTCCATCCCTCATCTAGGTCCCGGTTACCTATTTTAGTCAGAAGAATAATTTGCCTTCATGTAATTGTTTCTACGTATAAGAATCTTCAATTTTAAAATTTGAAAGTTAGTTTCACATACTTAAATCATAAACCAAATTTGACACATTGAATAAGAGTCTAACTTATATGCCCGACCTTAGACAATAATTACATGATTTATTAATTCTTTAATAATAAATTAGAATTTAATAATTAATCAATTAGTTATCACAGCCTTAGGATGTTGATTAGTTTATTATTAACAAATTTTGTTTGATCCCTTCCTTGGGATATTTTCTTATTAAAAAGGAAGAATTAATAGTCTTATTTTATATCTTCATAACCTACTTAATTTTGAACAAGCATAATTAACTAAATAATATATCACATAAATTCTCCACTATATAATAAATGTTTAATTGCTTAAATGTTCATTGAATCTATCTTTATTTTTACGCAAGTAGTTTAAATACTCAACAAAAACAATTGTGACAAGATGTTTAGGTTTTTAATTTCGTTTTTAAGAATTTATTGAATAAGTTAAAAACCACATGATTCCTCTTTAGATCGACCTTATAAGTATACTCATCATTTTCTATAAGTGATTTGTGCTCTTGTGAGCTATATTATAAATCATACAAAATTTGTACACAATAATGTTTTACATTATGAAGCCGTGGCTCTACAGAATGAAGTAATCGTGATTTTCAAAGAGTTTAAGTCTTCCTTTGGTAATACTCTTGATGATCTGAATCTCAATTGTAATGTAGTCAATATTGCCTTGAAGGCTCAAGCATGCAATTATTGGTATTTTGATAGTGGTTACTTCTGACACATGATTGGAGATAAATCCTTCTTTACCAAATTAATGCTCACTAATGATGGATCAGTTACTTTTGGTGATGGAAATAAGGCATTAATTTGTGGTGAAGGATTTATCAATGCTCTTGAAATTCTTGAACTTAAGGATGTGGTTTACGTGGAAGATCTCAAGGTTAATCTTATCAACATTAGCCAAATATGTGATAACAAGTATATGGTTAAGTTCACTTAAAAGGATTTCACTGTGTATGATGATTTGGGCAATACTTTGGTCAGAGGCATCATATCGAAAAACAATTGTTATTATGTGGGTACTCCCCCTAATGTGGTGTGTAACAGGTTGAGTTTGAGTAATGAAGAACTTTGGCATCAATGATTGGGTCACGTCAACTTCAAAATGTTAAAGAAAATTTCTAGTATTAAGATAATTATAGGTCTACCAATTATTTCCTCTCTTCCCGAACATGTGTGTGATCCTTGTCAATTGGGCAAGCAAAGTAAGAGCTAGTATAAAAAAAATCATCTATCTAGTACAATACCTCTTGAACTTCTTCATATGGATCTAATGGGTCTTGTGTAAACTGCTAGCATTGACGGGAGAAAGTATAACTTGGTAATTGTTGATGATTTTCTCTAGATGTACCTAGGTTTTGTTTATAAGAGAAAAATCTAAAGCTTTTGATAAGTTTAGAACCTTGTGCATCAATCTATAAAATGAAAAATTTGAGTCTATTAGTACCATCATCAAAATAAGGAGTGACTATGGAAAAGAATATGAGAATTCAAAGTTCAATTCCTTTCGTGATGAAATGGGTATTCAACATGAGTTTTCAGCTCCAAAGACCCCTCAACAGAATGGTATATTGAAAGGAAGAATAGAGTTATCTAAGAAATGGTTGGGGTCATGCTGACCAACAAAAACTTAACGAAGCATTTTTGGGCTAAAGCTATTAACACCACCTATTATATGCTGAATTTTTGAGCTTATACACAAAAATAGACCTAATGTTAAGCACCTTCGTGTGTTTAGAAGTGCTTGCTATATTCACTGAGATAGAGAGAATAGGTTTTAGACCAAGAGTGATCTTGGAATTTTTCTGAAATACTCCAACACTAGTCGTGCTTACCACATTTACAATTTAAGAATTTCAACCATTATGGAATCAATTAATGTTGTGATAAATGAATTTAGAGCTACTAAACTTGTTGAATCTAATGAAATTGATATAGTTGGTGATTTGGGTACTCCTGATAATGGTACTAATAATGTTGAGACTCCATCTACTATAAATCTATTTGACCCTTCTAGAGCTTCTAAAGATCATAAAAAAATGATCAAGAAGATTCTTCCCTTCCTAAATGGGTATAGAAAGATCATTCAATGGATAACATTATTGGTAATATGCAAAATAGTTTTAGGATGGGATGATAGTTACTGGTGAACCTGAACTACATGTGTTTCACTTCTACTATTCTTCCTAAAAATATTAAAGAAGATTTGTAGGTTATATATTGGGTCAACTCCAAGTAGGATGAACTTAATAAGTTTTAGACGAATGATGGCTGGTACCTTGTTCCCAGACTTATTGATAAAAATTTCATTGGGACACACTGGTTGGTCAAAAATAAGGAAGATGAAAATGGGATAATTTCTTGAAACATGTCTCATGTTGTTGCACAAGGATATACTCAGATTAAAGGAATTGACTTCGATGAAACCTTTGCTCATGTTTCCCATCTTGAGTCTGTGAGACTTGTCATTGGTCTAGCTTGGTATTTTGGGTTTAAGTTATACCAGATGGATATATGAGTGCTTTCCTTAATGGAGTTATCACATAGGAGGTCTATGTAGAATAAGAAAAAGAGTTTGAAGACCCCTATTTTCCTAATCATGTGATGAAATTGAAGAAAGAACTGTATGGGTTAAAGCAAGCTCTTCATACTTGGTATAAGTGACTTACATGTTCCTCCTTAATAATGGTTTTTTGAGAAGAGGTGGTGACAAAATGTTATTTGTCTCAAGAAATCAAGGTGATGTTGTTATAGCTCAAGTATATGTTGATGATATCATTTTTGGGGTCTATAAAGGATGACCTAGCTCAGAAGTTTACAACCACCATACAAAGTGAGTTTGAGATGAACCTTGTTGGAAAATTCAAGTTTTTCCTTGGATTTCACGTTAAACAAGTGAAATATGGAATCTTTCTCTCTCAAGCTAAGTATGCCAAGGAATTGGTTAGGAAATTTGGATTGAAAAATACTAATCCTACTCATACTTCTATGATTACTACTCTTAAACTTTATCAAGATCCTTTTTGAAAAGGAAGTAGAGAAAAGTTTATATCTAAGCATGATTGGGAGTCTACTATGCTTGACCGTTAGTCATTCAGATATTGCCTTTAGTATAGGACTTTGTGCTAGATTTCAGGATAGCCCTAAAGAATCGCATCTTATTGTTGTAAAAAGGTCCACTAAAATGCTAATGGCATGTTAGAATTTGGTATTTGGTATCCTCGAGACACTAATATATAGTTAGTTGGGTATTCAGATGTTGACTAGATATGGTGCAAGGATGATAGAAAGAGTACTTAAACCAAGTGCTTCTACTTAGGCAATTCATTGATTTCTTGGCACAATAAAAGGTAGAGTTCTGTGTCCCTAACCATAACTGAGGTTGAATATATTACTGTAGGGTTGTGTTGTTCTCAATTGCTTTGGATGAAGTAGATGTTGTCAGACTATCATATCATGGTAAGAAATTGAAAAAGTCCATAATTCAGTATATAATAAGGTAAGGAATACCGACTCCTAAAGAACTAGTCCTCTCAAGTAGGGAAGAAACAAATTAATACAACAAACTAACCAAACTCAGTTAATAAATAAAAAGATTTTAATAAGAATTAATCATATACAGAGAAGAAGTAAGTAACATACAAAAACAATAATGATTTGTTTTCCAATCAGAGTCTTGACCCAATACATGTTAGCATACAATATCAAGACTCAGATTGTATTCATAACACAACAGATTATACAAATATAATGAAGTAACAAGGTAAACCCCCATAAAACTGCTAACTGTATGGTAACATCCTTTAGTTGTTTATGTCAACCACTCGACAATAAACAATTCACTAAACAATAAAGAAATTACAATTCAGAAAGAAATAAAACCACTAATACCTCTATTAGTTGGGACCTCTATCCAAACTGCCTATTGTTGTCCTCGCTTTCTACCTCTGTCTAAAGCCAACACCACCCAACTATAGTCTGATCAGAAAATATATATCAAAATGCGTAGAGTAAACTACCCTAACCCTTGAGAATCACTCACATAGAGATAATCTCACAAACATTTTAAAAATAATCACTTAAACTATTTTAAGCTCACACAAATGTATCACAATTATTAAAACACTTTCAAGATAATTAGTGAATATAGAATTCAAAAGATATAAATTTTGGCAGAATGTTTGTAGATTTTTCAAATTAATTAAAGCAATTAATAGAGGGTATTTATAGACATTACCAATCATCCTCCCACCCTTACCAACTACCTCCTTGACCATTGATGACTTGCATAATTTATCATTTTTTTTACTTTAACTTTAGTCTAATTTTATTTATTTTAATCGAATTTAGACTTCATTATTATTATTTAAATTTTATTACAGATTTGAAGATAACGAAGATTCAAAATTTTAGAAGCATATCATTTAAGTACTCTTAAATTTAAATATATATATATAAATATTCATAAGTACGCCAAGGATTTGGGGAGTTAACAATAGAGGTAATATCATAAATAAGAACACATGATTATTATTCAAAACATATTATATTGATAACTAGACGGCTTAGCCGACCATATAATTTACAAACAATAAAATAAAATAGATATGAAAACAGAGAATAAAACAAACTAAAATACCAGATAACACATACTTATAATATATTAAAACTAAAGTTACAAATGAAAGTAGATTATCAGAGAGGTATGCGAGATTTTGAGAGTAGTATGGAAGTAGTGTGTAGGCTGTGCTTCTTCTGAAGAATGAGCTCTTTATTTATAACTGAGTGATGTACTATGGTTTGATCCTATTACTATTCAATGAATAGTTCATTGTTTGGCACTTGATACTATTGGAAGTTTGACTAATGTGCTGTGAATAGTAGTTGGTTTGCCACTAAGAACTTTTGGGGATGCCTGTACTGTTGTGATTAGTGCGACATTCCAAACAGGTAATATTGTTTTAAATAGTGTATTGTTGGAACTATTTGGGTCAAATAAATAGTGTGTTGTTGGCACCGTTTGATGTTTTGTTTTCTTATGTGAAAACAATAGTTATTGTCTACTAAAGACTCTGATAGGCCGTTGAATGAGCCTATTGATTGTGGGCCATTGTATGAGCCTTTACAAGCTAAATGAGTTTTTAACCTTCTAATAAATTAAAGGACTCGTAGGCCCAGAACAATATGATTAGGCTTGCATGCCCAATGTTAATAAGGAATGGAGACACATGCCCAAATAAAATGGACTCTTTGGCCTAATAATAGTATTGATTTATGGATAGTTTTTTCCCATCCACCATAATATATCTTCACTAGCTGATTCTAATTTTATTACATCATCTAACAAAGCTTTTGATGATGTTGAGACCTCTTCATCTAGTGATTGGGTCTCATCTGAATCCTCCTTCATTTCTTGAGAGGTTTGGCCAAAGGAATGTTTTGATAATTGTTGGATAATCTCCATAATTTTTTCATGGGTTTTTGCATTTGCTATTAAGGCGTTAATGTGTGCCTTTTGAGCCAAAAGTAGTGTGGATGCTTGGAGTTCCTTTACTTGGGGTTCTTTGTGACCATTTTTGAGAAGCCATTGATCAATGACTGGGAGTAATAATGTTTTTGGGATCGTAAATGATGACCACCATTTGATTTGGAAATATTTGGTGATGGTGATTACTTTTGATGTAACAGGTTGTAAGACCCATTGACATACCCAAGGGAGATAAAACTTTGAGCAAAATATGCATAGAGGAGGGAATCTAGCTTCCTCTGTTGATGGTTTATAATGATGCTAGAAGGATTGATAATTTTCCTTCATAGGAGAAACAAGAATGGAACTAATAGATTCGAACAATTTCTACCATTTAGAAAACCAAGATGGAAATTGAGATGGATTAATGGATTTGTTTACAAAGAAAAATAACCAAGAATTTTGATTATCTTTGTTTTGAATTAAGAATGCGTTAAACCACACTTAGTAATAATCCCAATAATTGTAGTTTGTACAATGTGATATTTGGGAAGTGATACTGATTAGGAAAGTCAATAATTTTGATAAATCATTACCCCAGCTTGTTGGAGATACGATCTTATGGATTTTGGCAATTCAAAACTACGCTTATGATGATTTTGGATAGAGGAAATGTTTAAATTCCACACTACCAGTAATTTCCAAAACACTTTGGTAGTATTGAGGAGTTTTTGAAAGGGCAGAAGGCTTGTAAAAGAAACCTTTACCAAAATACTTTTGAACTGCTAAATAAGTGTTTTGGTCAAAAAATCATTTTTCAACAATTGTTACTACTTGAGTGTGTTGTTTTAAAAAAATACTCAATAATTGGTTTTGAAAATGTTTTGGGAGTAATTTCTTTTGTTCCTTTTTTTAGAAAATAAATAGAGGTTGTCACCCTCCTTTTTGGAATGAAAATTGTTCTAGATGGCTGTTTTGAAATCATTTTGGAAGGTTTTCATTCCTTTTCCTTACCTTTAGAGGCTGAAGCCTCTATTTTGAATGGTACATCTAAACCTGGAATACTGGCATAGGTAACATGTAATAGTTTAGGATTTGGGTATTCCTTAAGTCTTAAGATCCATTCTTGGACCTTTTGATATACTCCCTCGTCTATAGGTGATAGTTAAGGTGATAATTCTTGAATGGTTGTTGGGAAGATGATGCTGTTTCTACAGGTTTGGCTTGGGTCGCTTAGGACGAGGTAATAATAGGTTTGGCTAATGACAGGCTTGTTATAGAAGGGTTTGGATGAGGTTCCCTTTTCTCCTTATCCTTTTTCTTTTTACTCATCTTTAAACCTATTTTACAGAAATTCTTTAGTTAGAAAATCTGGTAATGAATTGTTTTCTCCTCTGGTAAATTCAATATCAAAATAAAAAATACTTAATAAGGCTTGCCATTAGGCAAAAATTTGTTTTGATTCAATGTTTTTAACATCTTTTAATAAAGCCTATTTTGTAGATTTGCAATCAATTCTTAATAAAAATATTTGATTTAATAAGTTTGATTGAAATTTAGAAATACAAAGCACTATTGCTAGTACTTCCTTTTTGATAGTGGAATAATTCTTTTGATAATCATTCCAGTGGCCAAAGACGAATTGAAATATGAGTTCCTTATCTTCCTGGATTTGTTTTAGTATCCCACCATAGCCAAGTTTACTAGCATCAGTTTCTACTATCTTGGGAAGGGTTGGATCTGCAAGTGTAAACATGGAATGTTTTGAACTTGTATTTTTATTTTTTGCACAATTTTTGTGTGTTTGTCTGTCTATAGCTCAGGAGTTTTCTTGAGCCTGTTATATAATGGTTTTACTAATTTATTGATGTTGGGACAGAAACTTAAAATGTAATTTAAGCTACCAAGAAATCTTTGTAGCTGAGTTTTATCGATGAACTTATCAGGAAACTTAATGATGAGCTGAAGAGATCATTCGATTGGAATTACTATTCCATTGAATACATTGTGTCCAAGGAACCTGATGTTTGTTTGGAAAAGAGTTATTTTCTTGGCTAATAATGCCAATCCGCTCTTTTTGATGATATAAAAGAAGGCGTTGAGATGTGATAATTGTATTTTATATAGTTATTTTCATCTATTTTATTAATTATAATTGCTATGTTCTTGACATTTTTAGTTAATTTTAATGTAATAAATTAATATTTACTGTTTATTTTTTAAGGAATATATTTTTAAGAAAATTAAAGAATATGAGTCGAAAAAGGACTTAATTGCAAATATTGAAGTCTGAAAATATAATTTAAATTAAAAGAGTGTTTAATTGCAATTAATAAAAGTCTAAAATATAATTTAAATTAAAACAGTGTTTAAATACAATTAACAAAAGTGTAAAAGTTAATTTAAATTAGAAAAAAAAAACTTAATTGTAATTAACAAAAGTTTAAATGTTAATTTGAATTTAATTGTAGGGCTAAAATGCAATTAAGAAAATTTGATTTTTTCTGCACAGGAAAGAAGTCCACGCGCAGTTATTGTCCGCGCACGACGTGCACCATCAGATCAAAATATCAACAGTGATGATTAGCACGTGTAATACAAACGCGACAAAATTGATTGGACGTGAGTTTTCTGGTTGCATGTAGCTTAGTGCGCCGTGTGGGGCCCAAGTGCCGCGTAGGCTGGCGTGTAAGGTGGGACCCATATGTCACTGCGCTAAGTGTTCCATGCGACGCTGTCCAGATGAATATCGTGCGTCCTAACATTCCAACGAATCATTCATTGCCACGTGTCTCGAATATTCTTTCAGTGAATCAAATGCTAACACGTGGCATGTGTTGGTAAAAAAAAAGTACAATCGGCGCATGTTCTTCCAGCTTTTTAGATGGGACCCACGTGTCTCGCGTGCCATGATCCCGTGCAGTGCAACCACGTGCAAGTCCTCCCTCCAACCATTTAAAGGCTGCCATGTGTCCCACTATTTCTTGCAGCCAATCAGATGCTGATACGTGGCATGCATGAATTGAAACGAAAATGTAGAACCGGCACCTCTTTTCAGCTATTTTGTATTTCTTGCACGCGTGTTTTAAAATATTATTTTGCGATGTCCCCCACTATTCACGCATGGTTGTAAGAAAAATATTTTTTGATGTATTTTTTAGCTATAAATAGGGCATTTATTGCTAGAAAGAAAGTGGTTGGGTTAGAGAAAGAGAGTGTTGGACTATGGAACACGCAAAAGTCATTTTTGGCTTTTGTTGTGTTCTACGTGAGCCATAAAAATTTAGAGAGCAGAAATGTTTTAATTTTCTTTGTGTTCTTCATCTAATATTCCTTAAATTCTATAATTTTAATTTTTCGTATGAAGTAATTTAATTTTTCTTAGGTTACATTTTATCTAAATTTATGAATCTTGGATTTAATTATTTTTGAACGATTTATTAGATTTTTAATGTGTTTATTCTATTTGTGCTTAATGATTTTGATTATTAGAAAATTTATCAATTGATCGGTGGCACTTAAAGTAATTTAATTTTTCTTGGGTTGCATTTTATCTAAATTTATGAATCTTGGATTTAATTTTTTTGAACGATTTATTAGATTTTTAATGTGTTTATTCTATTTGTGCTTAATGATTTTGATTATTAGGAAATTTATCAATTGATCTGTGGCACTTAAATAAACTTGGAAGAGGCATTTTTGTGTATATTGCTCATGGATAAAATAACATGTATATGTGAAGGATAGGAATATACTTTTATCGTATGTGTGGTCATTTGAGAACTTAGAACGTAATGAATCTTGGTGAATTTAATTCTCATAGGAATATAGTGAATTAATTTAAGCGAGATGTGTCTATACGGAGCTCGGAAGAGATGTATGGATAAAATTAGAAGTTTTTGGTTGATAAATTAAATTTACAAAAAAAAAAATAAATCAAGAGAAAATAATATGATTCGAGTGGATTAATTTGGTGAAAACTACAATCCTTGAATTTTCTTTTATTTTGTTATAAAACTCTTAGTTAGTTAAAACTTGTTCCAACTTTTCGATCGTTTGAATAAAATCAGAGTGAAACAATTTTAGTACTTAACAAACTATAGTAACAAATCTCCGTGGCAACGATAACTTACTTATCAGATTTATTACTTGTGACCGTGTATACTTGCACGATTTTATGTTCTCCTAAAAGAGACAACAAGATGTCGAATATATTATCTGACATCTTTGGAAAATATGAGTTCATTATCAATGTATACTATATAGAATTCTGAGTGAGGATAAATATATTATTCATAATCCTTTGAAATTCAGAAGGTGCATTTTTGATCCCAAAGGGCATGACATTCCATTCATACTATCCAAATGGAACAGTAAATGCCATTTTATACCTATGTCTAGGTTCAATTTGAATTTGCCCGAATCCTGACTTCATATCAAACTTAGAAAGTATGGATGATGAATATAACTTTTGAAAGAAGTCTTTTTTATTTAGGATAGGGTACCTAATCCATTTTAAGGCTTGGTTAAAAGGTTTATAGTTAATAACTAATCGAGGAGTTCCTTTCTCAATCTCAATAGATTTATTGACATAGAAGGCCACACAATTCCATAACGATCTGGATTTTGAAATTAATTTCTTAGATAAGAGATCATTGATCTCTTTTTTGCAGAATTGTTTAAGGTCACCATTCATCTAAAGAGGCCTTACTTTTGTTGGGATATCCTTCTCATTGAAGGTTGGTTCATATGGTAAATCTACCATATGTTCTTTTCTCTCCCAGAAAGCACTGGGTAATTCAGAACAAACTTCTTTTTTAAAAGAGTTTTGTAATTTAGAGATCTTGTCTTTGACCTTTAGGACTTTAAGTTCTTTCTCAATAGTGTGAGATTGAACTCTTGATTTGAGATAGAGAAGGTCATTTTCTCTATGCTTAATATTACATAAATCTCTTTTTGATGGATGGAATTAGCTTTAATGAGGTTAAGGTTTTTAGTTTTTCGATGAAGGGAAAACTAAAGGTTTTTTCTTTGATTTTGAAAGATATTTTGTCAGTTTTGACAAAATATGGAGTGATAATATCTATGAATGGGGTTCCTAATATAGTTGAATAACTAATATCAAAAACAATGACAAATGGATATTTAATAAGGAATGAGTTATTAAGGATTTCTATTTTATTTTTTCCAATAATATTCATTCTTGATTTATTAGTTGAGGAACATTTTTCATCAGTTTTTTGATAAAATTGTCTGGGAACGATCGTTGGACTAATGTAGTTGAGATCAACGCCTGTATCAAACAATGCTACTATCACAATTGTTGATTGATCAGGGAATACAAGAGTGATTCTATCTTATATTTCATGGTTGTTATTTGTTGAAGGAGTTGGAGAGTATCTCCTAATATTTGTTCCATATTTTTTGATTGATTGGATTCATCATCTGAATTCATATTGATTGGAGTTTTAATTCCTATTTTGTTAAGTAATTTAAACTTGAGATCATATTCTTTATGTTTGTCTTTAAGTTGGTGGAGTTCTAGATTAATGGTTTTGATTTCAGTTTTTAAGTCTTGAATCTGACTTTCTGGTTTGATATTTTTATTCTTTTGATCCAAAATAGTAGTGAGGTCATAATAGCCTGTGCTAGTACTTGGAAGTTTAGAACATTTTGGTAGTTGTTGGGCTTTGGGCTAGGGAATTAGCTAAGTGATCAACATATAATTTTGTAATATTGGGATCATTTAACTTAAGGGTTTTGGTTTGAAGTTGTTCATCTTCTTCTTTAGTTAATATGTTAATGCTTTTATTACATGTTTTTGAGTTAGTTGAAGCTAATTCATCATTCTAGGGATTTGAATCTTCTGAGTCGTCTGACCAAGGTTCAGACTTAGATGATGATGTTTCTTCCACCATTAAGGCATAAATTTTTTCCAAGGTGTCTTCTTCAAGGTTTTATTCATGAAGTTTTTTAGACATCTTACAAAATTTTGTAGTATGGCCTTTCTGGCCGTATTTAAAACATTTGAACTCTTTAAATTTCTTAAAGGGTTTATTTTGACATTTTTATTCCTTATTAAAATTTATTTTATAATGTTTTTTTGTAAAAATTCAATCTTTTTTCAAATAAAGGTTTTTTGGATTTTGAAAATCTCTTATAAGTTTTATGTTCTTTCTTATAAGGTTTGGTAATAGTTTTATCATATTTGCCACCATAATTTCGTTCTATAGAGAGACTACTATCAAACTATTTGCAAAATGATCAAATTTCTCTTTTGGAAATCTTAAGTTCCAATTTCATTTGTTTTTGGATTTTCAAATCTTGACAGATTTAAAAACCCTGGTTTTGAGCAAAGTTGATCAATTCACCATAAGTTAGTTGATCATAGGGAATGATGTGATTCCCAAATAATTTGCGAATTTTGTTTATGGGGTCCTCTCACCCAAAAGAGGAGGAAGTCCTGCTAGGAACTTTTCTTTCCAGAATGGATGGGTAGAGTCATATATTAACATAACTCTGCTCAGAAATATAGTTTTATAATTTTGAAAATCTCTCATGTTCCTACATTTTATGTTGGAAAGAAGATCAATGTTTTTATCTTTTAAATAGGATGAATCTCCCATAAAATGATGTGCTATAGTAAAAAGTAATGTAGAGATTGCATTTTGAACTGTAGCCCTTGTTGGTCAAGTATGGGGGTTCTCCATGCTCACCAGTCAATATTGCATTCACAATATTTGACTTTTTTGATTTGCCAGATGGTGATTCTACCATCCTTTTAGTTGGCTTGAAAAGCCAGCTATTAATAATTCTACAACTGTTTTATTAGTTGTAACAATTTGTGTTTGATAAGCATTTTGACGTCATTGTCATATGTTGTAAAACATGTAATATTTGTTGTTCAGTCATTCCATCTATATTCCAAACAAAGATATATGACACATTATATTTTGGATGGGTAACCTGACTAGGCTGTGTATCTATGGTGTATGGATACCTATTTTGACTAAGTTCTTACCATTTTAATTTTTGAATTTGAGGAGTAGGTTCAGAAAAGGTTTCCTGGGAACTATCTTCAGATGATATACTCGATCCTAGTTTGTTAAGAACACTAAGATCCTGTGTTGATTTTGAAGTCATTGGTGACTAAGGTACAACAAATTCTAGTTTTGCGTTTGAAGCTTGGTCTTCTAATTAGGACCAAAGGATAATTTTTCCAATTTTGAAGTTTTTCAAACTTTGATGTTATTTCTTCCTGGGCTAGTTTAGAGACTTGGAAAGGTTTAAAGATTGGGTTTTGGATTTTACTATCTACAACTTGGTAGGAAGTTATGGGAAGATCATTTTTTTTATTCTTCTCTATTCTAACAAGTTGTTTACCTAGGTTGTCTAGGCTGATATTTGTAAAATTGTTTTGAGTGATTATGTTTTCAAGATTTATTGCCTGGTTCTCTTGAGTGTTCTTAAGAGGATGGGCTTTTACCGTAATATCTACATAAGGGAAGCTAATTGGCCTTAGTGGAGGATGGTTAGCTTCGATGATACCATTTGGAGTTTTCCAAACTGGTGTTTTCTTTTTTTGTGTTGATAATGTTAAGAGTTTTAACTAATTCAATTGGATATAGGTTAACATAATCATCATTTAATAACCTTTCGAAATTAGCTTCTGTGATTTCTTGGGTATTAATTTCTAAGAATGGTTTACCTAAGTTTTGGGGGAGATGTAATTTATAAGCACTCTCTTGTGATAACCTAAATGGTGTTGAGTTTTCTTCCTCATTTTCTAATAGTTTATTGAAATCTCTTATGATAAGTTCACTAGAACTAATTTGGGAGAAAGGAATGTTATGAACTATAGTGTTTTCTATAGGTTCTATTGGTTCTAGAACTATAGTGGTTTCAGGTAATGATTCAACTAGGCCTACTTGTGTAGGGTTAACTATGTTGACTGTTGATGGTTATTCTAAGTCAGTTGGTTCTAGGTTAACTAATGTAGCTTTTTTTTCTTACAATGGTTGTTACCATTGGTAATGTCCCTGTTAGAACAAAGGTGAAATTTGATTGTAATTTGAAGGGTAAAGGTTGACCTTTGGACTCCCAAAAGATTTTTAACCATTCAAAAAATAATACATTTTGTTGGCGTTTCTCAACATACCTAGCATGTTTGCTAAAGGCTTTATCCCTATCCTTTTCATTGTATGTTTTAAAAAACCATTTTTTATATTTTTTATTACTAGGAGCTTCTAGGTCTAGATGTAGGATTTCTATGTCTAATACTGGGACCTCCATAGTTAATACATTTAACTCATTTGTCCTAGCTGATATAGATGGGGCTTGGGAAGGAGTTGGTGATGATGGTGGAGATAACTATGGTGAGCTATCTATTTTTTGATCTACCGTATAGGCTGGTGTTGGTACTAGTGTACTATAGTCTACGGTTTTGAGATTTGTCCTAGGGATATCTAAGGTTGACCCTATTAAGGAATATCTTAGACTCTAGCTTCTATCAAACCTAAGTTCAATACTACCATCCCTATATTCAGTAATTTCCCTTAGTTCTATACTTTGTTCGGGTTCCTAAGATTTATCTAGGTTAGACTCAAGTTGGTATACAACTTCTAGTAGCCACTTATCTGGAAATACTACTTGATTCCAAGTAATTGATTTGGGGATTGTAATATTTGATTTTGAAAGATCAGTTTGCAGAAGGGTAGTTTCTTCCTTTTTTGAATGTTTGATGTGTCTGATATCCCAAGAAGACATCATAACTTTGTAATGAATCCTGTAAATTAAAGTTAATGGAATTGTTTCTTTTTTAACCTTTGAATTATGGGTTTGGATTTGTAATGTGAGTGAATCCAATATTATTGGATTACGTAATGAGACTAAGAAATTAGGAAAGCAATCAAATGACACCGGTCCTGGTCCTAGACTCATTTCAATTATTCCTAATAGTGATTCTTTGAATTTTTCTAATCTAGCGTCCCTAAGAACAATTAAGACGGTTGATGATAAACTGGTTAGTGGTCTTAATCCTACTTGGATTAAGCCGATATAAACATACTTGAAATTTTTTTCAAATTGTTTTTGTAACAATGCTTTTGAAAATAATTGAATAGTTTTAAAAGGTGAAGAAATATTATATATATATATATAATAAAGAAACATAAGAGTCAATGAGGTTTAGGTATATATATGATACAAAGAGGCATGAGAGATTAAAGAAAAATAGAAAAAGAGAGAGAGATAAATATAGCGCTTTACAAATATAAATAAAGATAAAGGGGGGGGGGGGGCACCAAAAAGTTGAGAAATAAAAAGAAAAAAGAAGAAGCAAAGAGAAACACAAGAACAACCATAGAGGAAAACAAAAAAAGGGAAAAGCGTAGTACACTTTTGGTATTTGTCAAAAGTAAGTTACCAATCCTTGAAGACGATACTCATCTTATCACTTTATTATAAAATTACGACACTGTAAACTTAAAGTTTTGCACCGATCAACCACCTTGCCATGGCCATGTCAAGGGGTGCGGCGAGCTACCTTGTCAAGGTTCCAAAGTTAAGATTTTTTTTATTTTAAAAATTTTCAAGTAATTTTCAAAAAATACCCGTACCCGAAATGATCCCAAAATTGGCACTCACGGCCTAGCATGCATACTAAACAACCAATCTTCTGGTGTGTGAAAACATGCTTTCAATCATAGTGTTCGTAACTCTGTGCGTGAATACATTAATAATCCATAGTAACGAATCTTACACAAGGGGAAATAGAACACTAAGTAAAATAAACAGATACCATGTTTTGCCCAAAGGAAGCCAACACATAGACACGAAGTACAAAAGGACATACACTCCCCCTTTGTCTTTCTATGTCAAAAAACTGAAAAGTAGGTATAGATGCAAATCAAACAAGAGATGATCATGGAGATGACCTAAAGATGTTTGTTTCCATGAATAAAATATCGACGTACACCCAAACCTAAAAAACACACCTAAACCAATTGCATCTGCCTTTTCTGCTCCATTCATCTTCAAAGATCCAACTAAGAAACGAGGGCCTCAACATAGCTACACATAGCACTTCTGAAGCTTAATGACTTTAATCAACAACTATAACCTGTACACATTAAAGAAACACATATCCCATTAACGTATCATGTAGAAATAATATGTAGTCTATCCATGTACTATCATGTAACCCCTATATAGGTAAACACCAATAGGAAAATCATATTCAAAGTACACAACTCCCTTTGACTTCATGAAACACTCCTACAAAGTCTATACATGTTAGGAAACATGATATAGTGCAATTCTAAACTTACTACTCATGTAACACATAGTATGGACATAAACATTCTAGATGTGCACACAAATTGCTCTCCCATTTGACACAAAAAATCAAACAAATACCTCTAAATGATGGAGAGAAGGTATACAAAAATGTTAGAATCCTAACATTCACAAAAAGAATAACAACTAGAAAGGAAAACAACAAAGTTCTTTAGGCTCAAAACAATCTAAAGAACATAGGAGATAGTCTCTCAGAGAGAAGTACAAACACCAATAGCCTTTCTCAGGGATTAAAACCTTTGAAAGTCTATAGGTTTAGTAAAAACATCAATGAGCTGATGGTCAGTACTAATATGCTGCAAGGACAAGGTGTTCAATTCTATGAGATCCCTTATAAATTATGTCACATATCAATGTGTTTGGCCCTTTAATATTGGACCAAATTTTGAGAGATGATGGTAGCACTAGTGTTGTTAGAGTGTAAAAGAAGATTTTTAACCATAAAACCATAGTCTGATAACATTTCCTTCATCTAAAGTAATTGTGAACAACATAACCCAAAATCAATATACTTAGTCTCAACAGTCGAGAGGGATACTAAACTCTACTTTTTTACTATGACAAGAAATCAAGGAATTACCTAATTAGAAACAACCCTAGATGTACTTATCTTGTCATTACTATACCCAACCCAATCGGCATCAGAAAGCCCAACCAACTCTATAGTAGATGTCGAGGATACCATATACCAAATTCAGAAGTGCCTTTGACATATTTGATGATTCATTTGACTATAGCAAGATGAGATTATTTGGGGCTAGCATGGTATTTAGCACAAATTCCTACACTAAAGAAGATGTCAGGATAGCTTGTAGTCAGATACAAGAGACTCCTAATCATACTCCTATACAAGGTTTGCTCAACTTCTTTTCTAGAAGGATCATGATTAAGTTTAAGTGTGGTACTTACCAGAGTTTGAGCAGGAGTGGTATTCTCCAAATTAAACTTCTTAACTAATTTCTTGGCATACTTAGCTTGAGATAGAAAACTCTCATCTTTCATTTGTTTGATTTGAAATCAGAGGAAAAACTTGAGCTTGCCAACTAAACTTATCTCAAACTCACCTTGCATAGTGGTAGTAAACATTTAAGCTAGGTCATCTTTAGCAAATGATGTCATCAATATGGACTTGAGAAATGATCACATCACCCTAAATTCTTGAAATAAATAAGGTTTTGCTTCCACCTCTTCTCATAAATCCATTATTAAGAAGAAACATTATAAAATGCTCATACTAAGCACGAGGAGATTTTTTCAATCCATACAATACTTTGCTCAATCTCATTACATGGTTTGAAAGTGAGGGTATTTAAACCCTTTTGGTTGTTCTACATAGATTTATTCTTTGATAACTCTATTTAGAAAAGCACTCTTAACATCCATCTAATATAGTTAGACCCGAAGTAATGGGTAGGACCAAGGAGTAGTCTAACATATTCAATTTGAGTAATAGGAGCTAATGTTTCATCAAATTCTATTCCTTCAAATATGGGTATAACCTTATGCAATAAGGCGATACTTGTTTTGAGGAATAACCCCATTTTCATCTTCTTCTTTTTTGTATAGCCAACATGTATCAATAACATGTTTCTTTGTAGGTTTGGAAACCATGTACTAGACATCATTTCTCTAAATTTGTTAAATTCTTCTTGCATGGAGCTGACCCAATGTATGTCCATCAATGCCTCCTTAACATTTTTAGTAAGGATAATGGAAGTGAAGCACATACAGTTAAAGGTCTCTTGTAACTGACATCTTTTCTTGACTCTACCTTCCAAATTACTGATAATTTCATCCACAGAGCTTTCTTTTCCCATTTAGGAAGGGAAAAATCTTCTTGTTTATCTTCTTTCTCATCTTTATAAGTTTTAGGAGGCTCTATAGGAGTAATAGTGAAAGGTGTCTCAACATTATCAATAGTATTTTTGGGATTGTCCCAAACTTCAAATATCTCATTATCATCATATTCAACAAGTTTGGTTGCTCTAGAATCATCTATCATAACATTGATAGATTCCATTACTGTAGAAGTTTTTATGTTGTAGACACGGTAAGTACAGTTGTTACTGGAGTATCCAAGGAAAAATATCGAGATCACTTTTGGCCTCAAACTTATCTAGATTCTCTTTGTATTTGAGAATATAGCAAGTACCACCAAAAACACGTAGGTGCTTAAAATTTGGTCTCTTTCCATTTATAAGTTTATACGACAACTGACAAGTATTGGGCCTTAGGAAGCAACAATTCAACGTATAGCAAGCATTGTAAATATCTTGAGCCCAAAAATGTTTAGCTAAATTTTCACTGGTCAGCATGACTCTTGCCATTTTATTGAGGGGTTTTGAGCATAGAAAACTTATGTTGAATCCCATTTCATCACCAAAGACACTGAGCTTAGAATTCTCAAATTATCTTCCATGGTCACTCCCGATTTTAATGATTGTACCAATGGATTCAAACTTATCAAATGCTTCAATTTTTTTTCTCAAAAATAGAACATATATGTATCTAGAGAAATCATCAACAATAACCAGAATATATTTTTTCCCACCAATTCTTATAGTTTAGACATGACCTATCAAATCCATATGAAGAAGTTGAAGTGGTCTTGTGGTAGACAAGTGTTGATTCTTCTTGTGTTGGCTTTTGATTTGCTAGCAAAAGTGACAAGGACCATATGCATGCTTATCAATGGAAGAGATATAAGGAAGACTCCAAATGACTTTAAGGTTTGAAACTTTATTTAACAATTTGTAGTTGATATGACCCAATAGTTAATGCCATAACTCTTCGGTATTGAGATTCAACTTATTGCATACCACTTCAAGAAAAGTTCTTACATAGTAATAATTATCCTCGAATCTGATTCCTCTAATCAAAGTATTGCCTAAATCATCATACATATTGTCATCCTATTGAGTAACTTGATAGTGTACTTGTTATCACATATTTGGCTAACATTGATAAGATTAGCCTTGAGTCCTTCCACTTACTGAACATCTTTGAGCTCAGAAATACTGAGAGCATCAATAGAACCTCAATGACATATCCATCATTAGTGCGAGTCAATTTGGTAAAGAAGGACTTATCTATAGTCATGTGTCGAGAGCAACTGCCATCAAAGTACCAACAATTGGATGCTTGAACCTTCATAACAGTGTGAACTACTGTAAAATTGAGATTCTAATCATCACTATTAATACCAAGAGAAGAATTAAACTTATTCAAAATCATCACATCACCATTCTATAAAGTGACAGCTTCACTAGTCGAAGAGATAGAAAGTTTCAACAATTCTTCCAAATGAGTCACGTATCCTGATCATATCTAGGAGAATCTTTAAGAGAGTTTAAGGTGGATAAGTAACTAGAATTGTAAGAGACAAGAGAAAAGAAAATATTTGTGCACTCAAAGCATCGATAGAGGAATCATTGGAGATCTCAATAGGAAGAGAAGATTTCCAAATATTAGCATTAGTAGAGAAAAAAACATGAATATCTTTAAACTTTAATAACTTGTCAAAACAAGTGTCTTCAAAGGACCACGTATCACTAACTTCATGAGATTATTTAGTTTTTCTCTTGAAATCATATTACTAAAGGTGAAGAGACTCATTCATTTAATGCTTTTCTAGAAGACTATATTCAAGAAGTACTACTTTTCCAGTATCTAATTCAACCCGATCATGAAGCTTAGTTAGCTCAATATCACAATCATCCAACAAGGACTCAAGAATAGTCTCTTCATCTTCCAAGGTGCAAATGTTTTTCTTAAGTTTATAAATGACATCTGAATTACATGATGATGACTATGGTGCACGATTTGATTCTCTATCTTGAATTGACTTTTCAATGTCACTTATACAAGCAAGACACTTCTCGTTATCATAGAGACGTATCTGAAGAGACTTAATATGGTTATCCAAATTTAACTTCAAGTTGTTCACAACCTTTTCACCATCCAAAATGAGATTGAGTAATTGATCAAAGAGATCCAAATGTTTCTTATATTTTTTCAACAATATTACTGTGGGTCTTCGACATAACTTTCTTTAACTTGAGGTTATCATACACAAGATGGTAATGGGATTCTAGTAGGGAAAAACTTATCATTATCACTAGCATTAGTCCAATAAGAGGAACTAAAAGGAGCCTTCTTATAGTGGGAAGCCAAAAGAGAAGATCATTTAGGAATGGTAGCCGCTATCTTTTTAAAAGATAAAACATTCATCTAAAGAGTGAATCTTTCATATTTCTTTTCCAAAAAGTCCATACTTCCTTGGCAATAGTAAACTTATCAATTAGGGTAGAATCATTCGCAATAATTGAGCTAATGAGAAGGTGTAATGATGAGTGCTCAAAAATTACTAAAATTATCATGATTTTATTCACTTTAATTGATTAAAAAGATATATATTTATATGATTTTTATCACATTTTTATATAAATCTGTCTTTTCAGAATTATAGGTATTTTTGCTTAAAAAAGTAACTTAAAGACTCAGAAAAATACTGGAGGTAATACACCACAAATATATTCATAAAATAAATGAGAAAAAGTAAAAAAAAAGATGAAAACATTGGACAAAATGGGTCAAAAAGGATGAAATCGTGCACGTAGTTGCCTAGTAGCATTGGACAACGCGCGTAGCGCACCCAGCAGCGCCACCAACATGTGCGCATCGCCCACAAAATGCCCAATCGTGCCGAGCAACACGCACACATTGCCCAAACCACACCGAAGCCGTGCACCCACCTGCTTCCAGTCCGCGCGCACCTCTACCCCAATCCGCGTGCACCGCCGTTCCCCATACTACCATGACGTTAGTAATGACATCATTATTCACTACTACGTGTTTCCTCCATTTTTAATCATTTTTCCACCCAATTTTCTTCCTCTCCTCACCTATAAATACCCTCATTCTCTTCATATCAAAACACACCTGAAAAACATCTTCTTCTATCTTTCTTTCTCTCCATTTCTTATTTTTTAGTTTTTCTTAGTTTTAGAGTTCTTCTCTTTTTGAGAAGAACTAATTATGTTTTTGTAATTTATTTGCTTTTTGATTCAATAAATAGAAATGCAAATTTCGTTTGGAGGTTTTCCAGCAACAAGAATAACATCAAAGTACTGTAAGGATTTTATTTTCTTACAGTTATTTTTTTATGCTTTATTCTTATATGTTATATTTAATTTGTGTGTGATTAAATTTAACTTTGCTAGTTGTTTGTAAACATGATATAATAATAACGTTGTTTTGCTTGCGAAATATTAAATAGGTAAAAATCTCTAAAATGAATTGATTTTGTTTTTATTCAAG
Organism: Hippophae gyantsensis; assembly: GCA_030763125.1. Lineage (NCBI taxonomy): Eukaryota > Viridiplantae > Streptophyta > Magnoliopsida > Rosales > Elaeagnaceae > Hippophae > Hippophae gyantsensis. The sequence continues at coordinate 26,949,043 of CM061035.1, read as the reverse complement.
ATTTTATATTAAGAATGTTAGAGAGAAATATATTATTTTTCATTACAAACTCAAAAGTTTTATAAGAATTATTATATGAAAATGTATTGCCCTTCTCACTACGCAAACCAACACCAATAATGAACATTATGTTTTGTATAGCAACATGGGACATGGTACTGAAGCCTGTCCATATCAAGGAGAAATAATAGCTGGACCTGAATAGGTTAATATATTGGGAGCATATCAACAGAAACCAAGGTTCGACCCTAATTCAAATACCTAGAATCCCGGGTGGAGAAATCATTTGAACTTCTCTTGGAGGCAAAACAACCCGCCTTTTGCTCAAAGCTCAAATTAGCCAGGCCAACAATTCCACCAACCTATTCCAAGAAGCATTCAAAATAAATCAACCCTAGAGGACAACTTGAATTCTTTTATTCAAGTTTGTAGAGATAACCAATCTAAAACCAATCAACGGTTGGACTCTGTGGAAGCTTCTATAAAAAGGTGGAAGTTCAAGTAGAACAGTTAGTTGAACATTTGCAAAAACAAAGCAAAGACTAACTGAATAGTCAAATGGGATCAAATAAATTCAATGAAGAGGAGACATTGAGTTTGTCATTCTGCAATCTCCAAGCAACGTCTTACTAGAAGACGATAAATTTTAGTCCTATGTGAGAGGTCACCCATTATTGTATTTTCCTTTGTTTTAGTTTATTTTTAATAATGTGTATAATAAAATTCAAATGAAATAAATTTGTTTGTTTCAAAAATTGTGTCCATTCTTTAAATTTAGCATTAAAAAAAATTTCTCTTTACTTAATTAATTTAGATTTTCATACTAAAAAAAATAAATATTTGCAAAAAAATAAAATAAAAATAAAAAAATTAGGTTCCCTGCACCTTTCTGCTTTAAGCCTATACATTTTGTCAAGTGAGAAATCTTTCTTAGAGATATCTACTATTTTTAAGAACTAAATGTTGATACACAATAGGAGGAGGATCAATTTTAACTACAAATTTCCATGAGAGATGCTGAAGATAGGTGGAAAATGATGAAAGACTATGTAATGCCAATCATTGGCAATGTAACTTCTGGCATACAATTACAAGAGGCTTCAAGGAATTATGAATTTTAAAAGATTCATTATTCTTTGTTTCCTTCCTTTTACGGTGTCCCTAATGAAGACCCGTTACATTTCATTTGAGAATTCTATGCTATTGTCCAAACCTTTCCACTACATGCAATTAATGAAGATCAGCTTAGGATGAGGTGTTTTCCTTACACCCTCAAGGATAAAGCTTGGTCATGGTTCATTACTCTACAATCGGGTTCTCTAAAAACTTGGGAGGCAGTATATGAAAAGTTTATGGGTAGGTTCTATTCCCATCAAAAGACTGTTGATATAAGGAGGAAAATATCAACGTTTTCTCAAATGTATGAAGAGCCCTTTCATGAAGCTTGGGAATAATTCAAACTCCTTTTCATTCAATGTCATAATCATATCTTTCCATTACAACTACAGAACCAATTCTTTTATGATGGATTGACACTACAGAGTCAATACATGGTTGAAAATGCTGCTGGAGGTGTTGTGGGAGAAAAAACCACAGAGGAAACCTATAATCTTTATGAGCTATTAGGTTCTAATTCTCAACAAAGAAGTGCTAGAAGTAGAGCAAGAGTCAATGAAGTTGGCTCCAATAATGAGATGACCTTGCAACTTACTGAATAGACTAAGCAAGTGCAACTTCTCACTACCCACCAAATGCCAAATCAAGAGGTGTGTGAAGTGTGTTTTTCAATTGGGCATGGTACTCATAATTGTTCAAATACTTGTGATTCTAGTGTCGATGCCATTACGGAAGTCAAATCCTTTCAAAGGTATCATCCAACCACCTATAATCCACCCTGACCATCATTGGAAACAAAACAATTACCCAGCCTACACCCAATGTCCAACACTAAGGTCGAATAAAAACCACCTTTAGCCACCAAGCCAATCTTTTAAGCCAACCTTAGAGGATAGCTTGAATGCTTTTATTCAAGTTAGTCACGACAACCAATTGATGAAAAATCAAAGTTTGAACACTATGGAGGCTTCGATTAAAAGGATTGAATCTAAAGTTGGGCAACTGGCTAAACAAATGCAAAAGAAAGAACCAGGAAATTTTCCCAGTCAAGCAGAACAAGCAAATGATGTAAGAACAATTCGAAGTGGTAAGGTAGTCAATACCAGTTTACCTTGTAGTTCAGGTAACAAAGAAGGTGATATTCTAGTCTCGAAAAGAGGAGAAACAAGTGTTAAACTTAAGAAGCCTTCTGAAAAAAATCATTGGAGAGTCATCTGACATCCCCAAAATTCAAAAGACAATAGAACCACAACAGCTGCAAGTACCTTTTCCACACTAGTTAAAAGAATCCAAATAAGATAAGCAATTCTATGATGTTTTTAATATGCTCTCTAAAGTAAATATCAATTTACCATTATTAGAAGTGATCATGAATGTGCCCTCATATGCTAAGTTTTTCAAAGAGTTGAACGCTAAGAAAATGAGGTATGAACTGAATGAATGAGTAGTAGTATCAGAAATTTCTAGCGCTATACTTCAGCACAAACTACCCCTAAGTTGAAAGACCCTGGAAGTTTTATTATAAACATAACTATGGGGGATAGGAAGGTTGCTAAAGCAATGCTTGATTTAGGTGCTAGTATAAATTTGATGCCCTACTCTATATTCTTATAGCTCAATTTAGGAGATTTAAAACCTACAACTATGTCCCTTCAACTTGCAGATAGATCTCTTAAGTATCCAAAGGGAATAGTTGAGGATATGCTGGTACAAGTAGACAAAATGATAATACCTATTGACTTTGTGGTTCTAGATATGTAAGAAAATCCAGCCTTGGATAGAAAGCACACAATACTACTTAGTATACCATTTATGGCAACTACTAAGACTATCATTGATGTCCAAGATGGAAATTTGACAATGACAGTTTTAGGAGAGACTGTTCATTTTAAAGTTTTTTATTCTTCACCTTTTCCTTCTATTTCTGCCATCAATGAAATATTCAATGTTGACCCTTTGGATAATCTTGTCCAAAGCACCTTTTCCCAAACTAGAATAGAAGACAAGCTTGAAATTGTTCTTACACTTGAGAGGTCGAAGAAGATTTAGATGAGGAAATTAAGGGGTACCTTAAACGACTAGACAATGATGAAGTAATGATAAAATCTAGTACACTTTTAAATCTACACAGTTCTTCATCTAGTAAAGAGGCCAATCCACCTAAACTTGAACTCAAAGACTTACCTGAGCACTTAAAATATGTGTTTTTGGGAGAAGGAGAAACTTATCCAGTGATAATTTCTTCAACCTTGACCAAAACCCAAGAAAAGGAACTTATCAAAGTGCTTAAACAGTTTAAGAAAGCTATAGGTTGGAGTATCATGGATATAAGAGGCATTAGTCCTATGATGTGTATACACAAGATCAACTTGGAGGATGGTGCTAAACCTGTACGAGAGGCCCAAAAAAGACTAAACCCAAATATGCAAGGGGTAGTTAAGAAAGAAATTCTTAAATTGTTAGAAGAAGGAATTATCTATCTTATTGCGGATAGTAAGTGAGTTAGTCCAGTGCATGTGGTACCTAAGAAATCTGGGATAACAGTTGTTAAAAATGAAAAAAAGTGAATTAGTGCCCACTAGAATAATCACTGGATGAAGAATGTGTATAGATTTTAGGAAACTAAATTTATATACTAAAAAGGATCACTTTCCTCTTCCATTCATTGATCAAATGTTGGAAAGATTAGCTGGGCATGAATTTTACTATTTTCTAGATGAATTCCATTTGGGTTATGCAATGCCCCCGCCACTTTCCAAAGATGCATGATATCTATTTTCTCGGACTTGGTGGAAAAATTCATTGAGATTTTCATAGATGATTTCTCTATCTTTGGGAACTCATTTGATGATTGCTTACATAAATTGACTTTGGTTTTAGAAAGATGCATTGAATGCAATCTCACCCTTAGTTGAGAGAAAAGTCATTTTTTGGTTCAACAAGGGATAGTTTTAGGACATATAATTTCAAACAAGGTTATTGAAGTTGATAAAGCAAAAGTTGAAATGATTTCCAAACTACCTCCCACTAAATCTGTGAAGGGGATAAGAAGCTTCTTAGGACATGCAAGATTTTACAGACGATTTGTTAAAAATTTCTCTAAAATAAGTCATCTTTTATGTAACTTTCTATCAAAATATGTTTATTTTGATTTCAATAATGACTACCTTATTGCCTTTAATACCTTGAAAGAGAAACTAACATCTATCCCTGTTATTATGGAACCAAACTGGTCTTTACCCTTTGAAATAATGTGTGACGCTTCTGATTATGCTATCAGAGCAGTCTTGGGACAAAGAGTGGATAAGTGTTTGCATGTCATTTACTATGTTAGCAAAACACTCAATGATGCCTAAATGAATTATACCACCACTGAAAAGGAATCCTTGGCTATAGTGTTTTCTTTAGAAAAATTCAGGTCTTATTTAGTAGGATCTAAAGTGATTGTGCATTCTGATCATGTTGCTTTAAGATACCTATTAAGTAAACCAAATGCCAAGCCAAGATTAATCATTTTTCCACCCACTTTTTCTTCCTCTCCTCACCTATAAATACCCTAATTCTCTTCATATCAAAACACACCTCAAAAACATCTTCTTCTCTCTTTCTTCCTCTCCATTTCTTAGTTTTTAGTTTTTCTTAGTTAGTTTTTCTTAGTTTTAGAGTTCTTCTCTTTTTGAGAAGAACTAATTATGTTTTTGTAATTTATTTTCTTTTTGATTCAATAAATGGAAATGCAAATTCCGTTTGGAGGTTTTCCATCAATGGGAATAACATCAAAGTACTGTAAGGATTTTATTTTCTTATAGTTATTTTTTATGTTTTATTCTAATATGTTATATTTAATTTGTCTGTGATTAAATTTAACTTTCTTGACTGTTTGTAAACATGATATAATAATAACATTGTTATGCTTGCGAAATATTAAATAGGTAAAAATCTCTAAAATGAATTGATTTTGTTTTTATTCAAGATTTTATATTAAGAATGTTATAGAGAAATATATTATTTTTCATTACAAACTTAAATATGAAAATTATATTTTAAGATTTAGTTATCCGGTCTGATTTAGAGTAGTACTCTTTTATTTGTTGGTACAATCACCCGGTAGTTAGAGTGAAGCTCTATTTCAAAAGTTTTTATAAGAATTATTATCTGAAAATGTATTGACAACATGTTTTCAGTAATGGTTTTAAAACTTGAAAGTTAGTACTCGAATAATTAAATTCTTAGGTTTAATTTGGACACCTTGAATAAAATTTAAACTGTCTAACGCCATCAAAGGTGGCATTTAAATGGTTCATTTTCAATCTCTTAGAAAAAAGGAATTAATTTAATTAACCAAATTAGCTATCAATCCCACCCATAGGTGTTAATTGATTTGTTTAGTTAATAAAGAATATCTAACCCCACCAAAGGTGGTATTCATTTAAAAAATAGAGAATTAATAAATATCAATTTATATCTTTAATAACCTAAATAATATGAGCAAGAATAACTAACTTAGTTATTATATCCATAAATACTCTACTACTATAAATGATAAAATTTGCATAAATATTTATTGAATCAATATCTATGTTTATTTTTATGTTATTAGATTAGAAACACAAAAACCCCAAATATCGTGATAGGATGTTTATGATTTAATTTCATTTTTAAAAGTTTGAATAGTAAATTAAAAACCACATATATTCCTTCCTTAGATTGACCTTAGGAGTATACTTATCATTTTCTATAAAATGATTCGTGCACTTGTGAGAGTTTTATAAATATAAAACCAAAGTATTTGTAGGATCGGTGATGCCGGCTTTGCTCATCATGTAACCATTGATAATTTAGATTGTTAAGACTAAGCTCTTCTTTATTCCAGACATTGACCAGTTTTAGTTCAATAACACTAGTTTTAGATACGTGTATAGGGCACTTCCAGCCTTCCTCAATTAAGGACCAAACATCATTGTTTTTGCATCTAAAGTAGGAGCGCATATGAGATCTCTAGAAAAAATAACACAATCCATTGAACTGAGGTGGTATATCGATCAAACCTCTTATATCACCCATTCAAATAGATTTAATAGAATTAAACACATAGAGAAAGGGGAAAGGATCAACATCAAAGTGGTTAAGTCCAAACTAGGTATACCTACTCTAATACCAATCGATAAATTTAGAACCCTGTATACAACAAGGTAAGGAGAAACAAACTCCTAAAAAACTTGTCCCCTCAAGCAATGGAGAAACAAATTAATAGAATAGACAAACCAAACTCAGGTAATATATAAAAAGATTTCAAACAGAAGAATTGATCACATGTAGAGCAGAAGTAAGTAACATATAAAAATAGTAATAAACTATTTTCCAATCAGGGTCTCGACCCAATATTGTACTCATAACAAAGTGAATCATACAAAAATAATCAAGTAACGAGGTAAATCCATATAGAACTTATATGTTTGTGGTAACATCCTTGGGTAACTTATGGAACCACTCGACATCAAATAATTAACTAAACAATAAAGTAATTATAACTTTGAAAGAAATAAAACCACTAATCCCTCTATCAATCAGGACTTCTATCCGAATTACCTATTGCTACCCTTGCTTGATATTTCTACAATGACTTGGTTCAACTCACGAACCCAACTCTCCTCTAAAGCTAACACCACCCAAATGTGGTGTGGTAAAAAACTGTAGATCAGAATGTGTAAAGTACCCTTGGAACCACTCACATAGAGATAATATCAGAAACTTTGTAAAAATTATTACATACACTATTTTAAGCTCACTTAAATGCATCACAATTATTGAAACACTTTCAAGATAATTAGTGAACACAAAATTCAAAATGATAGAAATTTTGGCAGAGTTTTTGTAGATTTTTTGAATTAATTAAAGCATAGGGGATATTTATGGCTTATTACCTACCGTCCTACCACCATTGCCAACCAACTCGTCATGGCCATGTCGAGTGGTATATCTAGATTCTTGGTGAGATGCCTTGTGGAGGTGCTAAAAATGAGATTTTTTCATTCCAAAAATTCCCAAGTAATTTCCATGAATGTCTGTACCCAAAAGGAACCAAAAACTAGCACCCACGATCTAGCATGTATATTAAAAATGAGATTTTTTAACTGTGTATATGCAAATTATTGATTGATAGTAACTAACCTTACATAGAGAAAGATAAAACACTAAGTAAAATAAACAGATACCGTGTTTTGTACATAGGAAGCTAACATATAGACGCAAAGTACAAATGGACTTATAAAAATCTTCTTTTACTCTGTGACAACATGATCAAGAAAATTGCAAGTATACGGATTGTGCAAATAATATAATGTACCCAAGTACATATACTAATCCCACAGGGAGTTGTGTAACTTATAACCAAGTGCCAATGTAGTTATTGTGAATACTATTTTGACAATATCAAATTATAAAAACTGTAAAATAAATTATAACTAATTTTAAATTTCAAAACTCTTTAATTATGAAGATATATAAGAAAACAACCTAGGAATCTTAATCCCCCAATTTTCTAACTATTTGAATCACTAAAATTTTCCCCAAAATAACTATCAACTAATTACATGATCAATTGAAACTAACCTAGTATGCATTCATCTATTAAGTAAACTACATATTATATAGTAATTAACCTAATCATATTCTCATGCCAATTATATTTCATACTACTCATTAAGATCATCAATCATAGATCACACATATAAGAATCATATATCTCTACCTAGAAACTATTCATGTTATTTAATCAAAACAAATAATTAAATAATTCTCTCAAATATATTTAATTGTCTCTATAGATTAATTATTGACTAAACAATTAATAGCATAAAAACAGATTAAATAATATAATTGAATTGAAATCACAATTGGCGTAAAATATTAGATCATCAAATGTATAAAATTAGTTCATAAGACCCCTAGATTAATAAATTAGCTAGACATAATTAAGTTCATAAAGCTAATATTTTTTATAAAAAAATACATAAAAACTAATAAAGAATATAGAAGAAGAAGAGATATACTCAATCTTTTGATTTGTAGCACTAATCTTCTATTGAATCTTCACAAAATTGCATCTTCTTTAATCTTCTCTTGAACTTTTTCTCTCTTTTCTCTCTTCTTGGCAACTACTAGGTTTTTTAATTGTCTATTTAATTTATGTCCATTAGGTTTGATTAAATAGGAAAAATGACCTAATATAGACTATTAGATCAAACCCCTAAAAGATCTAAGGATGAGCTTAAAAATAGAAGATAAGCCTCATCAGCTTGATTTTTTCCTAATTTTTTGCATGCCACGACTAAGATTTCTTATGTGCTAGGACCAAGCCTCCTCATGTTTTCGGGCCATACATAGAGCATTGTAGCATTGTTTTTTCCCTGTCGTAGCATGGTCATCACTAAGTATTTTTTCTTTATGTGTGCCACGCCACAGAAAAATTCCCATTGCGGTATGGTGTTTATATTTTCCATTTTGTCTCGTTTTCAGTCTATTTTCCATCATTCCACCTATATTGATATAATTAAACAAAAATTAAATTTTTTTATGATATTTTAGCACATAATAAGAAAAATAAGTGGTTCAAAAGAGGTTAAATAACTCTACTTTCGTAGAGTTATCACACCCTTAAACTTAGCTCTTTGCATGCCCTCAAGCAAAACTAAGTCTAACTAGCTAAAATAATATGGCAGCATATTCATAAACACATATTTACCAATACATGCATGCTAAGATGAAATTGTCCCCCTTAAAGATTGTATAATTTCATGACAAGAAGGTTCATATATCCATCAATCAACATTCCATTGATGTAAGGTATTGCATGTGATTACATATGATATCATCCAATACACTCATGAGATCAAATTTTATGAGCATGCTAATCAGCTAGGTCTTAGAATAAGTTTCATAAGTCTATTTTCACACCCCTCTCCACTAATGTAAATATGCATTTAACTAGAGATCAAAAGGGCTTTGCATGCTTGTTATATAAGACTTAGGGATGGGGTTGATAAATGGATATATTTAGGGTTTTTCCATACCCTAGCTTTCTTTTCATTTATCATGCAATATTTAACTAGAATTAAGCTTTCATTTTATGTTCATGTGCACCCTATCTTACCATTCTTTTCTTTCTTTAATTCCATATATTTTTTTAATATATAACTTTAAAACACACCCAAGCACCCAAATTGATCTTTAATTTTATTCCTTTTTCTTTTTGTTTAGAGAGTTACCTATGTTGTGATTTTTTTTAAATAAGTTGTATTACATTTCACCTCACTCTATAGAATAACACATGATTACATTTTTCATACAAGCTAAAGATGTAAGGGTAAAGGTCATGCTTATTGGTTAGAATTAAAATGTAACTTAAAGATATGAATGATTCTTAGATAGACTTAAAAGGGTGACTAAGAATATAAAAAATGGTTAGCTTGAAAGGCTCAATCGATCAAGACTTAAATTATTTCTCAAAACAAACACTATTTAGGATTTCACCTCAATGGATGATCAAATAGATTCTAAAACATGATAAACCTCATCCAGTAGCATAACTCACCCTAAATTTTCTCCCAATAAGAACACTAAAATCAATCATAAGCATATTTATAAAATTTGAATCAATCTAATCAAAACTTGTAAGCATGTTTATGATTAATGTAAGTATCTTAACGAGCATGTTATATTCCTTAACCTAGTCATGGCGACCATTTCAATCATTGGATTCATATATTTCATATCAAATATGCATGCATTTGGTTTCCATGTATTCATCAACTTCTACCCAAATCATGATTTAAAACATCATAAAAAGAAAAAAAACATCCTCAAAAAAGAAAATGCATACTAAAAACTAAAATTTACTAAACCCTAAATAATGAAGTTCCCTGCCCTACACTTAAATTTCACATTTTCCCCAATGTGCATATATGATTATGAAAGAGTAAAAAGTAAGAAAAGTTTCTTAGCCTTGGCACATCATATTTCCTTACCAAAATTGTCCAATTTTGTTGTGTAATTTCTCTCCATATTTATTTACCTACAAAATAGAAAAATATAAGTAAAATAACTTTGGATTGCCTCCTAACAAGTGCCAAGTTCAATGTCTTTGGCTAGACAATCATATAAGCTCATAAGTCGCATCCACTAAGGTCATTTCACCTTTTTCATTTGGTAGTGGATCTCCACGAGAATTCTTTAATCTATGCCTATTAACTATGAAGCGTTCTTATAAACATTTTGAGTCTTAAGTTGTACAATAATACATTCTACCCTAGTTCAAAAGTATGATACACAATTCTCTTGTCATGCTATCTTTTTGTACATCTTGGCATTATCATAAGAATTTTACCATAGCTAATCTAGCTCATTTGATTTTAGCATTCTTTTCTCACTAGCTGCATCCATGGCCATATTCAATTATTTCATCACCCAATATGCTTTATGCTCAAATTTTACCGATATGTGACAAGCCTTTCCATAGACTAGCTTGAATGGGGTGGTACCAATTGGTGTTTTAAATGTAGTTCTATACACCCAAAAAGCATTATAAATGTTAAAGGCCCAATCCTTTTTGAAAATATTTTCTATTTTCTCCAAAACTCTTTTCACCTCTCTATTTGGACATCTCTGCTTGCCTGCTTATTTGGAGATGATAGGGGGTAGATAACCTTATTCTTAATCACTACTTAGGCAATAAAGAATCAAAAGCTCTATTGCAAAAATGAATACCTCCATCACTAATGATAATCCTAGGAGTTCCAAACATAATGAAAATATTTTTCTTTAGAAATTTCATGACAACTTTGGCATCACATTTGTTGTTGGTTATGACTTCTACCCTTTTTGACACAAAATCCACACCAACTAGTATTTTTTGGTTACCAAAAGATGAAGGGAACGATCCCATAAAGTCAATTTCCCAAACATCAAACAATTCTACTTCAAATATATTATTTAGGGGCATCTCATCTATTTTGGAAATATTATATATCTTTTGGCATCTATCACATGTCTTAACATAAAGGTAGGCATATCTAAATAGTTTAGGCCAAAAATAACCAAATTAAAGTACCTTAGCTACTATGTTTGTGCTTCCAAAGTGGCCTTCATATTCTAAGTTGTGGCATTGGTGAAGAATACTTCCAACTTCATCATAAGGGACACACCTTCTTAAACTACCATCACTTTATTACTTGAAGAGGTAAACATCATCCCAAAAATATTATTTTACATCATGGAAGAATTTCTTCTTTTGTTGCCATGTGAGTTTAGGTGGAAGGATAAAAGTAACTTGAAAGTTTGTAATGTTTATATACCATAAGGTGTCAATTTGATATACTAATAGAAGTTGCTCATATGGGAAAGATTCCCCAATCACCATATTATCATCCATATTATCTTCCCTATCCAATCTAGATAGATGGTTTTCCACCTGGTTTTCTATCCCTTTTTTTTATCATGGATTTCCAAGTCAAACCCTTGTAGAAGGAGAACTCATATGATAAATCTTGGTTTGTTATCATTCTTTGTAGTGTGGTACTTTATTGCAAAATAGTCCATATAGACATTCACCTTAGTCCCAACCAAATACGACTTGAATTTCTCAAAGGCATGTGCAATGGCTAGAAGTTCCTTCTCTACAGTAGCATAACTCATTTGAGCATTTTGCTTTCATAATATATGGCATGGAACATCTTGTCTCTTTTCTACCCCAAAATATCCTCAAGATAAAAATTACTAGCAGCACACATTGACTCAAAAGGTTTGCTCCAATTTGGTGCTACTATAACTAATGCTGATACTAGTTTCTCTTTAAGCACTCGAAATGCTTATAAAAATTTATCATCAAATATAAAAGGCATGTCTTTCTCTAATAGATTGCATAAGGGTTTAGTGACTTTGGAAAAATCTTTGATAAATCTATGGTAAAAGCCTACATGCCCAAGAAAACTCCTAACTCCTCTTACACTAGTAGGTGGTGGTAGCTTCTCAATCACTTCTATCACATCTATATCCACCTCAATAACCTTAGTTGAGACTTTACATCATAAGGTAATACCCTCAATGTACCATGAAATAAAACTTCTCCCAATTTAAAACCAAGTTGGTTTCTTCACATCTTTGTAGCATTAAGGAGAGATAGTGTAAACACTCATAAAATGTGTTCCTAAAGATCAAGAAGTCATCTATGAAGATTTCTAAATGCTTATCCACCATTTCTAAAAAAATAGCCATTATACAACATTGGAATGTTGTAAGTGCATTCCATAACCCACCTGGAATTCTCCTAAAAGCAAAAGTTTCGTAAGGATGTGTGAAGGTAGCCTTAGCCAAAATATCCATCTAGAAGGAAAAGGAAGGAAAGGCTGACTAATCTTTCGAGCATTTGATCCATGAATGGGAGAGGGAAATGCTCATCCCTTGTAGCTTTATTCACCTTGCAAAAATCCATACATATTCTCCATCCTATGACAGTCCTTATGGGTATTAACTCATTTATCACCACAGTGATTCCTCCTTTATTCAGTACATATTGGACTAGAGCTACCCCTTTACAAGCATCACACTCTCATGCCAATTAGATTGCATACTACTCATTGGTATCATCAATCATAGATTATAAACATAAGAATCATACATCTTTGACTAGAAATTGCACATTTTTTTTTAATCAAGACAAATAATTAAATAATTCTCTTAAATATATTTAATTGCTTTTAAAGATTAATTGTTAGCCAAATAACTTATTGCATAAAATTAGTTTAAATAATATAATTGAATTGAAATCACAATTGGGGTAAAATAGTAAATCATCAAAATAAGAAAATTGGGTTTATAAGACCCTAAATTAATAAATTAGCTAGATATAATTAAGTTCATAAAGCTCAGATTTTTCATAAAGAAGACATAAAAACTCATAAATAATGTAGAAGAATAATATATACACTCAATCTCTTGATTTGTAGCACTAATATTCTCTTGAATCTTCACAAAATTCTATCAATATTGTGTGTTTAACTTGTGCCTATTAGGGTTAATTAAATAAGAAAAACAACCTAATATGGACTATTAGATCAAACCTCTAAAAGATCCAAGGGTTGAGCTTAAAAATAGGAAATAAGAATCATCAGCCAAATATTTTCCAAATTTTTGCGCACCATGACCAAGCCTCCTTGGATTTTTGGGCTATAAATTATGCACCACAATGCCATTTTCTCACTGTCACAGCATGGTCCTCGCTAATTATTTTTCTCCACGTGAGACGTGGCATAGAAAAATGCCTACCGCAGCATGGTGTTAATTTTTCCCATTTTGACTCATTTTGATTCTATTTGCCCTTGTTCCACCTACATTAACATAATTAAACACAAATTAAAATTTTCATGATATTTTAGCACATAACAAGACAAATAAGTGGATCAAAAGTGGTTGATACTTTTATAGAGTTATCATAACACCAGTGCTATTTGCATTTCAAAAGTTTCAGTCCAACATTCAAGGACCAAACACATTGATATACAACACCATTTCATAAGATATTTAGGGGAATTGAATACTTTGTTATTGTAACATATCAACACTGACCTTTCATCTTTTTGATATTTTTACTAAACCTTTAGACTTTCAAAGGTTTGAATCCGTAAGAAAGGCTATTGACATTTGCATCGCTCCCTGAGAGATTGTTTCTTCATATTTTTATGAGCCTGAATAACTCTATGTTTTCTTACTTGACTTCTTGATTCTTATTCTTGGATGTGTTGCATATTGTTTGTTCACTTTAATATTCTCTATGTTGTTGCTTAAGTGTTAGGATTATTGTATATTTGTATGCATTCCCTCCCTCATTTATAAGTATTCCTTTGACTTTCTATGTCAAAAGAGATGTTTATGTGCATAACTACATGATTTGTTACTATGTTGTGTGTTGCTTGTGTAGGTGAGTTTAGGATTGTAATGCATTTTTTTGCCTGACTTGTATACTCTTAGAGGGAGTACTGCATGAAGTCAGGGGGAGTTGTGTACACTGCATGATTGTATTTTTTTTGCTTATCAGTTATACCTATGTATGGGTAACATGGTAGTATTTGGATCGACTACATACTATTTCTACATGATACGTTCACAAGATATATGTTTGTTTTATGTGTGCAGGTTACAAGTGTGGATTGAAGTCATCAAGCTTCAGACATGTTATGTATAGATGCGTTGAGACCCTTGCATTTCAACTTGCTAGAGTGTGGATGTGTTGATCCATGAATATGGATGCACATAGAGTAGGTATTTTTTTTGGGTTTTAGTGTGCATCAATGTTTTTTTCATGGGAAGAAACATGTTTAGGTCATCTTCATAATCATTTCATGTTTGATATGCATATGTACTTATTTGTGCAGTGTTTACCATAGAAAGTGAAAGGAGAGAGAATGTAAGTTTTGTTGTACTTTATGTTTGTGTGTTGGCTTCATGTGGGAAAAATACAGAGTTTGTTTATTTTATTCATGTTTTTATCGTCCTCTATGTAAGGTTGGTAACTATGAATTAGTAATGCACACATACATAGTTAGGTACACTATGATTGAAAGCATGTTTTACACACACCATGAAAATAGTTTCTTAGCATGTATACTAGGTTGTGAGTGGTGGTTTTTGATTCAGTTTGAGTATGGGTATTTACGAACAATTACTTGGCAATTTTTGGATCGAAAAATGGGATTTTTTACACCGCAACAGGGCTCCCACAAAACACCCTCATCGAATCAATCGTTGGATCCATGGAAAGGTGGTCAACGAGGACCTCGATGAAGTCTCATCAAGGTTGGATAGCCATTGGTTATTGTCTATAAATACCCCATCTTTATTGTGAAATTAATTCAAAAAATCTCCTAAAACTTTACCAAAATTTTCTATCAATTCGAATTTTGTCTTCACTAATTATCTTCAATGTGTTTTGGTAATTATGATATGTCTGTGTGAGTGTAAAATAGTACAATTTAACATTTTATGAAGTTTGAGATGACTATTTTGCGAAGTTTGAGAAAACAACATTAAGAGAGTGGGTTGAGCTATATGTTTTAGTTCTCATATCAGCGGTTTCAGCGGTTGTTCATAGTTAAGGATGGTCCTTATGATTAGTTGTTCATAATTTAGAATTTATTGATCTTCAGTTACTAATCACACTACATTGAGTAGTGTTGGGTCAGAGTAAAGTCAGGTTCATGTGTCGTACCAAGTCATTGCGAAGGTACCAAACAAGGGCATTAATAGGCAATTCGGACAGAGGTCCTAACTGATAGAAGTATTGATGGTTTTATTTCTATCAGAGTTGTATATGTTTTAATTCTCAGTGGATTTGTTTACTTTGAAGCGATTTCCATAAGTAACCTAATAATATTACCATATAGATAGAAGTTCAATATATGTTTATCTCGTTATATGATTATGTTTGAATGATCTACTTTGTTATGAGTACAATCTAAGTCTTGATATTATATGCTACCATATATAGGATTATGATTATGATTGAAAAACTTCTTATTTCTATTTAGTATGCTTTCCTTTCTATTTGTATAACATGTAAATATATTTTAATTATGCCTATGAAAATAAACTACTTGTCTGCGATTATTACTACTGGTGTTATTTTCTAGTATTTTATTGCTTTTGGGGACGAATTTTTTAGAAGTTTATATCTCCTTATCCTGATTGCGTACAACATCTCAAACTCTTTTAATTTTTTCATATTACATTTAATAATTACTAATAATTTAGTTTTTAAATGTATTTTATTTAATAATTAAAAATATAAATATTAATAAAACATTAAATGAAAAAGTTGTACTATATTATTCAAATTATATTAATTATTACTTTATTATAAATAAAAATTTAATATAATTGTAAGAATAAATATTTTATACTTTTTATCAATTATAAAAAAGTTTTCTTACCAACTCGGTTGGTGGTAAAATTTCTTTTTGTTATTATGAATAAAATTTATTTATGACACACAAAAACACTTTTATTTTTCACAATTATATAGTAAAACAAATTAAAATGTTAATTTAAATGATGTAATTTTCTAAAACGGGTTAAGAAATTGGACTCATTCATTTTGAAAAAAGATTGGTCATTACTATATTCATTAATTATATGCTTTTTGAATGTTAAATAAATTTTCTAAGATTCATATATATATATATATATATTAGTAAATAACTTACTTCATTAAAATTTAACAAATTTATAAAAGTAATTAAAAAGTTAACAAAATACTTATTAGACTAAATGAATATTAGTTTTATAATATTAACATTGTTTTTAATTCTTTAGATATTTAATAAATCTTTAAGAAATAATAATAAAAATAAAGAAAATTCAATATCGTTATTCAATTTTTCGTGTTTTAAATTAAAAATTTATTTTACTATGTAATTATATGTAAAAATATAATATTAATATAAATTCAATTTAAATTAATCATAACTTCTAATTTGCAATAATAATCATCGTCATACATCTAGTCAATTTTATGGTTAATTTTGGAAAACAAATCGTCAAACTTTTGTGAATAACTACGATTAAAATATTTTAAAGATCAAAACCCGAGGCAATCTATAGCTTTAGGCCGACATAGTTTATCCCAGGAGAGTAAATACTAGGTTGATTCAATGGCTCTCATGGGATAACCTATGTCAGCCTAAAGCTATGGATGGCCTCAAGTTTTTATCTTTAAAGTATTTTAATCAAGCTATTTTGGTTAAGCAAGTATGGAACTTAATTCAACATCTAACATCTTTAACTCTAAGGGTACCCATGGTCAAAGCAAGAAAACACTAAGTCGATTCAATTATTCTACTGGGATAAACTATGTCGACCTAAAGCAATTTTGGCTAAGCAAGTATTGCGCTTAATTCGACATCCAACATCTTTAGCTCCAAGGGTACTTAAGGCCAATTATTTTAGTAGGTCAAACATTTTATGTGCGACTGTTTCAAATAATTCATCCTTTATTTGGAAAATTTTTATGTGGGGTTGAGACCTTCTACTTAAGGGTATACGATGGAGAATTGGTGATGGAACATAAGTTTCTATTTATGGTAATAATTGGTTACCTATCCCTTCGTACCCTCAAATTATTTTTCCATAAATCTTGCTTGGTAATGCAATGGTGTCTAAGCTTATAACTACTTAAAAGGCATGGGATATTAGAAGAATTCAAACCAATTTTCTAAAACATGAAGCCAAAAGTATACGTATTATTCTAGCTCTTGGGGGTCTAGCTCCAGATAAGTTGATTTGGGGCTACCAAAAAGATGGTAAATTTATAGTTAAAAGTGGATGCTGATTGAAACTAGTGATACTAACAGAGGTACTTGGTAGAGGTACATTTAGACTTTATAGGTACCCAACAAAGTAAAAGTATTCATTTGGTGCTTCACCCATAATAATTTTCTAAGTTATGGTAACCCTTTTCTAAAGAAATTTTCTCAATCCCCTTCTTGTTTTTGATACAAGTAAAGCTATGAAACCATAGCCCATCCAGTGTGGGGTTGTCCAAGAGATTTTGGAAAAAAATGTATAGCTTTTGCTACTTCCTATCAATTATTAACAAATCAGACTTAAGCTAATATGCTTCATTATTTTATAACTACCATGAAGATGTAATGGTTTGTATAGCAATTGAGGGGCAGCATGTTGACAAGATTTTACACATGACTAGGGTGCTGGAGATGGTAAGTTGGATTTTCTATTCGTGAAATTGTAATGGGGTAGCATATGCCATGACCAAATTAGCAGTAGACATTAGTGTAAGTCCATTCATACTTTGTGTCTATATGTTGGTTTCCAGTGTGTAAAACATGGTGTCTCTTTATATACTTAATGTTAGTTACTATTGATATGTAATATATACACACACATAGTTAGGAACATTATGTTTGAAAACATGTTTTTCACACACCAGAGGCTTGGTTGTTTAGTATGCATGTTAGGCTATGAGTGGCACTTTTTGGCTTGATTCTAGTATGGGTGTTTATGGATATTACTAGGAAATTTTTGGAACAAAAAAAATGTGATTTTTTAGCATCTTGACACCACCTTCACCACCTTTTATGTCGAGGTGGTTGGTGAGGTCTATGGAAAGGTGGATGGCGAGGTTTCTGGCCTGTAGGTTCATTATATAAATAACCTTATTACATTTTCATTTAATTTGAAGATTCTACCAAAATTCTACCAAAATTTTTGATCATTTTGAATTCCATTTTCACTACTATGTTATGATATTAGTGATATGTTTGATAGAGTATAAAATAGTGAAGTAAACTATTTTTACTAAATTTTGAGAATCTCATTGTGAGAGTGAGCTAAGTAAGAATCTCATTGCGAGAGTGAGCAAAGTTAGAATATTTGAGTTCTCATATCTCTTACTATGTGCAATAAGAGATAGGTTGTTTTGAGTTTGAGGGTGGTCCCCAAGATTATGAGTAGTTGCACTTCTTATTACTAATATATGGTTACTAATCACACCACATTGTATGGTGTCAGCTAGGGAGGAAAGTCGAGTTTGTGTATTGAACTAGGTTGTTGTGAAAGTAGTAAGCAAATGCAGTAATATAGAGTTTGAACAAAGGTCCCGGTTGATAAAGATAATAGTAGTTTTATTTCTTTTAGAGTTGTAATTGTTTATTGCTTTGTGAATCATTTACAGTCCAGTGGTTGCTATAAGTAACCCGATGATGTTACCACATAGAAAAGGGCTCTATATAAGTTTACCTTATTATATTATATGTTATGTATGCTCTACTATTGTGCTAGTGTAATATTAGTTTAAATCGTGTATGTTGCTATATATTAGAGTTTAAAGTCTGATTAGAATGTTTTATAGTCTTATATATGCTTATGTCTACTGGTTAATTTATTTGCTATGTATATTTTTTTGTTTACTTGCGTTCTTTATTTATTTTTGCTATCTTTGACATTCTACTGCTTGTGAGGACAAGTTTTTTAGGAGTTTGTATCTCCTACCTTGGTTAAGTATTGGGTTGCGAAATCTTTCAATTGGTATCAGAATAGGTACACCATTTTTGGGCTTAACCACTTCGGTGTTGATCCTTTTCTCTGTGTGTTAGTTTCTATTAAATATTCTATAATGGATTATATGAGAGGTTTAGTGGGTGGACTACCTTAATTCAATGGAATGTGTTATTTTTTACTAGAGATCTTAGATATGTTCCTACCTAAGATCTACAAACAATGATGTTTGGTCCTTAATTGAGGATAGTTGGATGTGTCCTACGTATGTTTCTAAAACTAGTGGTGTTGAACCTAAACCAATCAATGTCTGGAATAAAGGGGAGATTTGTCTCAGTCATTTAAATTGTCAAGGGTTACACCTTTTCATTTTTTTCAATTATTGGTGAGGACTCTTTTCTAATTGCTAATCTTAGGACTGCCAAGGAAGCATGGGACTTCTTGGAAAAGAAATATGATGGATGCTTTCATCAAATGAGTGTTTTGACTCGAGAAAAGATAACTGCCCTTATGGCATCTTACTTTGAGACTGCCTCTTCTAGTTCCTCTTATTGGACTGATACTAGTAGTAATGATAAGTTCTCCCTTCAATAATCATATGACCAACTTATGTATGATAATCTAAGTTGAAAAAAGTGACATCTAGGATCCAAAGCAATATTATAGAAAAGGATAAGGATCTTTTAGACCTCTCTAGTCAACTGCTCAATCTCACCCTAGACAGTGAAAATGAGCTAAACAACTTGAAGTTGAAGTTGGTTAATCACATTAATTCACTTCAAATTCTCCTTCGTGATAATGAGAAGTGTGTTGCTCATATTAACGAGCTTGAAAAGAAAATTCAAGACTGTGATTTTGAAACTCTCAAAATTTATTGCCCTCTGAAATCCTCGTCTTACAAATCTAAAGTTGTGTTTATTCTTAAGAAAGATGTTTGTTTCTTGGAAGATGAAAATACTATTCTTGAGTAATTGCTGGAAGATTGTGATATTGAACTAGATAAGCTTCATGCTCGGAATAACTCAAATTTTTCAAAAGTTATACTTCTTGAATCCAACCCGCTTGAAAAACATAGGTTCAGACTCTCCATCTTCAACAGTATGAGTTCGAGAGAAAAATTAAAGATTCATGTGAAGTCGTTAATGCGTAGTCTAGTGGATATACTTACTTTGACAAGTTATTAAAGCTCGGTGATGTTCATACTTGCTCCTCTTCTATAGCTGTTGGTTAGAAACCTTCTCCTACCATTGAGATTTTCGATGATAAGTCCATCGATGTGTTTAGTGCTCATAGCTTGTCTCATTCACCTATTTCAAAAAATTCTACATATTTCTCTTCTTTTAACTCTCACAAAGATTCTTCAAGTTGTGATTTGAATCTATTGAGCCATATTGAGGAACTGTTGAACCATTTGGTCACTTTGACTACTAAAGCTATGGTTTTGTAAAATAAAGCTATGGAGATTTTCAAAGAGTTTAAGCTTTCTCTTGTTATTCTTTCAAATGTATTACAGAACAAGCTTAGAAAAAAAAGTAGTTTAATTTGTTTAGGGTTTTTGTTTAGATTTCTACTAAAGTAATAACTTATTTTATTTAGAGTTCTTTTTTTTTTTTGTTACTAAAGTCACACATGGAAAATTTATGAACTATTCTAGGGACTTTTCAACTATAAATAACTAGACCCTATGCTTGTATAAGACATCCTAGAAAATAATTAACTTAGTAATATTAAAGAAGTTTTTTTTTCTTTTATTCCTAATTTTTAGGAATAGTTCTTCTTTCTTTCATTTGGAAGTTAAAGTCCTCTTATCCATAAGATAGAGGAATATCTTTAGGCTAGTCCTACTCTATAGTTGTTAGAGTACTCGTTTAAAGATAGATAACATAGCCTAGCTTGTCCTATTCTAGATTTGCTAGAGTGATTACTTAGATAATAGTTTCCTTGTGTTTGTTTCATAACACAAATACAAGGGCCTCTTACCAAAGAGTGAATCTGGATAATATAAAATTTGCTCATATTTTTCTTATTTTCTAAGTACTTCCATATTATTGGTGCATTCGTGCTTTCGTCTTGCAATAGATGTTATCAAAGCTAGGTTCATGTGGTTCCAATGAAGCATAATAAAGGTATTTCATGAAAAGAATTTCAAGAATTTTGTTAAGAGGTTAATCAAGCTCTTAATAAATTGTTGGCATCGTTGGCATTATTAAAAAAATATGAATCAAGCTCTTATTCAAAAAGATTATGGAAAAACTCAAAATAAAGAACTTTCTCGAATTGAAAAGATGATCTAGCACAACGTTAAATATGAGTCGCCAAAAAAGGAAGACATACCTAAAGCTTTAAATGTGAAAGAGCAATCTTTCGAAAACAAAGTTCCTAAGATAATTTTAGTCAAAGACAAAAATGATCATATTATTAAGGCCAATAAACTTATATTAGAGATCATACAAATTCAGATGAAAGAATTTGAAGAATAAATATCTTTACAAAATGAGTTATTCCGAGATCTCAAAATTATCTCCATAAAATAATATTCAAATATCATGGCACTTGTAAATGTTCTTAAAGCTAAAGAATCAAATTTCTTCCCTACTTTAAAATGCAATTGATTATTTAACATCACAATAAATTATTTTCCAAAGCAACAAGAGTTGTCAAATAATCTTCAAGATACATAGTCATATTTCATTATTCTAGAACTTATTAAAAATATTAATGTTAAAGGTGAACATGTAAATAATATTTGGCTAATATTGTTCCAGGAAGTGGAACAACAAGAAAAATCAATTTTGAAGATCCATGAATGCTATAAGTATTATCATCCTCATTCGAATAAAACTTGAGGACAAGTTTTAAATAAGTGGAGGAGAATAATATGGAACAAGATTAGAAAATAAAAGTAGTTTAATTTGTTTAAGGTTTTTGTTTAGATTTTTGCTGAAATAATAGCATATTTTATTTAGAGTTCTTTTTTTTTTCACTATAGTCCCACATGGAAAATTTATGAACTATTTTAGGGAATTTTTTAACTATAAATAACTAGACCCTATGCTTTTACAATATATCCTAGAAAATAATCAACTTAGTAATATTAAAGAAGTTCTCTTCTTCTTTTTTTTCTCTTATTCCTAATTTTTTAAGAATAGTTCTTCTTTCTTTCGTTTGAAAGTTGAAGTTATCTTATCCATGAGATAGAGGAATATTTTTAGGCTAGTCCTACTCTAGAGTTGCTAGTGTGCCCGTCTAAAGATAGATAAAATTGCTAGGCTTGTCCTATTCTAGATTTGCTAAAGTGCTTGCCTAGATAATAGTTTCCTTGTGTTTGTTTCATAACACAAATACGAGGGCCTCTTGCTAGAGAGTCAGTCTGGCTATTCTAAAATTTTCTCATATTTTTCTTATTTTCTAAGTACTTCCATATTATTGGTGCATTCGTGTTGCCATCCTACATCAAGATGATAATGACCTAAATTGTAATGTGATTTGTACGGTGTTGAAGGCTCAAGCAACCAGTTGTTGGAACTTTGATAGTGGTCATTCCAAACACATGACATAAAGCAAATCTTTCTTCACAAAACTTACTCTCACAAATGATGGCTTTGTCACTTTTGGTGATAGAAATAAAGCATTAATTTATGGAATAGGATCTATCAGTTTTCAAGAATTCCTAAGCTCAATTATGTTCTCTTTATGGAAGGACTTAAGGCTAGCCTTATCAATATTATCCAAGTTTGTGACCATAATTGCACAATCAAATTCACTAAAAAGTATTACATATTGCTTAATAAGAGAGGTAATACTTTGGTAAGAGACATCAAGTCATAAGATAACTGTTACTGTGTAGGACCAACTCTTGAGACTATTTGTACTAGGTTAAGCTAAGTATTGAAGAATTATGACATTAACATTTAGGTCATGTCAACTACAAATTTTTGAAGAAGATTTTGAATCTTAAAGTTGTAAGGGGTCTTCCTTTTATTACCTCCATCTTGAGCATGTGTGGTCCATGTTAGTTAGGAAAGTAAAGCAAAAGGCAACATAATAAGAATAAATACTTGTCCACTACAAGACCTCTTCAACTTTTTCACATGGATCTAATAGGTCGAGTTCAAACTCCCAGTATCAGAGGGAGAAAGTATATATTGGTTATTG
Source organism: Hippophae gyantsensis (assembly GCA_030763125.1). Taxonomy (NCBI): domain Eukaryota; kingdom Viridiplantae; phylum Streptophyta; class Magnoliopsida; order Rosales; family Elaeagnaceae; genus Hippophae; species Hippophae gyantsensis. The sequence continues at coordinate 26,925,709 of CM061035.1, read as the reverse complement.
TTAATGATTTTTCTATATATACTTGGGTGGTGTTTAAAAGATAAAAATGTGAAGCCTTTGATCATTTCAAAACCTTGTGTATCAAGTTACAAAATGACAAGTTTGAATCCATCAGTACCATCATCAAAATAAAAAGTGACCGTGATAGAGAATTTAAGAATTCTAAGTTCAGTGCCTTTTGTGATGAAATAGGTATTTAGCATGAGTTTTCTACTCTTAATACTCCTTAACAAAATGGCATAGTTTAAAGAAAGAATAGGGTTATACAAGAGATGGCTAAGGTCATATTGACCAACAATAATTAAGGGTGAGGTTGTGGTTGCTCAAATTTATGCTGATGACATTATTTTTGGGTCTACTAAAGATGACATGGCTCCAAGATTTACTGCTAGTATGTAGGAGTTTGAGATGAGCCTAAAGGGTAAACTAAAGTTCTTTCTTCGATTTCAAGTAAAAAATATGAAAGATGAGATCTTTCTATCTCAAGCTAAGTATGCCAGAAAATTGGTTGAAAAGTTTGGCTTGAAAAATACCACTCATACTTAGACTCCTATGAGCACCACCCCAAAATTCCATGAAGATCCTTTAGGCAAGGAAGTTGAATAGACTTTGTATCATAGTATGATTGGGAGTATTTTGTATCTGACTATGAGCTACCTTGACATCCACTTCATTGTAGTAGTATATCCTAGATACTAGGCTAGCCCTAAAGAATCACATCTTGTTGCAGACAAACGAATCATCAAATATGTTTAGGGTACCTCAAAATTTGATATATGGTATCCTCAGGATACTAATATAGAGTTGGTTGGGTATTCTGATGTCGATTGTGCTAGGTGTAATGATGATAGGAAAAGTACCTCTAGGAGTTGTTTCAATCTGGCTAATTCCTTGATTTCTTGGCATAGTAAGAAGCAAAGTTTAGTTTCCCTTTCTACTACTGAAGTTGAGCAAATTACTACTGGGTTGTGTTGTTCATAATTACTTTGGATGAAGAAAATGTTATCAGACTACGGTATCGTGGTTAAAAACTTTCTTTTACTCTATGACAACACCAGTGCTATTTGTTTTCTAAAAACCCGATCCAACATTTAAGGACCAAACACATTGATATACAATACCATTTTATAAAAGATCTTATAGAATCGAACACCTTGTTCTTGCAACATATCAGTACTGATCGTCAGCTTGCTAATATTTTTACTAAACCTTTATACTTTCAAAGGTTTGAATCCCAAAGAAAGGCTATTGGTGTATGTATCTCACCCTAAGAGCTGTGTTTCTATGTTCTTCAAATCTGTATAAGCCTGAAAAACTTTGTGTGTTGTTTTTTATCTTATTATTTTATGCTCTTTCTTGTGTTACTTTCTATTGTTTGCCTTATTGTTCTGCACTATTGTATGATTGTTAAAATTATTGCATATTTGTATACCTTATCTTACTCATATATGGTTGTTTCTTTGACTTTTTGTGTTAAAAATGAGGAGATATAAGTTTGTGTGCAAAAACAACTATATGTTTGTAACCATGCTATGTGTTTCATGGGTGGTGAGTGTAAGATTGTACTATTTGGTGGAATACTTTTGCATTTTTGCATGTGTTTTGCCTATTAGTGTGTAACTATATAGGAGTAACATGATAGTATGTGGTTTGACTACACGTTGTTTCTACATGATACGTTCATGGGGTATGTATTTGTTTCTTATGTGTAGGTTACAAGTGTAGACAAATGTACTGTGTGCAATGGTGCTAAGACCCTCATGTTTCAAATTGATAGAGTGGATGAGTTGTTACATGATGATGGATGGAATACACAAGTTAGTTGCACTTGGTTTAGATGTTTGTTTTAGTTTGGGTATGCGTCGATGTTTTGTTCATAGGAACAAACATCTTTAGGTCATCTTAATAATCATCTCATGATTGATGTCAGTATATACCTAGTTGTGTAGTGTTTTGACATGGGAAGCTGATGAGTGCTTAAAAAGCACTAAAGTTATCATGATTTAATGTACTTTAATTGATTAAAGAGATTCATATTTGTATGATTTCATCATATTTTTATATAAATCTTTCTTTTGGAAATCAAGGGTATTTTTTATTGTTTTTCATGTATTTTCATTCAAAAATAACTTAAAGACTCAAAGAAAAATATTGGAGCCAATACATCACAAAATATTGAGAAAATAAATGAGAAAAGGTCAAAAAGATGGAAAAATTGGACAAAATGGGTCAAAAATGTAAAAAATATCGAAATCACACTCGTAGCCATCCATCTGCTGCAACATCTACACGCAACAGCCCATCCACTCCAAGTCCCGTGCTTACTAGTGCTTACATATGCCAACACATGCCCAAACGTGGTTGGAACACGCACGCACCTACACACTCCTCGTCCTGTCCCACGTGCGCCTGCGCACACCAACTGACCATTTTCCAAGATTTTTGTGCCCCATACGGGTGCCAACCTGTCCAAACACGTACAAATTCAAATTTTGAAATATTTTTGCCCCTTTTTTGGCCTTTTTCTTTACGTATAAAAGGACCTTCTTCCCCCATTCAAAAGCACAAATATTTTGAGCACTTTCTCTCTCTAGAAAGTTTTCATTTTTTTAGTTTTTAGTTTTTAAGTTCTTCTCTTTTTGAAAAGAACTAGCTATGTTTTTATCAATTTTTAATTTTTTTGATTCAATAAATGGAGATGCAAATCCGTTTAGAGGTTTTCCAGCAACAGATTTAGCATCAAACTGTTGTATGGATTCTATTAAGGTATTATTTTAATGGATTCTTTATAATTATCATTTTATGTTTTATTCTTATATGTTATATTTAATTTGTCAGTGATTAAATTTAACATGGTTGGTTATTTGTAAATATGATATAATTATAACGTTGTTATGCTTGCGAATATTAAATAGGTAAAACATTTACATAAAATAAATTGATTTTGTTTTTATTCAAGATTTTATATTTAAGATGTTAGAGAGAAATACATTATTTTTCATTACAAATTTAAATCTGAAAATTAGATTTTAAGGTTTAATTATCTGGCCTGATTTAGAGTAGTGCTCTTTTATTTGTTGGTATAATCGCCTAATAGTTAGAGTGAAACTCTATTTCAAAAAAATTTATAAGAATTATTATTTGAAAATATACTGATAACATATTTTCAATCATGGTTTTTAAACTTGAAAGTTAGTACTTAGATAGTTAAATTCTTAGGTTTAATTTGGACACTTTGAATAAAGTCTAATTATTTGACTTTGCCTAAAGCTATGATTAGATAGTTTGCTATTTTCTTAGAAATAAAGCTAAAATTTAATATTTAATTAATTAATAGGCCCACCTAAGGATATTAGTTAGTTCATAGTAAACAAAAGAATTTGGACCCTTCCTAAGGACACTTTCGTACAAAAAAAAGAAAATAAACAAATATCAATTTATATCTTTAATAACCTAAATGATATGAGCAAGCATAATTAACTTAATTATTATATCCTTAAATACTCTATTATTATGAATGATAAAATTTGCATTATTATTTATTGAATCTATATCTATATTTATTTATATTATGTCATTAGATTAGAACACAAAACCTAAAATATTATAACATGATGTTTAGGATTTGATTTCGTTTTTAAAAGTTTAAATAATAAATTAAAAACCACATATATCCCTTTCTTAGATCGACCTTGGGAGTATACTTATCATTTTCTATAAAATGATAAGTGCACTTGCGAGAGTTTTACAAATAATAAAACAAATGAGTATTTCACAATATTGGTATTTGCATTGCCGGTCTTATGACTCATCATTAGAAGCCAAAGGGGGAGATTGTAAGTCTGTTGTACTTTTTATCTATATGTTGGCTTCTTGTGTGGAAAACAAGGTGTCTATTTAATTTACTCAATGTTCTTTCTTCCTCTGGGTAAGGTTAGTTACTGTGGATTAGTAATGTACATATACACATAGTTAGGAACACTGTGTTTGAAAGCATGTTTTTCACACTAGACGGGGTTGGTTATTTAGTATGCATTCTAGGCTATGAATGATGGTTTTTGGCTTATTTTCGGTACAATTATTTAAGGATATTACTTAACAATTTTTGGAATAAAAAAATATGATTTTTTAGTACCTCGCCACCACCCTTGCCACCTCCCTTGGTGAAGTCGTTGATGAGGTTACTAGTTTGTTTTATAAATATCCCCTATTAAATATTCATTTAATTTGAAATTCTACCAAAACTTTACCAATTTTTTTGATAATTTCAAATTTTATTTTCACTAATGTGTTACTATATTAGTGATATGTTTGAGAGATTATAAAATGGTGAGGTAGAAAATTTTTACTAAATTGTGAAAGTGAATTAAATTAAATTTTTTGATTTCTCATATATCTTACTATATGCAATAAGTGATAGGTCGTTTTTAGTTTAAAGGTAGTCCTTAAGATTGTGAGTAGCTACACTTCTTGTTACTAATCTATGGTTACCGATCACACCACATTGTATGGTGTTGGATGTGGAAGAGAGCCAGATTCGAGTGTCCAACTAGGTCATTGCCAAAGTAGCAAGCAAGGGTAGTAATATATAGTTCGGACAAAGATGCCAACTGATAGAGGTAATAGTGCTTCTATTTCTTTCAGATTTGTAATTATTTATTACTTAGTGAATTATTTATTGTCAAATGATAGCCATAAGGAACCCAAGGATGTTACCACATATATAGGATCTCTACATGGGTTTACCTCATTATATTATGTGTTATGTATGCTCTGTTGTTATGCTAGTATAATCTGAGTTTAAATTGTGTATGTTGTCACATACTAGATTTTAAACTCTGATAAGAACACTTTTTATAGTCTTATATATGCTTCTGTCTACTGGTTGATTTATTAATTGGGCATATTGTTCTGTTTACTTACATTCTTTATTTACTATTGTTATCTATAATGTTTCATTATTTATGGGGACAAGTCCTTTAAGAGTCTATATTTCTTACCTTGGTTGAGTACCAGGGTTGCAAACTATTTCAGTTAGTTTACCAATTGTTTGGATTGATGGTTACCCTAGTTGTGTTGATTTATTTGTAACAATGAGCTGGGTATTGTTGCTCATTTTGGTGTTTGGATTAATTTGTTGGTTTTTCTTTGTTTGATCTTACTGAAATTCAATTAATGAAGCTAAATCTTTCACATCAAAAAAGAAAAAAGAAAAAAGAAATACTAAATAAATTAAAAAATCTATAATATATATAAAAGTCTAAATAATGCCTTACAAACTTTTATACGAAATTGCCCACATATTTTAGAGTAACGACTACTATTATATTTAGCTTCTTCATTATTGTACAATTGTTTAGGACTCTTATTTTTTAATCAATTAAATAATAAATTATTAATATTTAAAATACTAACAATATCTTAAAGGCTATTTAAAATATTAGCTTAAAAAGCATGTTGAATGTTTTAACAATAATAACAATATTATAGTTTAACTAATATAATATTTAATAATTATTATTTTTAACATTTTAATAAATTACATGCAACACACATTATGAATTTATCTTTATAAGTGTTTGGGTGAGTATAAATTTTAAGTTTTATGAATTTTATGGTTATAGTAAAATTTGGGAAAGTTTTAGGGGTGAAAAAATAATACCAAAAGTTGCATTTTATAATGGGCTTATTTCCAAATGGACTGTGCAAATTGGTGGGCTTTTCTATTATGATTAGGCATTGTACTAAGTTAACTCTACCCTAAAATGACTAATATATAACGTCATTTTGGCTAGGACTTTTAGATCATTCTCTCATTATTCACTCAGCCTTCTTGTCTCTCTTGTTCCCTCATTCCCTAGCACTCTCTCATTTTACATTGCCATTAATGCTTTAGGGTTTATTTGTGTTTTTGGTTCTTGAGGTATCATCCTTAAGGGATAAATTTTTGGTCCTTCTTGTGGATATAGGAAACAAACCATGTAAAAATGTGTATTCATTATTTAATTTTTGTGTCTTCTTTTAATGTTTGTGTACTAGAAAAATCATTTGATTAAATCTTTATTTTATCAAAGTTTTCATTTTTGGAAACTTCTAGTAGATATATGTTTTTTACTATAAATTCTCAACAATTTCTAGTATCAGAGCCTTAGGGCTCCTTAAAATTAATTTTTTGTCTTCTTTGGTTTCTTGTTGAATACTCATCTTTTTAAAATCTTTGTGTTTAGTATGCAAGCAATTTAGGATTTCTTTATACCCTATGTCATTTCATCTTTCATGGGAAATAACACAATTGATTTAGGGTTTTTCATACCCTAAATTATGCTAGAGTAGAGTACATGTGATCTTGGGTTTATTAGACTCCTAAGCTGCCCTCAAGAAATCTCTAGACAAAAATACTTCGATTAAAAGTGATTCTCTCAATAATCCAATAGTGTTCCATACTTTGGGTTTGCTTTGAGTTAATCATTGGGAATTTTTATCCATTCTACTATATTACACTATAGCTACTACTTCCAAATATCAAATCCCAATGTTTGATGGGAATAGTGATTTCATACTCTAAAAAAAGAATTTGTGTGCTCTCTTTGACTCAATCTTATTCTTATGATACAATTGATCCTAATGATTTTCCTAAAAGGGTCATTGATGATGATAAAAAGAAAATAGAAAAAAAGACATGTACAACCCTAATTCTTAATCTTTCTGACAAGGTTCTCAAGGAAGTCTCTGATCAGGCTACTACAAAGGGAATAATCTATAAAATTGATGACTTGTATTTGAAAAAGTCTGTCAAGAAAATTTCATTTAAAATTAAAGTTTTATATAGGGGGATAATCTCTAAAATTGATGACTAATCTTGATGACTTTAAGAAAATCACCGGTGATTTATCTTCCATTGATTATATAGTGGAAGATAAAACATATGCTATAAATTTATTTAGTTCATTGCTTGAAAAGTATAAAGATGCCATAAATGGCATTCTTTAAGGACGTGATGATTTCTTGCTTGATCTGGTAGTGTTTATTTTGAGGGCTAAAGAGTTGGAATTGAGTTTAGGAGATAAAGGTTACTCAAATAATGAAGCTTTAATGGCCAAAGGTAGGTCTAAATGGTCTAGAATATGTAAGGTTTAAATCTAAAGGAAAGTATATTATTAGATGTTATTATCGTAAGAAATGTCATATTAAGAGAAATAACCCCCTTAGGAAGAACAAGTAGTCTAATGGAGAAAGTTTAAGGAGTCTAGAGTCTAGTATAGTTCTAGAAGGTTATGAGAGCTCAAAAGTGCTAGTAGTGACCTCATCTGAGTCTAAATTAGAATGGATTCTAGATTTAGGATGTAGTTTTCACATGAGTCCACATAGATATTGGTTCTTTGACTTCATTGAGGGTAATAATGGTTTTGTTCTTTTAGGTGACAACCATGAGTTTTAGGTCAAAGGTTTGGGAAAAGTAAAGTTATGTCTTGAATGTGGTATTGATTTGATTCTAGATAATGTGAGGTTTATTCCTAAATTAAGAAGGAATTTAATATCCTTAAGTGCCCTAAATAAGGTTGGTTTTATTGTGAAAATTGAGAAAGGATTAATGAAAATCAGTCATGAATAACTTATTTTCTTAAAAACTATTAAGAAACATGGTTTGTATGTTTTAGTTGGTAATGCTTTATGTTATAATGTTATTGCTTCTAATTTTCAACATAATGTTACTATGTTATGGCATTGAAGGCTTGGACATATTAGTTTTAAGGGTTTGCATATTTTACATGGAAATAAAAGTACATGAAATGTTAAATTAAATAACTTTGAATTTTGTGAACATTGTATTATAGGTAAGCAAACTAGAGTTAAATTTCAAACTATGAAGTATACAACTAAGTACATTCTTGATTATGTCCATTTTGATTTATAGTGCCTTACATATGTTGAATTACTCGGTGGTAAGAGATAGTTTTTATCTTTAATTAATAACTTCTCTATAAAAGTTTGGATTTATTTTTTAAAACGTAATATTGAATTTTATACTTTCTATTATGATCATGGTATTTTGAGACACAAAAATGTAGCACACACACCACAACAAAAGGGCTTGGTTGAAGAATGAATAGAACCATTCTTCAAAGAGATAGATGCATGCTTTTATTTTCTAGAATGCCTAAGACTTTTTAGGTTAAAGTTGTCCATGCTGCAATTTATTTAATTAATAGAAGTCCTCATGCTCTAAACTTTAAGACATCTAAAGAAATTCGATCAAGTCATATTTCTAATTATGATCATTAAAAAGTTTTTAGTTGTGTTGCATATGCTCAATCTAGAGATGGTAAATTAGATTCAAGGTCAATTAAATGTATCTTTCTTGGTTACCCTAATGGTGTTAAAGGTTATATGTTATGGAGTGTTACTTCAAAGAAATATTTTGTTAGTAAAAATGTTATCTCTATAAATCTCAAACTTATAATGATGTTGTTGGTATTAAATGTGTTGTTTCACAATTTGATAGTAAGTTAGTTAAGGTGGAGGCTAGAGTAGGCCCTCAATCTAAGGTGAATTACACTTTAATTGAGGTGAAGGCTCCTGTAGACCCTCCAACTGATATTGTTGGTACAAGAACATATATTACACCGATTGATGAGGAAATCGAGGTACTTGATGCACCTCTTAGAAGTCCACACAACCTAGATAACTATCAACTAGCAAGGGATAGGACTTGGAGATAGGTAAAAGTACCTAAATGTTATAGTGAAGTTGATTTTATATCTTATAACTTGAATATTGTTTTGAATTTAGATGATATCATTCCTACATGTTATTTTGATGTATGCATTAATAAAGAATATGTTAAATGGTTGGCTGCTATGTAAGATGAATATAAATTTTTTAATAAAAAATGATACATGAACTTTAGTAAAGAAACCTATTAACTGTAAAGTTATAGGATCTAGATGGGTGTTTGTTAAAAGTAAGCTATAACTAATTCTGGACTTCCAAGGTTCAAAGCTGTAGCTCAAAGTTTTTCACAAAGAGAATGAATTGATTTTAATGAATTTTTTCACCTATAGTCAAATACACTTCTATCAAAATTTTACTTTCTTTAGTTGTATAATTTGACATGCATTTGGAATAATTAGATGTTAAAAGAAGCTTTTTTGCATGGAGATTTAGAGGAAAAGTTTATATTAAACAACCTGAAGGTTTTATTATTTTTGGAAAAGAGGATTTTGTTTGTTTACTAAATAATCTTTTTATGGTCTAAAATAGTCACCCAAATAGTGATATGAATGTTTTGATAACTTTATGATAAAGTCAAATTTTACTAGATGTGACTATAATAACGGTATATACTTTAATGTTGAAAAGTCTTAATAAAATATTTACTTGCTTTTATACGTGGATGATATATATGCTAATTGTTGTAATAGTTTGCATAACATTAAAGATATGAAAACTTAGCTATATTATGAATTTGACGTGAAAGATTTACGACATGCTAATCAAAATAATTGGTATGGAAATTCTAAGAGATAGGAAGCAAGGTAGCTTGCTTGTTTCTCAAAAAACATATGTCCAACCAACTAGTCCATCACTGTCTAGCCAACCGTAGGTCTCGCCTTCCTTCATGCACCATTCCTTACCTCATCCTTTAGCCACCAACACATCATTCTTCTCCTTGCCACCAACATCGTGCGACACCTTTGCCTTTAGCCATTGCACGGTTAAGATTTAAGATTTTGCAAACTTCCTTCTTTTTTATCCAATTTCACAATTTTTCTTCAAGTCAAGGTTAATATGTTATGATTTATTATTATTATTATATTTTGTAGTTATTATAAATAAATAATTAGTTAATTTAGTTAATATTTACACATAGAATAATCCATATGACATGCTCACCAAGCTAGTATGATTAACTAAGTTTAAGCATTGTTTGAACTTAGTTCAAGTTAAAATATTAGTTTTAGGGAACCTTGGAAGGGTTTAAAGCAAAGTCATCCATTATGGTTAGGAATGGGAAAAAAACTGTGGGTTCGGTTATCCGTGGTTAACGACACTGGTGGTTCGGTTTTTATCAGTTTAATTTCAAGGATGGGTACTGTTCAGTTATGGTTATACTCAAAACCATACCCACCCGTACCCGAAATTAATTAAAATTATTTAAATAAATTATATATTAATTAGGGTTTAAGGTTTCACTTATTTTTGTGCAGTATATAAACAAAATTAAACTTCGCTTTTGATTTCACTCTCATGTAATCACCTCTCTCAGAACTCACAGAACTCAGAGTCTCTATTCTTTAATACTCATATTTGCATTTTCTCGCCTCTGTGAACTGAGCTCTCTACCTTTCTCAGAGACTCAGACTCCTCACCATTCTCAGCTCTCTCACTCTCTCGCCTATCATCGGCTCGATGCTTTATCCAATCGCCTTTCTCGTGGCTCGAAGCTCTCGCTAGTCGCCTCATCTATCATCTCTACCGCTCTTAATCTCCATAGGCTACCGCTCTACTCTTATCGTCGACTCGGCTTGCTGTCCTCATTCACTTCTACAGTCCTCAACTTCTTCTTCGTGATCTCATCAGGTACTCAAGTAGATACATAAAGTGCTTCATTTTCTTGTATGAAGCAGATCTCATATGATACATATGACTACTCTGTTGATGTGTATGGAGCTCCCTGGTCTGAGATTTTTACTTCTCTGTTTCTTGAGTAGAATAGCTTCGACATAACTTATATTTAAATGCCTAAAGTCATCTGGAGAAAGTATTATCAATTCATAGTGTATATGGAATAAATTGACTACTATTTTTTGTGTATGGACCTTCCTGTTATGAGACATGGCTATTGGCTACTATGTTTTTTTCACAAATATTTCTAGCCATTTTAAGTGACCATGGTAAAATATTATTAGATTTGTTCTTTGATAGATTTAGTCAGACTTTATTATCTTTCTTGAGCAGAACAACTTCGACATAACATATATTTAAATGTTTGAACTCATCTGAAGAAAGTATTATCGATTCATAGTGTATATGGAATAAATTGACTACTATGTTTTGTATATGGACCTCCCTATTATGAGATTAGTGCTACTCTTTTATTAATTGATAGTGTACATGGTAAAATCTTATTATCGATTTATAGTGAATATGGAATATAGTATGATAAATTAATAATATTTTTTTATCATGTCTTGTAGAGTTTGAGTTTGAGATTTGTGAAGAAGACAGAGACTTTAAACATTATGACAAGTGAATATGTTGAAAAGGTAACGTGAGATAATAGAAAGTATATGTATATTTTTTTATATATGAATTTAAACTTTGAAAGTTATTTTTTCAAAATTTTTCACCACAATTCTCTCAAGGAGTAAATGACATTAAACTTAATGTGGAGGTAACAAGTGGTGAAACTTCAAGTTTCGATCAACATACAAATGTTCATCTCCTTACATTAACCTCTTCACCTGAAAATACACAAAGTCAACCATCAAATGAATGTAGTGAGGAAGAAGATTTTAAGGCTAAATTAAAGTCTGAAGCATGGGTTCATTTTGATAGGAAGAAAATTAATGGGATATAGAAGGCAATATGTAATTATTGCGAAAAACGATTAGAAGGTGATACAAGGAATGAGACATCTCACTTGAAAGCACATACAAAAGGTTGTCTATTCAAACGGCAAGAAAGGGTTATCGGTCAATCATTGTTAAATCCTAACAAGAAGAGGAATAAAATTGAGTAAGGACATTGGAATTTTGATTCTCAAGTTTCTTGTGATAAATGTCCAAAGATGATAATTCTACATGAGTATCCTCTTAGTATTGTTGAACATCATGGATTTAGAGAGTATTCACATTCATTACAACCAATATAGAAGCCTATTTCTCGTGCGACAGTTAAGAGAGACATTATAACGATATATGATGTTGAGAAAAAAAATGATGGATATGTTGGAGAACAACAAAAGTCATGTTGCAATCACGAGTTATATGTGGAAGTCTGGAAATCAAAACAAAGGATTCATGGTTGTAACTTGTTATTTCATTGATGACAATTGGTGTTTGCATATTAAAATAATAAGGTAAATTTTTTAAGTTTATTGTTGAAATTTATACAATTCTTATGAAATATGTTTTTAGAGATTTGATGTATTAAATGATTGTATATAACAAGTTTATTGTTACTATATAATTTTTTATAGGTTTATATATGTTCCTGCTCCACACAATGTTGCAGTTATTGGTCAAGAATTAATGAGTTGCTTTTTGGATTGGAAGATTGATCGTAAGATTTCAACCTTAACTTTAGATAATTGTTATACTAATGACCCAATGCTACCTGATCTGTTAGATTCATTAGATAGAACTTCAATGTTATTGTATGGAGATATTTTTCACATACGTTGTGCTGCTAACATATTAAACTTAGTAGTGAAAGATGGGTTAAATCTAATTTCTCAATGCATTGTTAAAGTTAGAGAGAGTGTTACATATTGGACAACAACACAAAAGAGGGAGGAAAATTTTTAAAAAATTGCATCTCAAGAGATAAAGTCTTCTTGTAAGAATTTATCTCTTGATTGTCAAACTTGTTGGAATTCTACTTTTTTAATTCTTAAAGATGCATTGTTTTATGAGAAAGTGTTTCCTCATTTAAAACAATTGGATAAGAATTATAATACTCTTCCTGATGCATTGGATTAGAAAATGGCAAGTACAATTTATGATAAGTTAGAGGTATTTTACAAGGTTACTGAATTGATTTCTGGTTCCAACTACCCCACTATAAACATGTTATTTCTTCATATTTGTGACATCAAATTATCATTATATAATTGGATTAATGATGAAGATGATTTGATAAAGAAAATGGCTAAAAACATGCTTGTAAAATTTGACAAGTATTGGCAAAAAGTTAATATTATCATGGCTATTGGAGTTATTTTGGATCCTAGATTTAAGATGAATTATCTTGAATTCTATTTTACAATAATATATGGAGAAAATGTCATTTTTGAAATTGAAAAGGTGAGAAGAAAGTTTTCTGATTTGATAAATATTTACCAAAATAAACAAATTATAAAATAGAGTGAATAAAGTCGACAAATGGAGTTTTCAACATGCTCCAATACGTCTCAAAGTTCAAAAGGTATTAGTGTTCTTAATCCTAGTGGTATAAGTGAGTGCAACCAATGGAAATTAATGTAAAATAAAGCTGGATCTTTGAAATTTGAGTTGGACTCTTTTTTAGAGGAGACTGATGTAGAAATTTCAAATGAAGAGTTTGATATATTATCTTGGTGGAAGTGAAACAAACATAAGTATCCAATAATGCATGACATGGCTAGAGATATCTTGGTTATTTCGGTCACTACAGTTGCTTTAGAATCTGCATTTAGCACAAGTGGTAGAGTAGTGAACAAACATCATAGTAGACTCAAAGAAAACACATTAGAAGCTTTGATGTGTACTCAAGATTGGTTATGGGCTAATATTCATAAACTAAGTCTATATATTTAATACTTGTACATATTATATTTTATTAACACTTGTTTTATGTACTATGTATTAATTATTTAATTGTGTATTCAAATATTTTATAATTTATTCAGATATGTTAGCTCATGGTTCATCCCCTTCCACTATTAATATTGCAGAAGATGATGTTGAGGTAAAAAATTTACATTATTGATTAATCAATTTATTATTTTGGTTTATAAAAGTGATTTTATATGTTTGATTTTTGTAGGATACTCGTGCTGAATAATTAGAAAAGAGAAATTTTGATTTATTATACTAAAAGTTTTCTTAAATTTATTTAATTAGTTTTCAATATTTGTATGAATTTAGAATATTTTATTTATATCTTGTGCTTCCTATTTATATATAGATTCATAAAAATATATATTATTAAATGTTAAATATAAGATAAATATATTCAAACTTAAAATAACAAATTTAGATAACAAGTTCAGGATACTTGTCCAATTGCTTTAAGTTGATTGCATAGTTAAAAATAACACAGTTTAATAGGTTTCTTTTTAAGTTTGAAAAATGGTTTTTTTAACAGCTGTCTCGAACTACTATTCGCAGGTAAAAAACCGTTTCTAAATTGTAACGGTTTTCGGACGATTTCAGGAACAGATTTTATAATTCGATTCGGGGACGATTATATTAAAATCTGTCTCTGTTTATACCCGTGCCCATCCCTAATTATGGTATTTAAGGTAGAGAATTTGTGAATTTATCCACTGTAAGTTTCGATGATACTAGATGAGCATAAATGTTAAGTTTTATACAATTTATGGTTATAGTAAAATTTGAAAGAGTTTTGAGATAAAAAACATAATAACGAAAGTTGTATTTTTACAGTGAGCTTATTTCCAAATCTGTCGTAAATTGATGGGCTTTTCTATTATCATTGGGCTTTTTATGAAGTCAACCCTAACCCAAAATGACTCATGTACAAAAATTATTTTTATTAGGGTTTTCAGGTCACTCTCTCATTATTCACTCAGCTTTTTCGTGTCTCTTATTCTCTCTATTTTCACTCCTTCCTAAGCGCTCTCCTGTTTTGTTTTGCCATTAATGCTTTAGGGTTTATTTGTGTTCTTGATTCTTAAGGTCTCTTCTTTCGAGTTTGTTAAACATATTTGTTGTCCTTAATCTCTAATTTACAATTTGTAATTGAGTCCCTTAACACTGTATTTATAGCCTTATCGTTTTTCATAATGAATAATTCTTTGGTCATTTAAGTAAATGTAGGAAACAAATTACTTAAAAATATTTATGTTCATTATTTACTATATGTTGTATATGCTTAAATAAACTTGTTAAAAATAATAGTCAAAATTTTTATTTATATTAATTAAAGAAATATTCATCGTTATATATTTTTTAATTTACTTTAATTTCTTTAAAATTTATGACATTTAAAATTATAAGATAAAAATTAATCAAAAGTTTTTTTATTCAATTAGATATCTAATAAAAATTTATTAACTAAAAGCATACATGTTTATCAAAACATATATACGAAAAGTATGGCTAATTAAACTTCTAAAATTTATAAACTATTTCTAACACGTGATATTTTTATATTAAGTACTAAAAGAAAATTTATACATATATATATATATATATATATATTATTAAGAAATTAAACTAACGATATAAAAATCCTTTTATTGAAATTTATTTTTTTCTAAAATTTAAAATAAAATATGAAAAAGAGATGTGTCCTTATTTTATAATATAATGATAATTTTGATTCAGATGTAATTTAGAATTTATATATGTTAGAAATACTTAATGATTGTATTTTATTATGTAATTAAATGAATATACATGGTGTCTTTATATAGGAATTACAAGTAAACTAGATATGTTTAAAATAACTAGATATAGATATGCTTAAAGTAAAGAGATATACATTAACAGATATATATATACATTAATATGTTACTAGATATATATATATATATACATTAACAACCCCCCTCAAACTCAAGGTGGATGTGAGACCACCTTGAGGTTGTCAACCAAATTGCGAGTGCATCCTTTGGGAAGTGCCTTAGCGAGAATATCTGCAAGTTGATCGTTGGAGGAAACAAGGAAAAGCTTGAGAGCACCATAGACAAGATGAGAGCGAATAAAGTGACAATTAATCTCGATGTGTTTAGTCCGTTCATGGAAGACATCGTTGTGAGCAATATGAATGGCACTCTGATTATCACAATAAAGGGGAGTTGCAGAAGATGTGGACACACCCAAATCTTTAAGGAGCCATTGTAGCCAAAGGAGCTCAAATGTGGTATCAGCAAGAGCACGATATTCTGCTTTAGTACTGGAGCGGGCCACGAAGGTTTGTTTCTTACTTCACCAAGAAATCAAAGAAGAACCAAGGAGAAAGCAATAACTTGTAGTGGACCTGCGATTAGTGGGATTTCTTGCCCAATCAACATCAGAGAATGCACGAAGTACTAAAGGAGACTGAGTTGAGTAGAAAAGGCCATGGAAGATAGTGCCTTTCAAGTATCGTAGAATACGCAAAACAACAGCATAATGAGTCGATCGTGGAGCAGACAGATATTGGCTCACCTGATGAACAGCATAAGAAATGTCTGGATGAATAACTGTAAGATAAACCAGGCTGCCAACCAATCGTTTATAAAGAGAGGGATTAGACAATGGTTGCCCCTCTGATGGTGTCAGATGCGCATTAAGTTCAACTAAAGTGTCAACAGTCTTACTATCAGTGAGTCCAGCTTGTGATAAGAGGTCAGATGCATACTTAGCTTGAGTAATGTAAAGACCATCTATGAAACGAGTGATCTCAAGACCCAAGAAATAGCTTAGATGTCCAAGGTCTTTCATCTCAAACTGCTGACTAAGAAAATCCTTGAGTTCTTGAATGCCACTGAGGTCATCACCAGTTATGATCATATCATCCACATATAGAAGAAGCAAAATGGTGCTTTATCATTACGACGAAGAAATAAGGTAGAATCATAAGGACTGGCAGTGTAACCCAAGCGAAGGATGGTGGAGCTGAACTTGGCAAACCATGCTCGTTCAGCTTGTTTAAGGCCATAAAGTGCACGTCGAAGGCGACAAACCTTATTTGTTTCAACAGAAAGACCAGGAGGAGGTTGCATATAGACTTCTTCATGCATATCCCCATTAAGGAATGCATTTTTAACATCCATCTGAAAAAGGTCCCATTTACTAGCAGCGACAACAGCTAAGAGGGTCCGAATAGAGGAAATACGGGCAACTGGAGCAAAAGTCTCTTCATAATCAATCTCACACTCTTGTGTAAAACCTCTTGCTACAAGACGAGCCTTGTAGCGATCGATGGACCCATCAGAGCGAGTCTTGATCTTATAGATCCACTTACTACTAACCACAGACTGACTAGGAGGGAGAGTAACAAGATCCCAAGTATGGTTTTTGGTTAATGCATCAATTTCTTCTTTCATTGCAATCTGCCAAGAAGGGTTAGTAGATGCCTCATGATAGGTGTGAGGCTCATAGAGTGTAGCAAGGGTAGTGTAACAATGATAGTCAAGTAAATGTGTAGGAATGGATCTTACCCGGTTGAGTGGTGAGGTGGAATGTCTTGTGAAGGATCTTCAAGCAGAGCAGGAGTAGGGGACTTATGTTCAAGGTGGGGTCACTCGTTATCAACCTGTTCTTCTACGACCTATCTAGGAGAATCATCAAAAATATCTGAAGATTGAATAGTGAAGTCCAAAGATGGATTAGAAGTATCTGTAGAAGGAATAAGAGACTCATTTGGAAAGATTTCTAAAACATTTGAATTAGTTAGGGAAGAACGAAAGTGAGAAAGTTCAACAAATAAGCGGTGTTCCCAAAAGACAACATTATGGGAAGCACGAAGACAATGTGAGACAGGATCATAGCATCTATACCCTTTTTGAGTTTCACCATAACCAAGAAAACAACAAAGTCTAGATCAAGGCTTAAGTTTGTTGTGTTCATGAGGCTGAAGAAGAACGAAACAAACAGATCTGAATGAGCGAAGGTAATGATAGTTAGGAGATGATCCAAAAAGGCGCTCATACGAAGTCTGATTATGAATGATAGCGCTTGGAATGCGATTAATGGCATAAACAGCATGAAGAGCAGCTTCACTCTAAAATGGGGCAGGAACTTTGGCAAAAAGAAGAAGAGCACGAACAGTGTCAAGAATATGACGAAGTTTTCTTTCGGCTCGACCATTTTGTTGAGAGGTTCTTAAACAGGTTAGATGATGTACAGTGCCATAGGAGTGTAACAGAGCTTGAAAAACATTTTGAGTATATTCAAGAGCATTATCAGATCGAAAAGTTTTGATATGTTTGGAGAATTATGTTTCAACCATTTTTGCGAAGTTACTATATATTGGTAAGATTTCAGAACGAGATTTTATTGGAAAGATCCAACTATAACGAGAATAATCATCAATAAAAACAACAAAATATCGAGATCCACCAATACTAGTAACAGGAGAAGGTCCCCAAACATCAAAATGAATTAACTCAAAAATACTATTAGAGATAGATTTACTATTATTGAAAGGTAAAACTGGTTGTTTTCCTAACTGGCATGAAGTATAATCAAAATTGTCTTTGGACATAGAACCCAATAGACCTTTAGAAGCTAACTGTTGTATCCGAGTGGATGGGGCATGACCAAGATGAGAATTCCAAAGTGTGAGAGAAGGTAAGGAAGAAACTGCAGTAGTTGCCGCAGCAACAGAGGCAGGAGCAACAGGTGGAAGATGAAGATTGTTCACGGGAAACATACGCCCGATCCTAGGACCAGTCCCAAGCTCTTGCCCCGTCCTCGGATCCTACACAATACACCCAGAATAGTCAAAAATAAGGCAATATCCTAGTTCAGCTAATTGTCTCACAGAGCATAAATTATAGGATAGGTCAGGTACATGAAAAACCCCAGGAATAGAGAGGGTAGAGGTTGAAACAAAACCTAGACTATTCCCATGAATGGTGGAACCATCAGCTATATAAATATTAAAAGGATGTGGTGCAGGGTCAAGTTTGTAGAATAAAGATGAGTGAGGTGTCATGTGATTACAACATGCAGAGTCAAAAAGCCAAGTTTGAGACTTACCGGGCAGAACTTAGAGAGTAGTGGAAAGAGATGCATTACCAGCCATTTGAACAGCCTGAGTTATAATCTTTTGTAGTTCAGTAGAGGAGAGGTTGATAATGGATCCAGAAGACTAGGACTCTACTGAACTAGAAGGCATCAGTGAAGTAGGCTCAATATTAGCAACAACAGTAGTATATTTGTTGGGACGGTAACAAGTCTTAATGGTGTGGTCATGACGCTTGCAATAATTGTAGAACCTTTTATTATTCTGCCTACGACGATTTTAAAAGCCAGAGGAATCACCTGATTGTTGAGGTTGCTCAATGGTAGGAGTAGGAGGAGTAATAGCCAAAACATTGAACTTATTCTGGGCTTGAAGGGTTGCAAGTCAAGCTTCTTCTCTAACCAACTCATTTACAGTAGTATCAAGAGAGGGAGGAGGACTGCGATTAAGAAACTGACCTCGGATGGGCTCAAAGTCCTTGTGGAGTGACATCAAGAACTCATAGAGACAAAATTCATCCCTAATTGTAGCATATTGCTGAGCATCTGTTGAGCATGCCCAAATTGGATCACAAAGGTCAATTTGGTCCCAAAGGAAGCGAAGCTGATCAAAGTAGTCATTGATGAATTGCCCTAGTTCTTGTTGAAGTTGATGTAATTCAACTATTAGCTGATATTTCATGGATCCGTGAGTAGTGGAGTACCTTTTGGCCAACATATCCCATGTTGATTTGGTATCATCAAAGCTGCCCAATAGATTGGAGATTGAGGGAATAGAAGTATTCCGAATCCATGTGAGGATCATGTGGTTGTGACTATCCCATTCAATCATCTGACGAAGGAAAGTAGCATCTTTTTCACTTGCTCCTTTAACAGGAATGATAATTGCACCAGTACAGTAATGCCAGAGCATATGACCCTTAAGAAAACTGCGCATAGCTTGAGACCATGATAAGTAATTCTTGGTCCCTTCCAATATAGTATTGATAGGACAAGAAAGAAAAACATCCTTTTATCCATTTGGAAACACAATATGCAAAAACAGACTGCAAAAACGAGGTCTACGAGAAAAAATGGGTAAGGCGGACCTATTTTGCAAAGTTAACGATCAACAAGTCAAAGTTAACGGTCAGCAGCCCAAATTCAACAATCAGCACAGTCAGCGGGGTCTCTGTGATGTCAGCTGGATGTGATGATGATGTCAACCTTATCAAGTCACTGATGACGTCACGGGACAAGAGTGCGGTGTGTGTGGCGCGTGGATCTGACGTGTTGTTTCTGTTGGTGACGTGTGCGGGCACGTGAGGAGAAATTGGATTGCAATACGCCCACGGTTGTGTAGATCTGGTCGCGACGATCACAATGGTATCTGTAGAAATGTCGTCGGGGTAAGATTTCACAGCGGCGTTTGGTTTCTATGGCAGCGCGTGAAAAGACGTGCAAATCGTTTGAGCGACACATGAGGGAGCGTGCGGTGTCCGATGGTTGCAATACTTCCACGGTTGTATAGATCTAGTCGATCTGATCACAGTGGTATCTATAGAAAAAATATTGGAGTAAGATGCACGGCGACGAAGGTGATTGCAGTGATCTGTGTTTTGCGAAACTCCTTAACAAGGGTGAATGTAGGCCCGAAACCAAAGGACAACGGTTGAAAGACGTCAGAGGTTCAACGGTGAATGGTTGCAGTGATTATTGTGACAGCAAAAGCTCTAAGGGTTGAATAACACTAGAAAAGATAAGACTATTAAAAAGATAAGAACAGTGGTTCTGATATCATGTTAAAAATACTTAATGATTGTATTCTATTATGCGATTAAATGAATATACATGGTATTTTTATATAAGAGTTACAAGTAAATTAAATATGTCTAAAATAACTAGATATATATATATATATATATACCTTAACAATATATAATATAATATTGAAATATAGGTAGATAAATATAAATATAAATTATTTTAACGTGAAAACCACTCCTTTGAGTCACACATGACGCCAATATAAATACAGGGATACGGACGACATTAAGAAAAACAAAATGGCGGGAAAAGTTGGCGCCAATTATAAGAGGACACCATCATCACATCAACCACGACCCAGTCTCAATTTAAACCCAACCCATGTTAGTATGAGCTACACAAACTTTCTGCAAATTCCCATTCGGCTTCAGTCATTTATATTCTCTTGCCAAAATGACCCAACAAGACGTAGTAGCAAACAGCAGCCCTGAAATCAAAGAACCAGCGCATAAGATTCCGAAGCTTCACGAAAACGACGTCGCTGAAGTTCCTCAGAGTCAAACGTCGTTTTTCAAAGTGAAAAAGCTTTCAGAGAAGGCTGTTTTGCCTT
This sequence comes from Hippophae gyantsensis, assembly GCA_030763125.1. Lineage (NCBI taxonomy): Eukaryota > Viridiplantae > Streptophyta > Magnoliopsida > Rosales > Elaeagnaceae > Hippophae > Hippophae gyantsensis. The sequence goes on along the minus strand of CM061035.1, from coordinate 26,904,730 downwards.
CTAGAGCTTCCTCTCTCTCCGCTGGCTATGATCTCTCAAGGTATGTCACCAAAAACCTCCATTTTCTTTTCCTATTTTTCTTTAACTTTGTTTTATTTAATACCACAAATGCCACGATATTAAGAGATTGTTCATGGATTTTTGTTGTTCATTTTTAGCGCAACGGAGACCAAAGTTCCGGCAAGGGGAAAAGCTCTGATTCCGACTGATCTGAGTATTGCAGTACCAAAAGGAACCTATTCTCGGATTGGTTAGTGCTTAGTACAGTTCAATATTTTTTTAATGATTATTGGCAAATATTCGTTTGGGTTTGAATTTTTTGGTTGAACTTCTGGATTTTTCTTTATGAAGCACCAAGATCTGGACTGGCTTGGAAACATTCTATCGACGTGGGAGCAGGAGTGATAGATGCAGATTACAGAGGACCTGTTGGGGTTATACTCTTCAATCATTCCGACATGGATTTTGAAGTGAAGCATGGTGATAGGATCGCACAGCTAATAATAGAGAAGATTGTTACGCCTGATGTTGCAGAGGTTGAGGATTTGGATGATACTGTTAGAGGTAGTGGAGGCTTTGGATCTACAGGTGTTTGAGCCTTCTTCGTAGTTTAGGAATAGTCGTAGTTTTAGTTGGGTACTTTTGTAGAACGTTTATTTGGTAGATGAAGGATGAATCCTAGTAGTATCCTACTGTCTTAATTAATATTGTTTGCCATCTTTTTTGAGTCAGAAGTTGATGACTTGTAGGCTTTTGTAGCCAAATGAAATATGAAAAGCAGGTTTGGTAAACATTGTCAAAGTTAATAAAATTCTAGTTCTTATTTAAATTGATGGTCGAGGAAATAATACCCAAAAATAATGCAAGAGAACACATTAGAAGCATATGCCACATAACTACAAAAGCTGGTGATAAGAGTAGTTCTATATACAAACATTTGGTATAAAAACACTTGCAAAGTTGTTTTCAGTGGTTTGGTGGGAATGTGAAGTTTTATCATGCGAAGTTGACAAAAACTTATAAGATGGGTGTGAACTGTAATGCTACAAATTTTGTTAGCTCAAAAACAAAAACGTGAAGATGGATCAACACAGATAAGGCTCGAATCTGCAAACCCAAATTGCATAAGGCTTGAATTCACAGATTCAAATTGCCAACAGTCAAATTCCCCAAAATTATATCCTGAACCAGATCTGAATTCAACGGATACTTATTGAAATATAATTTTAACAGCAGGAAAGTAGCAAGCATAAACATTTCCAGAACCCAGCATCCGCAAGTTCTGACTTCAAAAACCAAATATTCAGCTTAGCACAATCATGTCTGGGGTAGAAGAGTAGGAAGATTAGATGGAACATCTGAACTTGCCTGCTGACAAGCAAGAAAAATATGTAAGCATGACAAAAGTCTAAGGAGTTGATCTCATCTTACTTTAAACAATGCCATTCCCAAACCCCCAACTCTCATTTTATTAAATGGGTCCCGTTTTCCTAACATACTAGGGTGACATTAGCTTTATTTGTCATCTCCACATTTAACAGAGTTATTTTGGTGTATTTGAATATGGATATAAAATTTCAAGATAAATAATATTATTTTTAAAATAACTCATCAAATAATAAGAAAACATCATGTCAAAATAGTATGTTAGCAGAACAAAAACCTTTATTAAATACCATTCTAAAAAGTATAATGAAATATTACTCATTCCCAACCTGATAAAAAAATACTGGCGGGATTAGTACCATACTAATCCTAACTCTTTAATAATGGCACTTTACTCCTGTTTATTTTAAGTTAGGTAAGTTTAGTCTTGTAGATAGAGTAAATTTAGTTAAATTTTTTTAAAATGATTTTTTTCAAGGGTAAAATCAATTTTTTTAATAACATTTTTCTTATACTACTCATAAAAATAACATTAAAACTCTCTTTACACTTTATGTTCCCACCTAAAAACAATCTCTAAGTCTCTCTCTCCCATGAGTCTATTTCTCTTCATTAAAAAAATACTATTTTTTCTCTCATAATTTGTAAATTCAAACAAATAAAATTTATAATACTTATATAAATGAATTAAAGGTACACAAATAGAATGAGATGAGGGATACTAAGAAGATAGATAGACACTAAATATATCATTTGATGCTTTTGTAATAACTAAAAGGCTAAATTATATCATTGATCTCCAAATTATATTCACGTATAAATATACTTTTAAAATGCATGATTTAATCTATAATTTAAAACTTCATACAAAGATTCCTAAACTATTACGATTTAGCTTTCAAAATTTTAGAGCTTCAAAGATAAATCACAAAATTTTAAATCACAAATATGCATTTTAATTGTCAAGCTAAAGGACGGACTTATCTTTGAAGTTCTAGAAGTTTTATAATAAATCATACGTTTTAAAAATTTAAAGACCTTTACGTGAAATTTTAAAAATTTGAGGACTAAATCATATCTTTTAAAAGTTTAGAAACATGTGTAAATCAACTCAAAGTTTTAGAGTAAACATATTAAAGGTTTGGAAACTTGTACTGTGAAACTTTAAAAGATTGAGTTTGGAACTAGTGAAGTAGTTAAGCCTAGCCAGTGTTACTTATGCACTTATGCTTGCTTTCAATAATTGACTCCACAACCGTTTTAGTCATATTTAAAGATGAGACTTCAACATCACATTATTACATGGGAAAAACAGTTGAAAAACAAGTTGTACCCAAAATCAATCATTTATATTTCTATTTTAGAAATGAGAGTTTGCATACCTCCAGATATCTTGTTAACATAGTTGTAGTACTGAAATTAAAACCTTCAACCGGGTCTCTTTTTGTACGGGATGCATGAAGCTGCTTCCTAACTTGGGTAGCTAGGGACTGTATTCATCATCAACATAGGAAAAAAATAAGGTCAGAAACTTAATGAAGATGAAAAATGTTAAGTTGAAATATGATCACTACACAACCGATGGTGGAATGAAAAAGATTCAATACAAGAAGATGCATGCTTAAAGAGGCAAATTGGTTTTGAAAAATTAGAGCAAGAAAAGGTTTTTGCAAATTATACTTACCTTTCCTAATTCAACTCCCCATTGATCAAACGAATTAATGCCCCATATGAATCCTTCAACAGCAATTCTATGTTCATAGATTGCCAATAACTGTATGTTGCCAATATAAGATTAGTTTACTACATAAGGTTGCAAATATAATAGAACAAAGAATAATCGTTGCGCTAATTACTTCAAATTCCAGAATATCTAAACCTATGTTACATGCACTCTTCATTTTTCGTAAAGTATCACGTCCAAGGGACACAACATGGACATGGATGTGATTATTTGACATTCTAATTTGGTAGAAATTTACCCAAAAAAAATTGAGAAAAATAGTGTGTCCGATATCTAAATGCATATCCAAATATTTACAAAACTTGATGTCTGTCTAACATAGGTCTAAATAATTATTTAAATAATAAAGAAGATTATATGTTCAGTGGCATCTAATTTGTAACATAAAGACAATAAATCCTCAAAAAGAAAACTTCACTATGAACAAATAAAATTGAACCCAAAATGAGCTGACATAGAAGTATGAGAGCGCGTGTAAAAATTATTGAGTCCTAAATCAACACGAAACAAAAACTGAATTCCAGTGATGAAGCGATAGTAAGTAACCCAAACCTGTCCAACATTGTAAGCATTTAATGATGGGAGCAGAAAGCTTATGGAGGGCCGATTACCAGAGAAGGTCTACAAAATGTGTTGCGAAGTTAGAATCATCGGTTCAACGGTAAGTCAATAACATAAGTTGAAAGCGACTAACCTTATGAGGAATGAGATGCTGCGAAACATTCTCCTTTTGCAACTGCTCCACAGTCTATTAGAAGTGAATTTCTGTTAGAATTATAACCTTTCCAAAAGATTTATCATAAAATGGATTCAAAAACCAAAAAAAAAAAAGTGTAAAAACATTACATTCTATTAACTGGTTACATCTTTTCCTTCTACCTTTGTCTATCTCGTTTCCCATTTTTTTTCATTAATATTTCTAAAAATTAAAATGAAGACTCAATATGTAGCCATTCAATTTGACAAATAAAATAAAATTATTAGCTTTTGTTGAAATAAAGTCTAGGTGCTGAGATTTGAGATTTCAAGTAATTGTTTATCTCAAAAACATAAAATAGTTCATCTAAAAAGGAAAGAGAATATATGTTAGTCTGCCACTGATTTTAAGAGTACAAGCTACAAGCTCGTAGAGGTGGCCAACAAGGTTTTACATATATTTTATTGAACTCTGAACAGCAAGCTACTACCTTCCCGTACGCAAGGGCGTCTGGCTGTGCAAAGAAGTTAGACATCAGTTCGTCATGGTTACTGACCATTTCACCTGCAACATATAATACATAAGAAATTACACATAAGCATAATCTGAAAGCAAATATTATGGATCTGTGCTTAAAATGAATTTGCTAAAAAAAAAGAACCTTTTAGGTAAACTGGTTGCTGACTCTTCACAACACCAATAAAATCACAAGGAATAATACGTCCCTGAAAGTTTCAGTTGTCAGTCAGAGGTGGGAAATATAATTTAAAAGGGTTATAGAAATTGTTTAATAAAGAGAATGATAGGTTTCTATTTAAACAAATTAATGAGAAAATCAAATGTTTTTAAAATTAATAAAATCAATGTTAAAACATGAAAAACTAATTTTCATAGTCCCAAGAAAGTTTTTTTTTTTTCACGTAAAAGTGTAAATCATTTCACAATTAGGTTTGGACAAGTAATCCAAAGCAGAGTAGACAAAATTTTGGATTTAAAGAAAAAATATAAATCAGAAGACTTATTTATGAAGTTACCAACTTAATACTACTTAAATGAGACAAAAAGTCAATACCTGGTGAATTAGTTGGTAAAAGCTGTGCTGACCATTTGTTCCAGGTTCACCGAAATCAATTTCACCAGCCTCAAAGGGAAGTGGGATTCCATCAATTGTTACACTCTTTCCATTACTTTCCATGCTAACCTGCATTGAGAAGCATGATGAGATGTATAGTCACACTAGAAAGCATATTCAAGCAGGGGGGTTGAAAAACTTGCCTGTTGAATATGTGGTGCAAATTTCTCCAATGCTTGGGAGTAAGGCAGGATGGCCTAACAATCAAAGAAGTCCTTTTTATAGAAAATGCAAAATAGCTAGAAAGATATAACTCCGGAGCAGATCAGTTACTCACTCTTGCTGGATATCCAAGAAAAGAAACATTCCATATGCTCAACATGCCTAAAAGCACCTGAAGAACAGATATAATGTTATTGAACATACTTAGGTTTTCTTTACAAGCAACTATCACAAACTAAATAGAAAATGTGTAAACTTGTCCCATAGATACCCCCACCAAACCTCTCAAGAAAAAGGAAACAAAAAATCACAACTTTCAAGACATAAATAATACCACAAATAAGAGGGAGAAAAACCATGGAAGAAAAAAAAATTTGCCAAGAACAATAAAAAGTTTAACATCTTGGTTGTAAACAATGACATACAAGAGCCATTGCACAATCATGTGCTTTAACCTAATCAATGTTGGAAGAGTTTGTTGCCATTAGTGTATCATTTTAAGTTTTCCACCAATGATGGGTTAGTCTCATGTGATACTGGGAGCATTGTGTAAGTGCCTAATGATCAGCATGTGGAAAAATTGATGTGTCCTTTGTAGATATTTGGTTAGCTCAGATAGTTATACAGTTATAATTTATGTTCTTGGTGCCAATACCCCTTTTACACACGTACCAATATGAGCTGAGATCATATTGTATCTAAGGATTGTAATAGGCTTTAGATTATGTAAATTGCTTAGAATTGTGACTTGCTTTGTCTTCTTCCCCATGGAAAAAGCATTGATTCTTTGAACAACGTAATCCTTCGTGTCCTTTTTATTCTTGCTTTATCGTTGATTCATCTCACTGATTCTCTGGTTTGCTATTGTTGTTTAAACCTTATTGAAAGCCTTTGGTTTTGTTGCGTTTAAACACAAGTGAGTGAGAGTGATTAATATGAGTGGCAAGTGTTTGATATAAATTCTGTTTGAAATGGTTGCTAAATAATTTCATGAATCTATGAGAAATTCACTACATATCACCATTGAAATGTATGATTGGTGGGACCGTAAAATGAATCAGGTTAACAATTGTTAGAAACTTACAGGTATGTTTTTCTCATATGGTGCTGAACGAAAGTTTTGATCAATGCTTGAAGCTCCCTGTAAAAACCTTCAAGTAAACAAACTAATTATTTAACATAAGCTCACCCAAATCATGTAGTAATTAAAGAAAAGATTAAACACTATTACGATTATGAGTTAAACAAATACTATAATTGATCGTTTAGAAATGCAACAAATTGCATGCAGCTTCAGTTGGTCGGTCAATTAATATCTTTTTATATGTTTGTTTACACAAATATAATAATAATGAGAGGAAACACTTCTAAAGTTGTTACTGCATATTAATTAAAGAAAAGATTAACCGCTATTAGGATTATGAGTTGAACAAAAACTATAATTAATCGTTTAGAAATACATGATGCAACAAGTTGCATGCAGCTTCAGTTGGTGGGTCAATTAATATCTTTTTATATGTTTGTTTACACAAATATACTAGTAATGAGAGGAAATACTTTTAGAGTGGTTACTGCATTTAATTCACATTTAAAGCAGTTTGAAAAGAGATTTTAATGAACTTTGGCAAAAGAAGTTTTCTTTCTGAAAATCCATAATGCATTTTAAAGGGTTTGTCTTATCTAGTATTAAGATGTTTCAGATTCTGTAGCATCAAATTACTGACTTCAGTTGTAAATTACATACTTCTCAATAACAGAGAAACCATATTGGAGAGATAACGGTAACACTCCAACTGCACTGCAAACTGCAACCAACATTTGAGATACCAATAAATTAGATGTAGACTCCAGCAGGAACAATAAGAAAAGGAAAAGGCAAAAGAAAAGAAAAAAAAACGATGCAAGAGGCTTACCACTATATCGGCCACCAACCCAGTCCCAAAATGCAAAGGCATTGTTAGGATCAATACCAAACTTTTCTACAAGCTGAATTAAAAAAATAACAATAATAATATGAGTAAAGGGAAATTGACATGTGATAAAGAGAAAACTGCATATCTGATTCTTAATAAATAAAAATTCCACACATGCAATGACATAACCTAAGGTGACATTTGGTTCGCATAATGGAATCAGAATCAGAATGGAATAGAAAGGAAACAATGTTGTTTGGTTTGACCACTAGAATCAAAGAAGAAATCAATATTACAGTATTTGGTTTGACACCGGAATGGAATGAAAAAAACTACAAATTACTTTAATACCCTTATATTCAATAAAATTTAAATAATATTATTTAATTATTATTTTTTCGTCAGACAAAATACATTATTGAAATCATTATTTTTCTAAATAATTATTATTTAAAAATAAAATATATTATTAAAATTATTATTTTTCTAAATAAGGTTTAGGGTTTTGAGGTTTGAGATTTGGGATTTAGGGATTTGGGGTTTAGGGTTTAGGATTATATTTATGGCTTAAGGTTTAGGATTAAAATTATTATTTTTCTAAATAGGGTTAAGGTTTTAGGATTTGCGATTTAGAGTTTAGGGTTTAGGATTTGGGATTTAGGGTTTTGGATTTTGGGTTTAGGATTTAGGGATTTGGGGTTTAGGGTTTAGGGTTTAGGGTTTAAGGATTTGGGGTTTAGGGTTTAGGATTTAGGGTTTAGTGATTTGAGGGTTCAGAGTTTAGGGTTTAAGGTTTAGGGTTTTGAGATTTGGGGTTTTGAGTTTTGGGGTTTTGAGATTTGGGGTTTTGGGTTTATGGTTTTGGGATTTAGGGTTTTGGGTTTTGGGTTTTGTGTTTTGTGTTTTGGGTTATATTTGGAGTGGGTGTAAAATTGGAAAAAAAATTGAGATGGGAATGGAATCATGATTCCTTAAGGAGGAGAAGGAATTGTGATTCCTTCTCTTTTAAGAATCGATTTCATTCCTGACTCATTTTTCAGCCCAACCAAACACACAAATGGAAGAAATCAATTCTGATTCCTTTTCATTTCCTCTGACCAAACACAGCATAAATGCAAGGATAAAAGAAAATAGTAGTAATACCGTGAGATTGGTGCTGACTGCTACCATATGCTTTGCAACTGCAGAAGGCCTAAAAATTAATATGTTCAACCATCAGATAGAAGGAAGAGAGATAGAGAGGGGATAAAAATGAGAAAGGGGATAATAACATCAAAACTGGTATCCGGAATTGAAAAAATCAATCAATTCATTTTAATCTCATTAGACTTCTCTTCATATTGATTCAACACACTTTAGGCCAAAACCCATAGTTCAATCATCAAATACTATTCAATTCTGAACTCCTGCAGAAAAATCATTAATCCATCTTCTACGATGAGTAAAAAACGGCACCAACCCAAGAGCAGCGTAGATCCATTCTCTTAGGGTCCGAGCATTCAACATAGTTTCAGCTGTTGTGAATGTCTTCGAGACCACGACGACTGTCAATTACAAAAGGAGAGAGGTGCAAACCAACAACAAACCACCAAAAAAGTTTAGATACAATTATGTACGCCAATAATAAACTGATCATAAATAAATTATTGTTTACCAAGGGTTGTTTCAGGATTTAACCCTGCAAGATTTCTGGCAACATCAATAGGATCAACATTTGCAAGACTGCAAAGAGAAAGCAAATAGGAACAGGTTCAGTATAATATGATAATATGCAAAACATAATATGTTAATGTTGTGTGCTTGAGCAGTGTCACCAAGTTATTTGAACTACATTACAGCATCCCTAGAACATTAGAGCAGATAATGGTTGAAAGGATGTACATGATAAATATTTCTTTGGATGTGAGATATGAAAAGATTGTGCCACACTGGCATATGTGCCATGCCTCATTCTTTTTTAGAATGTTGTGTGCTTGAGCAGTGTCACCAAGTTATTTGAACTACATTACAGCATCCCTAGAACATTATAGCAGATAATGTTTGAAAGGACGTACATGATAAATATTTCTTTGGATGTTAGATATAAAAAGATTGTGCTACCCCGACATATGTGCCATGCCTCGTTCTTTTTTAGAATGCATATGGATCTCTCAAGTCCCAAACACCCAACCAACACTATATAGAAAAAGAAAGGAGAGAGAAAGGGGGGGTTATTAATCAAACTTCTACAAACTGCCTTGCACATCAATATTTTTCAAAAAGTCCATGCTGTCAACCTATTCAAGAATCCTTATGTCACCAGGATAACTCTTTAGTGCTTCTTATTTTCTTCTTTTTTCACAACCCTATCAAGTTGACTCAAAGTAAAGGAAGCTGCTAAAAAACACTTGTGAACTTAATCACAATAGTAGACTTCTATAGATGAGACTCAGGGATCAACTTTTCTTAAGCTTTGAAACCTTCGAAAAGTAGATGACAATTATATCATCTTATCAGAACTTGGCTTATAAAATAAAGTTCCAAAAAATATAAAATCAGAGATGTATATATACTCACAAGCGCAGCTGATGCCCTCTTGCAGATTCAATTGCCTCAGGATCTGAGAAATGGCATCCGCAAACCATGAAAATTATAGATGTTTCTATTATATAGAAACTAATTAAGAGAATAGTACACATGCATCATTAACAACCTGTTTGAAGGGCAGTGTGCACAAACAATGGACCTAAGAAGCTTCCACCAATGCCAATAGCAACCACATCCTTAAGTGCTTTTCCTGTGGCTCCAACCTACCAAATTTTCCTGTCATGTCAAAATTCAAGAACATGGTTTCAAAGGGAAAGTCAAAAGGTGATCTTCCATTACCCAAGAACCACTCCGGACTCTCTCTGAGAAATCTTTAATCTTATCCAGAACTTTCCAAACATCTGGAACTACATTCTTCCCATCATTCTGAATAACTGTGTCCCTTGGAGCTCGGAGAGCTACATGAAGCACGGATCTATTCTCGGTGCTGTTTATCTGAACGTATGACGTGAAGAACCCAAGAAAGTTGTAAGTAATCATAATTAGATTGTATAAGTGTAGATAAAATATACATATGAAGCAGTTAAGCAAAACTTTTAAGAAATGATGATTCAAGGAACAAAAGAATTTGCGAGATCCATGAGCTTAAATAAGAACAACTTGGAGAAACTTCTAAAGATTTGGTTGTCTTAAAGGATTAGAAAACTTATACAGTGAATATATAACTAAAATTTAACTCAGTTGACGATTAAAATAAACATGAACTTACATGCTCCCCAGCAAACATGCTGCTAATCTTTTGCTTCAAGTTTGCTGCCTGCATTTCACAAAAATAATATTAGATTTCTAACAAACCTTCTCACTTTTTTGCCCCCCTCTAAAAGGAAGGAAGATAAATATTATGGAAAAAATTTAATCATTCAAGTCACCTCAGCCAACTTATACAGCTTTTCAATGGTTTCAAGACTTGCACATTGCCTTGAGTAGTCCAACAGCATCCCATCAAACTCACTGTTAGACAATTGATGAAAAAAGAACAGAAAAAACATTAAAAGTTAAATAGAAAGGCCCAAAGTGAAAAGCATATTTCATTTGCTTCTCTGAAATAGCAACCATACACCATCATTGACTGGCATCGCTCTGTATCACTCATCAAATCTCGCAAGTGATTCTTCTTAATTTCAGCAACATGAGCCTGATAATATACATTTTTGACATTAGAAACAAATTTAACAATATTTTCACTTAACACCTTGATGAGTATCCTATTGATTACCTTCAAGTCCTGCCAGGGCTGAGTGTCCCATATGAGAGCAGATGAAGCCATTTAAAAGTTGTGTTCAAGTTCTTGAGTAACAATTACCTGTGCCAATTAGTAGTACAAACAATCAGTAAGTCATATTAGAAACAGTGAAACACTATGACTTGATTACCATCATTGGTCCTTGAAATGATAAATAAGTGAAAGACAATTGAGCAATCCATTAAAAGGGGAAAACCCTTTAGAATAATGAAAGCAATTTATGTGCACAAGCTAGCTCACAGGAAAGTTCCACACCAAATTTTTAAATCGTAGTTTCAGACAATCCATGTAATAATCAATCATCCCTGTAAATCAGAAAGTCCATTCCTTGTCTGATTGAACCCGAAGTCTGATATGGGAAAAACACACGCCGTTCAATCCGTAGATTTTCTCAGTGACAATCCAAAGCTATAAAACCATCTGATGAAAAAGCTATATAATAAACCATCTTATCAAAATGCTATATAATAAACCATCTTATCAAAAAGCTATACGATAAACCGCGGATTCAAAGTATGAGCTACTACTCGATGAATTTTGAATCCCTTATACAACATTGAAGATACTAAAAAGCCCAAATCAAATCCCAGAATTTGATCAAATAATTAAAAAATAAAAAATAAACTGGTACAAGAATAACACAAATACACGAAATTTTCTCAGCAACAAAGTGGAACAATAATGTGAAAAGGTCCTCCCAAAAAAACCGATCAATGGGTAAAAAGGAAAGAACTTTGTAGCAAAACTAAACCGGAATAAAGGCAATTTCAACAAACTAAGACAAAGAATTTGAATCGACCACAGCCAAAGTGAGGTATCGGATTCGTTGTTATCGGGATCAATTCCAATAAAAGAGATTCGATACTGCAAATGCAGAGAAAAATTAGGCATACCTGAAAGTGAAAAGGAAATAAAAAGGACAATTCTTCGGTGAAAAATTGAAGAATGGGGTATAAGAAGCAGAAGATGAAGATGTGTCAAGGAGTGGAAGCCCGATGAGACGAGGGGGGATAAAGAGAGAGAGAGATGATTTTTTTTACAGTTTTAGTCGGCTCAAGGGTCGCTATTAAGTCGAGAATGTGATTCCATGTTTTCGTCACGTGCGAAGGGAGGGGCGATTCATGTGGTTATTTGTCCGTGAATCGGACGCTTGCCGTTGTTAAGTCGATGCTTAGGCATTGTCAGTTATAGCAGATGCCGTAGGATATCCATCCACGTGGATTCTGAGAATGAAGGTTCATGCGGGAATACTGGACCCACAAATTTGAAGACGAATGTATTTTTTTTTTTTTTGTTGAGAAAATTGAATCTTAATAATTGGGATTATACTCTTTATATTTTATTTAATAAAAAAAAATCTTTAATGTCACTTTTTATTTTTTAAAATTTATTAATTATTCTTTTAAAAAAACCAATAAGTAATTATATTTTTTAATTTCTCTATTTTTTAGAATATTAGAAGATAAGATAATAGTAAATCACTTATTAAAAATAAATATAAATTATTATTTTTACATAAATCACTGTAAAATAACATTATTTTTTAACTTAAGAACTGCTATGCAACTCCTCTATCACAATTTTTTTTAATAGTATAAGTAATTATATATATCACTCGAACTAATTATAATTTATCACAAATGTAAATTAACTTTAAAAATAATAAAATTATTTATTTTTCAAATAAAATCTATACATCCTGAGTATATATTTAAATTATTTACATTTAGTATTTTCTTTTAACTGAGTTAAATCTTGGATTTACTATTCGAGCCTTGCCTCATATATTTAACTTTTATTTTTTATTTTTTCAAGATTAGGCTGAGCATTTCAGTTTTTCATTGCACATTCAATTTCAAACAGTTCATAAATTTAATTTAATTAATTTTAGGTATTAAATTTTATTTTGAATAGGGGTGAACGTAACTTGCTACGTGTTAAGATTTCAATCTTTAAGAAAGAACATCCTTCGAATATGGAGATTGCATGTTTGGTGCTTTCATTGAAACAAAAGGTTGAATTCAGCCCTAGAGTGTATCATAAGCAGAGAAGAATGACTTACACCAAATAATTTAAGGAAAATCATCTCACAACTTACGCATATCTTTATTCACGGGTGAGCGATTGTAAACGCACTTTTCTTTCTCTTTTTACTTGGATGGGTTAGATTCTTTAATAATTACTTTTCTAGTTAAGTTAGTCTACACTTCTACACCTTTTTATATTAAAAGAGGCTTAAGAGAACTTTTTATTTTCTTTTGCATTTTTTTTCTCTATTTCTCCAACCTTTTTAATAAATAATGCGAGTGAAAATCATAATTTTTCAAATAAAACCATAACATATTTTAAATAGAATGTGATATCTATAATACTTAATATGATATGTAATAATACATAATTGATTATTATATATATCAAACATGATGCTACATGATATCACAAAAGAACCCAAGGACAATCTTATTTTATTTTAGTTTTAATTGCTCAACCCAATACAAACATATATGACCTTAATAAGCAATTCGTTTTTACTAAAACAATATTTTTTGTTTAATCTTTTAATGTATTGTCAACCTTTCGACCTTATACATCAAAACTTAAATATGATTAGTTTATTAAATAGACTAGTACGATTATGATGAATTATCAATTTATAAAAATATTATAAATTAATTTTTTTTCATAAGTTTTAGTACACAAAACTAACATAAAAAGGTTAATTGAATGCTTGACATGTTACAGACATGAGCAGCATTGATACGAGTAGCCACCTTGATATTGCCCGTGGACACAACGTCGGGTTGAAGAGGCGTACGTGGGCACAGAATTGGTTAAGCACAACGCAGTAATACAGGCGATGCGCACAATAAGGGGGACCATTAGACGATTAGGATTATTATAATTAATTAACTTATTTTCTTTGTTGTTTCTCTATTCGTGTAAGGCTATATATAGCCTCAATGAATTTAATAAAATATTATCAGTATTTTATCTCAATCGGCTCCCTCTACCTCTGTTCTTTCTCTTCTTCTTCTTCTTCTTCTTCTTCTTCTTCTTCTTCTTCTTCTTCTTCTTCTTCAACCTCTTTGAAATTAACCATATCAATGGTATCAAATCCATGGATACCCGAGGCAAGTCTAATGTTGAGTTTCGTAATGATGTCAAGGAAACTCTCACACGATATGAGACGGGCTTCGACCAAGTTGGCTCTACCTTGCAAGCCGTGCTCATAGAGTTGCAGGCCTTACGTGCAGCTTGTAACACACTTGAGATTAATCCATTTGCAAGGGATGAAACCGCACACCCTCAACCTCACAGTTCTCGATCAAACCCAAACCACCCTTATTCACACCTAAAGCTATCGTTCCCTAAATTTGCTAGTGAGGATCCCACTGATTGGATTTATAAGGCAGAGCAATATTTTGAATTCACCAACATTGCTCCCGACCAGTAAGTGCAGTTGGCTTCCTTCCATCTAAAAGGCATTGCCTTGTAATGGCATCGGTGGCTTACCAAATTTCATGGACCACTCACCAAGGATGAGTTCACCAAGGCTACACAACTAAGATTTGAACCAACAGACTACGAGGACCCTTCTAAGGCCTCGTCTCTCCTTAAACATACCACTAGCGTCGTAGCCTATTAGGAATCCTTTGAAAAGCTTTCCCATAAGGTTGATGGCTTACCAGAAGAATTTCTAATTGGTTGCTTCATTTTTGGATTGAAATTCACATTGATGTTAAAATCAAGCAACCTAGAACATTGGTTGATGCCATTGGAGTATCCAGGCTGATTGAAGAAAGAAATTTGTTACAAAAGAAGTCTACTTAAAACCCTCACTATTAGCCTCATTCAATGCCACCAAAGAAACCACCCAATACCACTGCTGGTGTGTTAGAACCTCCACCCCCAACAACGTTCAATTCCAGCTCAACCAATGGCCTTCCGACGAATTACCAACCAAGAAGCACATGAACGATGAGATAAGGGATTATGTTACTACTATGATGAGAAATTTGTTACTGGCCATCGCTATCCATGGTCACAACTATTTATGATGGAGGATTCAACCCAAGATCACACAGACAACATTGAAGAAACCCTAATGGAGTAAGAGTATCATAAAGTGATACCTGAAATTTCCTTTCATGCCATAGCAGGCACTGAACACCCACAAACCATGCATATCATGGGAAAGTTGGGAAATAAGAAGGTATTAGTACTAATAGATAGGGGTAGTGCACATAATTTCATTGATCAAACCTTAACTTCTCCGTTTGGATTGACCATAGTCAAAGGTAAGAAACTAGAGGTAATGATGGCTAACCGTGAGAAAATAGAATATGTTGGGCAATGTTGCAATCTCACCTTCACTATTCAAGGGTATCTAGTCACTACATATTATTATGTTCTTCCAATTACAGCATACTAATTGGTCTTAGGGGTTTAATGGCTTGAAACCCTCAGTCCCATTCTAATGGATTATAAGAAATTCACCATAAGCTTCATGGTAGAAGGAACCTCTCATAAGTTCCAAGTGTTAGGACGAGCCAACATTACAGCTCTGACTAGCAAGGAATGCAATGGTTTACAAGGTACTGGGTTGTTTCTCTAGATAATGCATGTTAGCAACCACAAGGGTCAATCCAAAGCATACCCTCTAAAGATAGGTAAGCTATTGGCTGAGTTTCCTCAGGTATTTGAATCTTCAATCAGCTTAGTACCAAGGCGATTGCATGATCATCGAATTCCCTTGCAACCTTGCTCAAGACCAATAAATATACGACCCTATCGTTACCCTTATTATCAAAAAAACTAAAATATAAAAGATGGTGCTAAAGCTCTTACAATCTAGTTTCATAAGGCCAAGTAATAGTCTATTTTTCATCACCAATCTTGTTAGTTAAGAAAACATATGGAGCTTGGCGATTCTGTGTGGACTATAGAGCTCTTAATGTAATCACTATCAAGGATAAGTATCTTATACGTGTCATAGATGAATTATTAGATGAACTTCATGGGGCCAAGATTTACTCTAAACTAGACCTACATTCAGGGGTACTATTAAATATGATTTCATGAAAATGACATTCCTAAGACAGCCTTTAGGATGCATAAAGGCCATTATGAATTCCTAGTGATGCCATTTGGCCTCACCAATGCCACAACCACCTTCCAAAATCTCATAAATGATATCTTTTGGCCCTACCTTAAGAAATTCATCTTGGTTTTCTTTGATGATATCCTAGTATACTCCAGATCATGGAAGGATCAAAGCATGCATTTACAAACTATTCTACAAATACTAGTAGCTAACAATTTGTTTGCAAAATAATCTAAGTGTTAATTTGGTGTGTTACAGGTACAATACTTGGGTCACTTTATTTTAGAACAAGGAGTCTCGGTTCATCCAGCAAAAATTCGTGATATCATTGAATGGCTAACACCAACCACATCCAAAGGAGTCAGAGAGTTCCTCGGGTTGGTAGGTTATTATAGAAAATTCATTCGATAGTTTTGTGGAATAACAACACCCTTAACCCATCTACTGAGTTAGGAAGGGTTCGAATGGAATGAGGCTACAACAATGGCCTTCCAACAATTAAAGGTAGCTTTAACCTCCCCTCACATCTTACGCCTACCAAACTTTACTCAAATATTTGTGATCAAATGTGATGGTAGTGGAATTTGCCTCAGGGTCATCCTTATCCAAGAGAATAGACCAATGGCTTATTTTAGTACCGCACTCAAGGGATCAGCCTTAACATTATTCACCTATGAAAAGGATATGCTAGTTGTGGTTAAAGCCATCAAGATATGGCATCCTTACTTATTAGGAAGACCATTCATGGTACGCACTGATAAAAAAGTCTCAAATAGTTATTGAAACAACATATCACAACACCAGTGTAGACACGTTGGCTACCAAAACTTCTTGATTATGACTATGAAATTGAGTACAAACGTGGTTCAAAAAATCAAGGTGTAGACTCCTTATCATGTGTGGTAGAGTTCCAATTTCTATCTATCTCTTAGCCCCGAGCAGATTGGTGGCTCGTGTTAAAAAAAGAAGTCCAACAAAACTCTTTTATGAGAGACTCATATCCAAAACTTTCTCTTCAAATGTCCACAAGCTATGTCAATGTAATGGAGTATAGTTCAAAGGAGACAAGGTGTATTTGAGCTCACAATCTTGTTTAATTCCCTAGATATTGGTTGATTGCCATTCATCACCTATTAGGGGGCATTTTAGGTTTCATAAAACCCTCTATTATATCAAACAAAATTTTTATTGGTCTAACATGTGCAAAAGGGTGAAGGAATTCTTGCACTTTTGTAATGTATGCCAACGGTCCAAGACTGATTGTATGAAACCAACAGGATTGTTGTAACCCTTATCAATTCCTACCAAAATATGGGCTGAAATTTCAATGGACTTTATTGAACAATTACCACCATCTAAAGGAAATATCGTGATCATGGTAGTTATGGATCGCTAGACAAAATATGTCTATTTCATTTCCATAAAAAACCTATTTATTGCAATGATTGTGGCCAATGTAGTGTTCCTACACGATATTCCAACAACCATAGTGAGCAATCAAGATAAGGTATTCATCAATTCATTTTGGTGAGCTTTGTTCCAACTGAAAAGAACCATATTATGCATGAGCTCAAGCTACCACCCCCAAAAAGATGGTCAGATAGAGGTTGTCAACCGCACTCTGAAGCAATACTTATGTTGTTTCACTAGTGAGAAACCATGGAAATGGGTTGGGTGGATACCCTGGATTGAATTCACCTATAACACCTCAACACATTCATCCACCAAAATGACTCCATTTGAAGCAGTTTATGGAATTCCACCACCACATCTATTATCTTATATTCCAGGCACCTCCAACGTTCAAAAAGTAGATGAATATGTGACTTGTGCCATAACCTTTTACAAACTTAGAATCGAATGAAATATTAGGCTGATCAACACTGGCGAGAGCTTTCCTTCCTCGAAGGAGATTATGTTTACTTAAAACTCCAACCCTATAGACAAAATTTTATGGCCTTTCGTTCATCCATGAAGCTTGCACCACATTTGTTTAGGCTTTACAAAATCATTGCACGAGTTGATCATATGGCTTACAAATTGGCTCTTCCAATTGATTCCCACATACATGATGTATTTCATGTCAACATGTTAAATAAGCAAGTGGGACCAGTTACTTCAAGCTCCATCCAACTTCCCCCAATCTCTTATCATGACACTATCATGTCTCAACTTAAAGCCATCCTAGCTCACCATGTGATCCAGAAGAGGAAGCCACATGAGAAAATGAATGGTGTTTTACTAAATCCTACCCTGATTAGAGTAGCATTGATACGAGCAACCACCTTGATGTTGGTTAACATGGTATAGCAACACAAGAAATATGGGGGTATAATTGGTTAACATGGTATAGCAACGCAAGCAATGCGCATGACAGAGGGACCAATAGATGGTTAGGATTGTCAGAGTTAGTTAGCTTATTTTATTTGTTGTTTCTCTGTCCATATAAGGCTATATATAGCCTTAATGAATTTGATAAAGGATTATCAATAATTTATCTCAATTAGCTCCTTCTACCTCTATTTCCTCTCTTCTTCTTCTTCTTCTTCTTCTTCAACCTCCCTGAAATTAACCATATCAGTTACTTCATTTTAATACTGATTAAATATTAGTTATATATGTTTTTATCTTCATTTTTAGTTTACCAATTGTTGTTAATAATTACATATTAAAATAAAATAAAAATTATGTAATTATCATGTAAGGTTTTGTGGTTTGTGTTGATATTCTTATGTACAAAATATTGAATCTATTTTATTTCATGTTTCTATCATTCTCTATAAAAAGGTTGATCACTAATGATTCAATATCACATACACAAGTAAGACACATATAATATATTTGCATGATACATACATTCATATATTTTGGGTTTGTATATAATATGGATGTTTAGGGTATGTATTTGCATTAAATGATCAAGAAAGTATTTGTAGAAAAATACTTAGCTTTTTTGAAATAAAAAATTAATATGGAATTTGCCGATACCTCAAGGAGGGTTCAATAACGTGCGAGGGTTAGGTGAGATGTGCTAAGTAAGGTTCTTCAGTAGCTACGGATCTCGTCAAGTCATCAACAAGGCCTTGTCCAGTAGTGAGCGAGCAATCCAAGATACTAATATTTTCTATAAATATCCCCCAATATATTATATTACGTGTAAACTTTGGAAATTTTAAAACTTAGTTTTTAATTTCTTTTACAACTCAATAGTACCAATGATACACTTCAAATGGTTTTGTAAAAACTTGTTTTTTTGGGGTTTAATTAAAAATAATTTAAATTAAGAAATAGTTGTGTATCTAGGTTCATGTGCATGCAAGTTGTCCTAACCTAGATTATTTCTTTCGTAATTTATCACATCACGTGGTGGAACTCCGAGGACAAGTTAGATCAACTTATATCAGGTGTTTATGTTGACAACTTTAACAACTTAGGTGTAGTTGAGTATGGTGCTCCAATCAATAGATGTATATTCATTTTTTATTTCCTTAAGTTACGAAATGTTGATTCATATTAAATTTCTTGTTGTTAGTGATTTCAGTTGCAACTCATGTATGTTGTTACTTAGGTACTGGATCTCTATAAGCAATTTATTTCATATTCTTCCATTTTAATATAGCCTATTCATGATTAGGATTCTCTCTTTTTTGCATCAATTACACATTTGCGTGGTCATGATTTATTAATTTAATTGTTAAGTTTTCAATAAGTTATTTTTATTGAACTTGAACTTAATTTTTTTTCTATGATTGTTATTTGATTTGATTTACTTCTTTCACTTTTGAATCAACTTGCTAGATTTTTTTATTAAATTTGTTATAGGACACATTTTATATTTGTGTTATTTGTGCTAACTTTTTAGGTGCTAAGATTGATGTGTTCGTAGTTGATGGACTCGGGTTAATTGAAGTATTGGTCTAGACAAGAATTGCTACCTTGGGAGACTGTGAAAAGAGTGATGACTCATTAGCATAATGCACTAGGGGTAAGGGTAGTCTAAGATTTTCTTTGTACTAAACATTGATTTTTATAGTGGATAGGTTAGTTGATATAAGGATTAATATTTTTTCTCGTAGGTTGTATTAACCTAATTTTTTAACCTAAATATCGTGTGTCAATTCTTTATGTTCAACGTTTAATTTTTGTACTTGATTGCATGCCTGATCGTTTTATGCTTTAATTTTTAATTGGTAAAAATTTAAATTACAACCTATTCACCCACTCTAAGTTGTTAAATATATAATTTAGAACTTACAATTGATATCAAAGCCAATATTTGATTAGCTTAGTATTGATCCAAGCATTTTATTATGGATCATTTTATAAAAGGTGATAACTCAGATGGTGGGTTTTTTACTCTTCTTTTATTCTCTATAAGTTTAATGTTAAAAACTTTGAAGTGTGATTTCTTGAATATCTTATAACCAATGAAGAGAATAGTAGTTTACGTGATACAGATAGAGAATGAAAATGAAGAGTATGATTAAACTAAAATTTTCTTTATTTTCTTTTGTATTTGAAATAATGACTTTTACTGCCAAAAAATGCTTAAGTTGCATTTTTTGTGCCACACGGACATAGTTTCCGTTAGGCCTCATCAACGACTTGCCCACATGGGTTGAGTGGGTGTAGGTAGCGCACATGGGTAGCGTTTAAGTCCCTAGGCTACGTGCGTGAATGCGTGGGCACCTATAAAATCAATACAAGGCATCGGCTAGGAAGGAAATTATTTTTCTCTTACCATTTTGTGTTTCCTTTCTTCACAGAGCTTATTCTATGAGTCTTCCAAGTTCAACCGATAAGTTTTTCTTTTATTTCACTACAATATAATTTCTATCTAGAGCACTAAACATGTTACATCAGAATTGGTATCAAAGTTAAAGTTTATGTTGCAACTCAAATGGCGACATTTGACAACCAAACCCTTAGTGATGGTAGTGATGATGCGAAGAATCTAAGGGCTACGATGGCTAGTCTTGGGAGTAGGTTCGAGCAACGGATTGAAGAAGTGTTTCAAGACGTTTAACAATCACTCCAGCATACCACTAGTCAAATTCAAGCTTAGCTGAATGACATCCAAAACACCTTCGACCTCGTGGCAAGTAAATCCTTCGGGAAATAGAATCCATGCCACTTGAGAACCCATCACGCCCACAATTCAATCTCCTCCATAAGAAGTCATTTCATGCAGAATCAAATGAATAATTTGCAACACCATAAAGACTGAGCCTTATAAACTATGGATTCAATGGAGGGGCCTTAGAATGGACAAGCTACATAATCATCAATGAGATAGCCAATTCTATTAATCGACACCATAAGAAGTAGAATTATAGGCTTAACATCGATCTCCCTACCTTCGTTAGTCATTCCTATATGGAAGAGTTTTTAGATTGGTTGGCTACTATCGAAAACTTCTTTGATTATATTGAGATACCCAAAGAAGGTTAAGCTGGTGGCTTACAAGCTCATGTGGGGTGCCCCTGCCTAGTGGGAGCACATAAAGAATGAAAGGATACTAAGAGGAAAGACACCAATCAACTCTTAGGAAAGGATGAAAAAATTGATGGTGCAAAAGTTTCTACCTACGGATTATAAATAGCTCCTCTACCAACAGTATTTAGTTCCAACAAGGGAGAAGGAGTGTCAATGAGTACACTGAGGAAATTCATGCTACTTGGATTGCGATCAAACATGTGGGAAAGGGAACCTCATAGGGTAGCCATATATTTGTAGGGTTAGAATTCCCCTAATAGAGATAGGCTAAAATTGAGCCAAACCCTCTAGACTATCAGTTAAGCAAATATCATGGCCTTGAAAGTGGAAAATCAGCTAGCCAAACCCCAAAAATCCACACCATTTGGATCCCGTTTGAATGACTCTTCCATCAGTAAAAACTTGGGTGATTTCCCATCTAAGTTTACCCCATCTGCTGCAACAGAAACAACACTAAAAGCTTTCATACCTAAATAGGAAGCCAATAACCAAAATAACCTCCAACCTAAGCCTAACCTCTATGCTAGGCCACCAACCATCAATTGCTATCAGTAGAGACACCGATCCAATGAATGCCCACAGGGCGTGCATCTAATTTGATCAATGAATTTGAGAATTTGGATGATGAGTTTGATCCACTATCACTTAAGGATCTGGAAGGAACATAACCCACTCAAGGTGATGAAAGTGATAGGACTATAAATTGCATAATATAGAAGGTGTTGCTTTCCTCAAAATAGCCAACACCGTTACAAAGGCATGCCATTTTCAAAACAAGGTGCATAATTTAGTAGAAGTTATGTGATGTCATTGTTGATAGTGATAGTACTAAAAATATTATCTCACAGGCACTGGTAAATTCCTTAGGAATGAGCACTAATCCCCACCCTCATCCCTACAAAATAGGATGCATTAAGAAAGGGAATGAGGTTAAGGTGCAAGAGGTGTGTAGAGTACCATTTTCCATTGGAAAATTTTACAAAGATGAAGTATACTGTGATGTAGTTGAAATGGATGTCAGTCAAATTATTTTAGGGAGCCCTGGCAGTATGACGTGGATGCCATCCATAAAGGCATGCCAAACATCATCATCTTTACTTGGAAGGGTACCAAGATTACCCTACTCCCTATAAAGAAAAGCTCCTTAGACCCTACCAAGCATACATCCAAGCCAAAAATGCTTCTTAACTGCAACCCTAACATATTTGACAATGAACTTAGGAAAGCTAAGGTGGTAATAGAGTTAGTCCGTAAAGAATAGGATATTATCACTCATACTATCCCTAATGTTGTTAAAGAATTATTATCTACCTATAGTGACCTCACACCAACTGATCTACCAAACACCTTACCCTCCATTAAGAGACATCCAGTACCAAATAGATTTCATACCTAGTAGAAACTTGCCCAATTTACCCCACTATAGGATGAACTCTAAAGAAGATGAGCTCATACTGGAGATAATGGAAGATCTCTTGGGTAAGTACCTCATCTAATAAAGCAAGAGTCCATATGCTATGCTTGCATCGCTTTTACCCAAGAAGGATGGAATGATGTGGATATGCGTTGATAGTAGGGCTATTAACAAGATCACTATCAAGTATAGGTTCCCTATTTCTAGAATATAAGACATGCTTGAAAAATTACAAGGCTCTTATCTTTTCTAAGCTTGATCTTTGTAGTGGGTACCACCAAATTTGAATCAGGAAGGGAGATGAATGTAAGATAACTTTTAAGACTAAGGAAGGCCTATGAATGGCTTGTCATACCATTTAGCTTGTGTAGTGCTCCAAGCACCTTCATGAGGTTGATGCATCATATTTTGAATCCTTTCAATGGTATTTGTGTGATAGTGTACTTCAATGACATCCTAGTTATAACAAACGACCTGACGTGCACTTGGAACACTAACAGGTTGTCCTAGAGACATTGAGAAAGCACAAGCTCTTTCTCAACCTTAAGAAGTGGGAGTTTATAACTACCATGCTCATTTTCCAAGAGTATATTATCACTTCCGAGGGGATCTTAGTGGACACAAAGAAGATTGATACTATTCAATCATGGCCTACCCCTACGTCAATACATGAAGTCATGAGTTTTCATGGCCTAGCAACATTCTACATGAGGTTTGTGAAGGACTTTAGCTCTATTGTAGCACCTATAACAAACTATCTCAAGAAAGGATAGTTCTATTGTAATATCTTACATGCTTTCTTTTCTTTCTTGTAGCATGTATATAACTATCTAATCATTACTTATGCTATATTAAATTAATATTCTTGCTTTTTTGTTATTTTATATTTCTTCTACTTGTTATCTGCATGCCAATTTAGTGTGAGTCTTCAAGGAGTATGTATTTCTTTATCCAAATTATATACTGGGTGTTGGACTCTTTGATTGTTTGTTATACAATGTTTAATTGCATGTTGTGTGATGTTTGAGGTATTTATACATGTTATTAACCTGGACAAGAACCTATGAGGCACACCATCACTAGTGTTTTAATGCAAATTTTTTTTTTCATATCTATTGATTATTTTAGTTGTTGTTGAATTGAGCATGTTACTTTTTTTACTTCCATTGTATAATTTGATTAATTCATATTTATGAGGTCTACTTGGCTAAATTGGTATGAAGCTCATAAAAAGATTCCATAGGTTGACATCTCTACCAGGGCTTGGTTACCTATTTGAGTCAAAAGAATAATTGGTCTTTGTGTAATTGTTCCTAGAAATGTGAATCTTTAAGTCGAGTATCAACATTAGTAGGTGGTTGTTGCCTGATCCCATCAAATTTCAATTCTTTGAGCAATACTTTTCTTTGAGGTTTACTCTTGTTATATAATTATGTTCAAGATATATGGAATTCATCTACACAATAGCTTGTTTTCTTAACTTTTATAAAACAATCCTTCCTTTTTTTTTACAATATCCAATAAACATATATACTTGGTTGTAGCATGTTGAAGGTGGATCAAGTTTAGTGATAAGAGGCAAGAGTTCATTGAAGGACTACTTGTTCTACCCACATATATCGTTGCTATAAGAGGTTGATCTTTGCTAAGATAATTGGCCACTGGGGTTTGTTACTCTTCTTATCCATTCTTAGGACTTTAAACGACCCTATTCCCAAAGTTAGGTACTTATGACATTTGTTACGGTCGGAAAATAATTTCATGTTAATAACTCTTATTTTGTGTACTTGGTAGAGATGACTATCCAAAATATTTCTTCACAGAAAGATCCAACTTCCAATGCTTTCCCATTTGTAATCTTGCATATGGAAGACATGAATCAAAATGATGGCGGATGCATTCTTAGGAGAAAAATACTACATCAGGCAATAACTCACTAGGTCAAGGTGACCACAGAGGTTGAGGTGCCTAACATGACTCAAGTTCCTCCTCTAACTAAGGACTTTGTTATAAAGGATGGGCTCCAAACATAAGTCTTCGTAACGCACCATATCCAACCATTTTCCCTTATGCCTAGTGGCTAGACTCACTAAGTTGACTAGCCTTGGCACTCCGAGGTTAACAAAGAAGTCTAGAAGACTTAAGGCTGTTATTGAGGAATATCCTTTTGAAGCTCAGACTTTCCTTTATCCTATAGAAGATGCTACCAGGGTTACCATATCTGAAAAGAACTATGCCCTAGGTTCACTTGAGCAGGCTTAAGAAGATAATCAATAAATCACTAGTGCATTAGAAAACACGACCTAGGACAAGAGTCGATTCCAAGAAGAGTTGGCTAGGAAGAATTCTGAATTGGAGTGGCTAGGAGATGAGATATATACATTGACTTCCTAGATTGAATTAGTAATACAACATGTTGGAGGTGTGTACCTTAACTCAAAAGATTTCTAGGCTGATACAAGAATTGCTTAGGCTAAAAAATTTGAGTCTACTAAGAGAAGATTTAGGAAGTTCTACCGCAATTTAGCTCTTCCCCACTACAACTTGTCAAATTATACCAAGGCTATAACTGAATATGGAGAGTATGATGAAAACTTAGACATTGAAAGGAGTGAAACCCCATCTAAAGCGATATTCCAAACATTTTTAGGTATTAAGAGTGAGATATAGCCCTAGGTAATTGTCATGACTCAAGGAGAAATGTATGTAATACCTATCACTATTGTTCTATCGAAGAATGCCAACAGAAATGATTTTCACAAGAGTTAGGACTTAAACCACTTATATCTTACTTTTTGCTTTGTATTTTTTTTGTTTTTTGGCCAAAGTGTTATGAATTGGATTTTACTTTGTTGCTTTAGAAGCATTACACTTTGAACAAAATAATATCAAAAATTTCTTTAGACATTTTTATGTTGTACACTTTACATTTTTATTTTTTTTGTTAATACGAAACTTGTATACCCCTTGTTACTAACCTTGTATCTATTTTTGGAACTTAGAGTGGAAGTGTACCCTTAATGCTTTGCAATCTTAATAGAACACCCTTAGCGATTGAGCAACCTTGGGTGATCACACTTAGCATTGTCGCAACCTTGATAGTACATACTTAACCTTGTTGTAACCTTGGGAGATCATACTTAGGGTTTTGATAACCTTTGGCAAACATAATTAGGACCTTGGAAATCTTGGAACTTATAGGAAAAACTTGATACTTATGAAAAATTCCTTGGGATTTAAATTATAGGA
Organism: Hippophae gyantsensis; assembly: GCA_030763125.1. Lineage (NCBI taxonomy): Eukaryota > Viridiplantae > Streptophyta > Magnoliopsida > Rosales > Elaeagnaceae > Hippophae > Hippophae gyantsensis. The sequence continues at coordinate 26,878,604 of CM061035.1, read as the reverse complement.
TTGGAGTATGTCAACCCAAGTTACTAAGGATGAAGATGACATCAACACCCAACATGGGTCCAGGAGAGTCCTAGATGAATCTTGATGAGACAGATAATCACAAAGGTGGGATCGAGAATGGATGATGTGTGATGAATGACATACCAAGATGAAACTGGCGGTAGCCCATCGATGATTTGGTACCCTTAAAGTTCTTGGGTTCATCATCAATTTTTCTCTTAAGAGGGAAATTCTTTAACCCACTCATGTGATGGCTAACCATATCTTCGACATTGATTATCACTACCATAATTTTGATTATCTCTTTGTATGACAATTATGGAATATTTTTTTCCAATTTAGCACACAAGGGTCCCATATGGAAACCATGGAGGAATGTGTTGATTACTAATAAGTCTGAATAGTTTTTAACCTGAATCTTCTCCTTGTTGAAGCAATCAAAGAATTTCTTAAGTGACTCATTTTTCCTTCTGAGTCAGCCCCATTAGATATGTTAAAGTTTTTGACAGTTTTTTCTTTATTGAGAAATGAGTGAGGAATTGCCTTGCAAACTCTATGAAGTTTCCAATTATTCTCGGCTCAAATGTCCTATACCAAACTCTAGCCTTCCTTGTGAGTATCATAAAAATGCTCTACAGTTGACACCATTACTGTGAGCATAGAGATTCACCCAATCTTTGAATAGGTCAAGATGGTCTAACGATCCAAAGGACTCGTTATAAGTCCCACTGGAATGGTGTTTGAATTTTCCACCCAATGGAATAGATAATACCTCTAAGATGAAAAGAGCATGAGTAGAGTTTACGTAGTCTAGATCTCATTTCTCCCCATCTAGTCTTTACTCCATCTTGGGGAGTTAGTGTTCAAAATATCCCATTGGTGGTGTATAAATAGGATGATCGCCTACTCATAAAGCTACTTATTTGTTATGGTCAAAGTCAGTGACATCTCTAAAGAAGCTTTCTTGGCCAAAATAGGCATGACACTTGGCCTCAAGGTAATTCCCCAAGCCTGTGCATTTGGTGCATAAGTTTTCCAAGTCTAGTTAGCTTTCAACAGCTTGGTCGTTGGTGGCTAAGTGTACTAGAGGTAGGGTGTCATCACTATTCCAATTGTGTGCATCCAAATCTTGTGGATCCTTAACACGATGATCCAATATGGTATGGATTGGGCCTTTTGAGTTATCGATGATGTTGGATAATTATTGTTGCTCTTTTAGAGTGCCATACCCTAATGGTCCTAATGATAGTGAATGGCTCACTAAGGTACTGGGCTGCCCCAAAAATTGCATTTAGAGCCACTTCAATTGCTCCATCATGTCTTCTATCTTTCCCAACCTTTGATCCATAGTTTCTTAGGCCTAATGCCTCTCTTAGTTCTCTTAGTCTTATTTGGTGATGATGGATTGCTCACCTAAGCCTCCACATACTCCTCGTCTTGTAGGGGTGGTGGAGAGTTCTAAGAACTCATTCTAAGGACTTGACGAATCAAACACGTTGTTAGGAGAGAATTTAATGAAGAACATGCGACAAATAGAGCGAAGAACATATAGAATGTTTTGAATGTTCTTGAGTATTCACTAGCTCAACACCAAATCTTTTTCCCACAGACGATGCCATATATTGAAGTTGATGTTTTATTAGGTCGCATTCTTTGGACATGTAAACTTGCAAGTCACTAGAAAATCACCTCAAAAAGGGCGATACTAGTGGGTGTCGTATCTACTATGATACTTAAGTTAGTTTATGAGAGAAAAATTAAGATCATAAGAGGTTTGAGAGAATTTTATCGATGAGTTTATGCATTTCGACATACAATTTATATTTATGATTATCTATTTATAAGTTTTGGCAAAGAGCATATTAATAAATAATCAATATTAATTAATTAATTTTTAAATATTAAATTATTTATAATATTAATGATTGTTCATAAATATAATATGAATATAATCATTAATATTTATTTTATATTATATAATAAAATATATATCTGAAATGCAACCATTTAATTTTTTAAAATTGATGTGAACTAATTAAATAGGACCCTGGTAATTTTTCTATCGAACAATTGTGAATGTGAATGAATAAAATGAGAAGAAATAAATAATGAGAAAGGAAAAGAAAGAAGAGTATTCTTAATATATCAATTACATGAATTTGTATAATTTGATCATTAGCCATCTATCTATATATATATATATATATATATATAAGTTCTGAAATATACACGTAGATTTTAAAATATAATTTCTACATAAATGATGAATATGTCATTATCGACTGTAAAGTTTTTGAAAAAAAATCACAAACATAATAAAATTCTATCAAAAATATGAATTATTTTATAAGACTTTATAAAATATCAAAATAATCAATTATTTATTTTTAAACTAATTTTTTATTTAATACATATATTTTTAAATATATAAAATATTTATATTAATCAATAAATTTATTAATTAATTAAAATATTATATAATAAAATATATATTTTAATTCTATAATAAGTAGTTAAAAGGTATGAAATAATTAAGTATATTATCTAATTGTAACTATTATAAATAGATAAATATCGACAGTATGAAAATAAATTTTATTGATTATTTTTTAAAAAATATATATATGTATAACAAGCATGCTACAAAAGAAGAAAAAGAGAGAACATATTCTCTTCTACAGAAGTGAGAAAAATTAAATTTACTTGTTCTATATATACTAGGGGTGTCTATTGGTCTGATTTTGGGGAAATAAATTTAATTGAATTGGACTGTTTATATTACTTGGATCGGACCGGACTGTTTGATTTAGAAAATCGTTCGATCCGGTCTGGTCCAATTTTTGGTTTGGTTCAGTTTTTGGACATTTTTAATGAAAAATAATGTGAAAATTTTAATATATTATTAAATCGGTCCGGTTTGGTTTGACCGGATTAAAAATTAATACAAATCGGACCGAACCGTTTAAAAAACGGTTTTAATAAATACAAACTGGACTGAACTGTTTGATTTGTAAAACCGTTCAGTTCTGTCTAGTTCGATCCGATTTTTCAGTTTGGTCCGATCTGGACCAATTTATAACCTCAGTTTTTATTAGTAACAAATTTATATAGTCACAATTATTAAATGATCGTAATCTAATTAAAATAATTGAGTTATTAATCTTTTTAAAACCAAAATCAAATAATATATTGTGTGTTATTCATTTAAAAAATACAAAAATTAATTTGTAATTTTTTCATTTCTCTATAAATTTAATTTCACATATTTTCTCTCTTTTACACCACACACCTAATTTTTGTATCAAAATTTTTTTTTCTCTCCCAATTTTTTTCTTTTTTCCTCTTTTTTTTCTTTTCCCTCTATCTTTTTCCCCCTTTTCCCCAGCTCACTCATGCCATGGTTTCCATTTCGTGTAGCACCCTTGATTTCTTCTTCCTTTTCCCTTGTCGTGCACCTCCCCTCTCCAACCATTTCTTTTCGTTTGGTTTCCATTTCGTAACCACCCCTGATCTCTTCTTCCTTTTCCAATGTCGTGCACCTCCCTTTGCTAACTGTTTCTTTTCGTTGTCACTCGCAATCCAACTCTAGGTATGTGTGATAACCTTATGTTTACGAAGATAATTATTGCCAATCCACTTACTTCCATGATTGACTTGACAATAATTTAAACTATTTATTGTATTTTATTTTCTTGTTTTAATTTTGATTTTAATTTTTTATTTATCAAAATAGGTGACTGGTTAACAATAATTTAAAATGTGTATACATTATAGCTCAATCATTAAGGAATTTACAATGATAGTGAAGTTGATGAGATGCAGAGTAAGTGTGTAGATTCACAAATCGATTCTTATAACTGTAGCTCACCATCTATACAGAAAGAGGCCTTAGTTGTATGCATTGCCCATAAAATTTTCTCATTCGGTAAAACTAACCAACTCTTAACTATCTATTATTCTTTCAACCTTAGCATCATGATATGGTGTCTTATATCAAAAGAGGATACTTTAGTAATTCAAGTAGGTTGTATATCATATTTTATGTTGCTTGCTTGATTGATTGAATCGTTAATGGCTATTCTTTATAGATATTAGTAATGATAGAGAGACAAAATCATTTGCAAATTTTCATATACTTCACAAATTAGCTTCCTTTAATACATACTCCCTTAGGGAGAGATAGAAACAAATATAGGAGCGAGAGAAATGTGAGGTCAAGAAAATATGAGTGAGTACAAAATTATGAGTATATATCTCTCGTACAAGTCTTGAAGTATTTTAAAAAATTTCCTTCCTTTGCAAATTGTAGTCCAGTTCAAACCTCAACCAAAATTGCATAGAGCTGCTTACTAGCTCACCAATTACAGTCGTGGGAAGTGAGTATATTACAAAACCTAACTATATTACAAAAATTGATTATTATAAGGTTCTTTTTGTAAGGAATTATGTTTTTTTTAATAAATTAGCTTTCTGTTTTATATTTGATTTTTTTTTAAAACAACAATTTGTTTGGTAACAAATTTTGTTTATATTTTTTATTTTAAAATATATAACACAAAAAAATCGTTTAGAAAAACTAGTTCAGTGTTATATGTTCTATTATTTTCTGCTTTTATATATTTTCAATTTTATACTTATGTTTATTTTTTAGTCTCAATTTTATTTAGCTTTTGTTGAAAAAGATGATACAAAAGAGTTTTTTTCTTCTTCTTTAAAATAACAGTTGAAGACTCAATATACAATGATGGGATTGAAACCCATGCCTTTTAAGTTTGCACTACAAGGCAATGATAATAGAAAAGAGTTAGGGCCATGATCTTTGTGAAAATGAGGTATTATAATATAAATTGAAATTTATTTGTAGAATCTTTGAAATCTAAAATAGAAAACAAAGCATTGAAAGCTATATTTTTTCAAGTTTTCAAGTTCTAACATTAGGTCAAAAATTAAGTAAAATTCATTCTTAAGTAAAATGAAAAGTGAATATAATTGGTTACTAAACAACATTAAATTCAAAAACTTGAGTTTTAACATAGAAAATATTCCACCCACATGATGCCACATCATTCTGCCACTTCAATTACCATTTCTTCTTTGCTCTTATCATTTTACCCCATTTGCCTTAATTTAATTATATAGAAGTTCTGAATAATAATTTATCTGAAAATGTATGCTCAAAATGTGTAAAGATACGCTGAAGAATGAAGGAGAAAAATAAAATTTAAAAAATATTAATTTTATTTGCAATAAAAAAAGTTATGAAATTTAAAGGAAGATATTGTCGTAAAATAATAATAGAAGGGGTCTAATTATGGGGTGTTTTATCGTTTTAAAAAATCTCAATGAATTCTATAATAATTTTCCCAATTTTAAATTGAAATGCCATAGAATTTTCCTGAGATAAATACATTAAATAAGTAAATAATTATATTTATTATTTAGATAATGTAATATGTAATAATCTCAACTCTAAGACGTACTTATTTTTCTTTACTCATTGGTTGGTTTTCCCTGGGTTGAGTTTTCTAGGTTGAAGTCACTACTTGAGTTGTGAACTCTAACACAATAAACACAGAAGATTTGAATTCCACTTAAACTATTGATATCTTTAATTTAATTTTCAATTGCATAAAAGCTGAAATACACATGATAAGCTGGAACACATGATTTCTTCGGAGGTAAAGTTGTTACATCTAATTGATCAAAAACCATTATCAAAAGGTAAGGTATTTTCACAGTAGTTTAGTTAGATGGAAGAAACAAGAAAAACAAAATCTATTTCCAATATAGACAAAACATAATGCTGCTTTTGTATAGATCTTTGGAGAAGGGTTTCATTTTTTGTTTGGTTTCATCTTTCTGCTACCTACTCTCACCTCCACTTCTTACCAACTTACCATTGCATACCTTCTTTGATTCCTATCAGGAAACGTCTAAGACTCGCCTATTCCTCTGTTCATATTTGCTTAACTATGTTGTTCATACTTTTGGTATTGTAAAGTTCCGAATTCTTCCATCTGGAATGAATTGTGCCTCCCCCACTATAGTCAATACCTGAGGTACTGACATACCCCCAGAGATAACAAGCTCTACAGCACATGAAAACGAAAAGATAAGATGCCTTAAACTCCATAACTCTATGTTTTATGCACATAAACGTTTTCACATAAGAAGTTTTACCAATCCCTTCTCGAACAGACAGATTCGGCTTTAGTATGTCCTTAGAGCTGATAAGGAATATGTCTCCAAGATAAAGGTGGTTGGTTGGTACATAAACACATGAGAGTTCCTCTTCACCCATGCTACGGCGAAGTATAACTGTAGAAGTGATGAATCCAAATGCATACTCCCCGATACGTGGATGCCTTACTATAGCTACTTCCTTAAAGGCATTAGTGTTTTGATCTATAAAAAATGGCAAGCAGTTTTTATAAATTTATAATTAAGTTTTGAAACCTAGAAGTTATAGTTAAGATTGAAAAATGAATGTTTGAGCATTACCTGGTGATATTGCGGCACTTATTTGCTTTGAGGCTACATAGATATAGCTTATAAGTGGCATTTTCCTTATGATGTATTCGCCAAGAGCTAGAACAGAAGCTCCCAACCATGATGACATGAAAATGCCAACAAGAAAAATGAATAAAATGGAGGTAACGAAACCAAGGCCTGCATATTCAAATGTCACATTTACACTTGCATGTCATCGGAATTAGTCAGCTTGAACTAATTAAGTGGTTTGCGACACCAATGACCCTGACTTGATAACAATAACTAATAAGCATCCTCAAAAGACTCTTCAACGATGTCTACAATAAAAATAAAATTATAATCCTTACCAAAAATGTCGATTCCTAGATGATCGTAAATTGGAGAGAAGAAACTATCCACAAAATGAATAAATACCCATGTGATGTAAAATGTAACGGTTAATGGAAGAAGAATGACACTGCAAAGAAAGTTGGATGTTTATCAACCATATATAATAAAACTCTTTTATCAATTGTGGCATTATTTTTAGATTACTATAACTGATAAAACCTAGCCTGAAGTCGATTATATGTATATGCTATGTATAAACTAACATACTATTTTAAAGCCAAATTGATTATATACAATATATACATATTATTTTGGGATTCAAATCAGGTCCTACATGCCACACTTCTCAATCATATCTTGCATTAGATCCGTTTTGAAAATAGTTTATTGTCAAGAAGCAATACAATTCGGAATCATTATTTTCTCACAAAAAAAACCAAAACAGTGCTCGTAGTTGTAGATGTGTGTTGTATTGTTTGTAGTTGAAACTTAATAGGTTGAAATTTAGATGCCACAAGGAACGTATTGTTGAAAATCAACACCAACATAATAATTAAAGATGTAGAGAAATAAATGAAGTGGTTGAAAGAAGTAGAGAAATAAATGAAGTGGTTGAAGGAAGTAGAGAAATAAATAAAGTGGTTGTAGGAAGTAGAGAAATAAATGAAGTGGTGAAGGTTGTAGAAAAGAGAAGTGTATAGATAATATTTGTGTGGCTAGGATTATTTCTTAGTTTTTTATTTGTATGGTGTAGATTGCATGGTGAGGACTATAAATAGCCTACCTTGCATTTGGTTTATTCATTTCATCAAAAACAAATAAGTCTTTGTATTCTTAGTTTGAGTGTGAGTTGAGAGCTTTCTCTTTAAGTGTTTGTATTTTTCTTTAATTTGTGAGTTGCCTTTGAAAGGTATTATAGTGGGTATAATACAAGTAGTTTGTTTACTTGTTTGGATCTAATATTAATAAATTTAGAGTTATTTATTCTAAATTTTACTCAACAATTGGTATCAGAGCGGGACGGTCAGGGATCGCTCTTAGTGGAGTTATCTTGAGTCGTGAGGAGTGTGGTACTCTGCAAGTTTATTAGTTAAGCTTGTTCGGTATAGTCGAAGTCTTGCCGACACGATGAGTGATCTTCAAGTAGTTGGAGGAATCAAGAAGCTCAACAACAAAAACTATAACACATGGGCAACATGTATGGAGTCTTACCTACAAGGTCAAGACTTGTGGGAGGTTGTTGGTGGTGATGAAGTTACACAACCAACAGTGGAAGATGCAAACGGCATCTTATGGAAATGGAAAATTAAAGTAGGCAAAGCGATGTTTGCTTTGAAGACCACAGTTGAAGAAGAAATGTTGGAGCACATTCGGGATGTAAAAACACCAAAGGAAGCATGGGATACTCTTGTTACACTCTTTTCAAAGAAGAATGATACAAGTTTGCAACTTCTGAAGAACGAGTTACTATCAATGGTGCAATGCGACATGACGATTTTCCAATACTTTCACAAGGTAAAGTCGTTATGCCGCGAAATTTTAGAGTTAGATCCAAAAGCTCCTATTGGGGAAACGAGGATAAAGAGAATAATTATTCATGGTTTGAGACCCAAATATCGAGGGTTTGTTACCGCTATACAAGGATGGCCGACACAACCATCTCTTGTTGAGTTTGAGAATTTGTTAACCAGTCAAGAAGCTATGGCTAAGCAAATGGGAGGAATTTCACTGAAGGGTGAAGAAGAAGTGCTCTACACCAGCAAAAGCAAAGGGACCTTCAAGCGATACAATGAAAATGGATATAAAAATGATGGCGACAAAGGAAAAATTCCTCAAAGAAAAGGAGGCTTTCGTCCAGGGGGAGCTTGGAAGAACCGCAATAACAATAGAAAATTTGACGGTGAATGTTACAATTGCAGGAAGATGGGTCACATGGCAAAAGATTGTTGGAGTAAGAAAAAGCCTGTTGAAAGCAATACAACTACTTCCACTTCTAAGGAGCATAGCGAAGATGGTTGGGATGCCGAAGCATTATTCGCTACAGAGGAAGAAGAATTGGCTCTTATGGTGACAATTTCAAAACAGATTGACTACAAGAATGACTGGATCGTAGATTCAGGCTGCTCAAATCATATGACAGGTGATAAACAGAAATTGGAAAGCATGTCTGAGTACAAGGGAGGTCGTGTAGTTGTGACAGCTGACAACTCAAGGTTACCGATAGCCCACATAGGTAAGACGATAGTTATGCCTCGATATAGTACTAACCAAGTACCACTTCAAGATGTTTATCATGTCCCAAGAATGAAGAAAAATTTGCTATCTGTGGCTCAGTTAACATCATTAGGCCACTATGTCTTGTTCGGTCCCCAAGATGTGAAGGTGTATCATGATCTCAAAATCTCAGAAATACCGACAATGGAGGGGCAACAATTGGAATCAGTCTACGTGATGTCAGCAGAATCTGCATATGTAGACAAGACAAGAAGAAATGAGACAGCAGATCTATGGCATATGCGGTTAGGTCATGTTAGCTATTCCAAGCTAAGTGTGATGGTGAAGAAGTCGATGCTTAAGGGCTTCCTCAACTAGATGTATTTGGTCCTGTTAATCAACCATATGAGGAATCGAAGTTTAAAGCAAAAGAACCATTGGAGTTAGTTCACTCTGATGTATTCGGTCCTGTTAAGCAACCATCAATTGGCGGTATGAGATACATGGTGACATTCATTGATGACTTCTCAAGGTATGTGTGGGTTTTCTTTATGAAAGAAAAATCTGACGTATTCTCAAAGTTTAAAGAGTTTAGAGAATCAACTGAAGGAGAAGTTGGAAAGAAGATCCGTTGCTTACGCATTGACAATGGCGGAGAATATAGCTCAAGCGAGTTCTCTCAATACCTAAGGGAATGTCGAATACGTCATCAGTACACTTGTGCCAACACACCACAACAAAATGCTGTAACAGAGAGAAAGAACCGACATCTTGTAGAAATTGGTCGGAGTATGCTACATGAAAAGAATGTACCTAGGAGGTTTTGGGCTGAAGCGATGAAGACTGCAGCCTTTGTGATCAATAGACTCCCTCAACCAAGGTTAGAATTTGTTTCACCCTTTGAGAAATTATGGAACATGAAACCTATAGTTAGCTATTTTCGAGTATTTGGCTGTGTTATGTATTTGTTCCTGATCATTTACGGAGCAAATTTGACAAGAAAGCTGTTAGATGTATCTTTGTGGGATACGACAGTCAGAGAAAAGGGTGGAAATGTTGTGATCCAACGAGTGAAAGATGCTACACTTCACGAGATGTGGTGTTCGATGAAGCATCTTCTTGGTGGTCATCAGAGAAGGAAGCATCGCTAGACTCAAGAGAATTTGGAGATAAGCTGCAACAAAAGATGGGGGAGCATACTATTCAATTCCAACCAAGTTTAGATGAATCCAAAGATCCAGACGATGATGGTGCCGAACAAAGAGTAACTCAGAATCCTTGGCAAACTGGCATATATCAACAACTAAATGAAGAAATGGGCCTAGTGAAATAGAAGAATCAACTCCACAATCTCAACTCCGTAGGTCAACTCCACAATCTCAACTCCGTAGGTCAACAAGAACACGAAGGCCAAATCCCAAATATGCCAATGGAGCCATAATTGAAGAAGCAATAGAACCTGAGACGTTTGAAGAAGCATCACAAAGATTTGAGTGGATGACAGTTATGAAAGAAGAGATCGATGCACTTCAGCAAAATCAAACTTGGGATCTGGTGCGAAAGCCAAGAGATGTGAAACCCATATCCTGCAAGTGGGTTTACAAGATAAAGCGCAGACCAGATGGGTCAATCGAGAGGTACAAGGCACGATTGGTAGCTTGTGGTTTCTCTCAACAGTATGGACTAGACTATGATGAAACGTTTAGTCCAGTGGCAAAACTTACAACTGTTCGAGTCCTACTTGCACTTGCAGCAAACAAAGATTGGAAGTTGTGGCAGATGGATGTGAAGAATGCTTTTCTTCATGGAGAGTTGGATCGGGAGATCTACATGATCCAACCAATGGGTTTTCAGAGCCAAGATCATCCTGAATATGTGTGTAAGTTGCGGAAAGCACTCTACGGATTAAAACAAGCACCTAGGGCATGGTATGGTAAGATTGTTGAATTTCTAACACAAAGTGGTTATTCAGTAACACCTGTAGATTCCAGCTTGTTTGTTAAAGCCAATGAAGGAAAGCTAGCTATTGTGCTAGTGTATGTGGATGACTTAATCATAACTAGTGATAATGAGACAGAGATTCTTCGAACAAAGGAGAATTTGTCAGTCTGTTTCCAAATGAAAGAACTTGGCCAGCTCAAGCACTTCCTTGGTTTAGAGATTGATCGCACACAAGAAGGAATATTTCTTTGTCAGCAAAAATATTCCAAAGATTTGATGAAGCGGTTCGGAATGCTTGAATGCAAACTAATTTCGACGCCGATGGAGCCAAATGCCAACATTGTGTGCACATGAAGGAAAAGATTTGGAAGATGTGACAATGTATCGAAAATTGCTAGGCAGTCTGATCTACTTAACCTTAACTCGGCCTGATATTTCTTATGCAGTTAGTGTAATGAGTCGGTACATGCAAAATCCAAAGAAGCCACACTTGAAAGCAGTTCGACGAATATTGAGATATGTGAAGAGTACAATTAACTATGGTCTTTTGTACAAGAAAGGTGGAGACAACAAGTTAGTTGGTTACTACGATGCAGACTATGCAGGAGATCATGACACCAGGAGATCAACAACTGGGTATGTGTTTAAGTTGGGTTCTGGAACAATTTCTTGGTGTAGCAAGAGACAACCAACGGTATCATTATCAACCACTGAAGCTGAGTATCGAGCAGCGGCAATGGTAGCTCAAGAGTATACATGGTTGATACAACTAATGAATAATCTACATCAACTAGTAGATTATGCAGTGCCGTTGTACTGTGATAATCAATCGACAATTCATTTGGCAGAGAATCCGGTCTTTCATGCAAGAACTAAGCATGTTGAAGTACACTATCACTTTATCAGAGAAAAGGTTCTGCAAGAAGAAATTGAAATGAGGCAAATCAAGACAGATGATCAAGTTGCGGACTTGTTCACAAAAAGCTTAAGCGTTGGCAAGTTCGAAATGTTTCGCCGTCAGCTTGACACAGTAAAATAGTGAGAGTTAGTGTTGAGGGGAAGTGTTGAAAATCAACACCAACATAATAATTAAAGATGTAGGGAAATAAATGAAGTGGTTGAAAGAAGTAGAGAAATAAATGAAGTGGTTGAAGGAAGTAGAGAAATAAATGAAGTGGTTGTAGGAAGTAGAGAAATAAATGAAGTGGTGAAGGTTGTAGAAAAGAGAAGTGTGTAGATAATATTTGTATGGTTAGGATTATTTCTTAGTTTTATATTTGTATGGTGTAGATTGCATGGTGAGGACTATAAATAGCCTACCTTGCATTTGGTTTATTCATTCCATTAAAAACAAATAAGTCTTTGTATTCTTAGTTTGAGTGTGAGTTGAGAGCTTTCTCTTTGAGTGTGAGTTGAGAGCTTTCTCTTTGAGTGTTTATATTTTTCTTTAATTTATGAGTTGACTTTGAAAGGTGTTATAGTGGGTATAATACAAGTAGTTTGTTTACTTGTTTGGATCTAATATTAATAAATTTAGAGTTATTTATTCTAAATTTTACTCAAGAGGTATTACTGCAACAAAAAAAAAATCTAGAAGATGAAGATAACTTACCATCCTGTCATAAATTTTCTGGATACCCAATTACGAATGACTTTATAAAATGCCTGCATAATTGTACAACACAAAAAGCATTATTTTAGATAAGTACAACAAACAACAAACCATATAATATTCTAGAATTCATGCAATATACAAAGAAAGTATTGAATTCGGTCAATCAGTTTTGATTTACTTATTTCAATTAAAAAAAATAGGAAAGAAAACAGAAAGATTGAGAATTAAATCCACTTTTTGGCCATTTATTTATTAAATGATACTTTCCCTTTTAGATATGATATGACAAAAGAAATGGAAAATAGAAAAGTAGGAACGAAGACAAAAGAGAAGCAGAGAGAGCGTGAATGTAGACAGACAGACATACCTCTCGACCAGAGTGAAGAGAAATGGGAGGCGGTGGAGGGATCGTTGGGGATGAGGGTTTGGAGTCAACATTTTCAGAAATACCACCAACTGGGATTAGAAGCTCTTGATCTCTATCTCTCTCTCTCGTCGCCATTTTTGTTTTCAGGTTCGTAGTTAGACGTTTTTGGGTCTTTCTCTTTCTTCCTCTATCGACCCGTGAGTGTAACCAACAATATTGAGCCTAAGAATAGCAATACTCGGACATCTTTTAACTGAATTTCAATATTGATCCTTCTTGTCAGTTCAACCAAAAGACATTTGTATTTTTTAAAAAAGTTTTAATTGGATTTCGCAATCTCTTTCTTAAATAATCACTTTTATAAATATAATTATATTTTATATAATATATATTTTTTTCTATAACACAAAAAATAACACTTTTAAAACTCATAATAATAAATATAACATTTCAATAATATTAAATAAATATTTAATATTAAATTAATCTAAATAACTATAATTTAATTTAACGAATATAATTAAATAGTTTAAAAAAAATTATATATCTTATTTTTTAAAATAATTAAAGTGGAAATGATGATACTTATATGTTTATAAGTTAAAATGTTTTTATTTTTATTTTTTTTTTATATTTTTTTCATGTTTTAAAATATTATATATACACATATTTTTTTATATTTAACATAAAAAAATACATGTTTTTTAAGAGTTAAAAATAAAATAATATAAATAACTATATTATAAAAATTAAAGAATAGTTTTAATAAAAATAAATATGCGAGTTTAGCCATCTTATACTTAAAATAATAACAGTAAAAATAGTTTTATTTTTATATTTAAAATTTTATTTTATTTTCATACAATTATTTTTAGATAAAAATAAAGATTTATTATCTTACACTTAAAGTGTATATACTTAGTTTATGTGAATTCTATAAATCAGATTTATAAAATATACGTATGTATAGTATACATGTTATGTATAAAATATGTCAATTCAATCATATATATATATATATTATATATGCTATTTAAAATCTAGTTTTAAAATAAAATTACATCCATAATATTTAAACAAAAAGTAAAAAATACATCAAATTATTATAAAATCCCCATCAACATATCTATGGTGTAATGAATAATTTTTTTAAACGTTATTATTTAATTATTATGATTCTTCGTTTAATTAAGTTCGGTTTTTTAATAAAAAATATGATAAATATTTAATAAAATTTAATTTAAGATTTTTAATTTTTAAATGACAATAAAACTTTTAACAATAATATCATATATATAGATTTAGGTCTTGAAGAAAACTTTTTAAAACATAAAAAAGCATACCTAAGATCACCCTAAATTAATTTTAAATGAAAAAATTAATGTGATATATCTAAATCTATGTATGCTAGAATACATCACAAATTAATTATTATGATAATTATTTATTTAAAAAAAATCTTATGTGAAAGAAATTCTCATGCCATTTAAGTAGAAAAGAAGAAGAATAAAAACGGTCAGGATTTTTCAAAAGAGAGAAAATAAAGAAAAAATTGTTTTGTTGTTGATAAACCAGTCATCATTCATTCAAATAAAATGTTGAAAATTACAATCTATATAGCCTTCAATTCCAACAAATCCCAAACTTCAATTGGAGCATCCCAGTTCCATACATGTATCCCATTTCCTTCTAAAGCAAAAGCAGCAACTTTATTTACCACCCTATTAGATTCTGTCCTCCTAAACAACATAATTGAATTAAATTCCCTCAAGAAATACCTAATTTTCTATACTAATACACCTTCTAGTGCTAAACACTCACTCTCCATGTTAATTATAGAAAAACCAAGCTTTGAATCAGATTCATACAAAACATTACCAAACCCTCGCACCTTAGCAAAATTTACTGCAAGTAGAATTGCCTGAAGTTCAGCTCCCAACACAGAAATGCAGTTCCCTCTTGATTCAAGAATGGTTAACACAACATTACCATACTCGTCTCTAAAAACCATACTTCACTAACTTTCTCACCCTTAGCAGAACCATCTGTGTTAGCATTAAGCCTACCGCAAGGAAGCTTTTCCCATTGCAGCCCCTGTCTCTTTACACCCTACCCATTGTCCTGCTTTAAATTGGAATTAATAAAATCTCTTACCAAAAATCATACCATTCCAACAAGGCCATCATAGTCTCATCTTTCTTACCAAGCACCAACTCATTTATGTTATGCCATACAAACTAGCATAAATAACAGAAATGACTCAGCTCCTCACCACAACATTGAACCCACATGCTATTGAAAACATCAACAAAACTACTTCTCATACACAAGCTTAGTTTATTGCAAAAGACTGAATTCTTTCATACCTTTATAGTCAAACTGCATTTCCATAAGCTATGTGGTATATCCTCATAACCACCATTGCACACACGATACCATGCATCCTCTACCACCTTTCTCCTGCATAAGATAGATAAAACAGGCAAAATATTCTTGCATTTCCATAAGCTATGTGGTATATCCTTATAACCATCATTACACACAGGACACCATGCATCCTCTATCACCTTTCTCCTACATAAGATAGACATAACATGCAGAAGATTCTTGCAAGCTTTCCACACAAACATTTTAACCTTGTTAGGCACACACAAAGACCGCACCTGAGACCACCATGCTTGTTGTGACAGATAACTACCTAGCACCATAATCATTCCAAAGAGCCATCAATCTAAGTTCATCAGCCTGCTAATACCCACTTTTTACATTATATACACCATCTGAACACCTAAATCAAATAAGTCTATCGATATACCTCCTTCCACATAGAGGAATACTCACAATAAGAGCTGCCTTCCTGTCATCAAATCACCTTCTTACCAATTTACCATCCTATGTTCCATTATGATTTATTAGAACAGCCATAACAACATTATCATCCAGCACCTTAGGAGAACTCACACTCGATATTGTCCTAAGTAACCACTTCTTATATGTCAACACCTTCACACCACTTCTCACATGTCACCTTGTGCCCATTCTGATCAGCTCTCTTCCCCAAGCCAAACTTTTCAATAAAAACGAAGAATGACCAAGAACGTTTTCCTCCAAAATACCACAATGTGGGAAGTACTTCCCTTTCAACCCCTTTGACACAAGAGAATTAGGATCCTCCACACTTTTTTTTTCAACAAAGCTTGGTTAAACAAAACCAAGTTATTAAATCCAAGTCCACCAAGAGCCTTAGGCTTGCACAACTTCTCCCATGATAGCCAATGCAAGGTTCTCTTATCAATCTCAAAAACCCACCAAAATGTAGCCATTAAACTATAAATATCCTCACAAAGTTCACTTGGCAACCTAAAATAGGTCATAGTATATGTTGGGATTGACTGCACAATAACCTTTAAGAGCACTTCTTTCCCAGCATAGGATAATGATTTTTCTTTCCAAGCTTTGAGCTTCATATATGCCCTCTTTTTCAACTGTCCAAACATCCTCTTTTTATTTCTTCCAGCTAAGGTGGGCAGCTCAAGGTTCCCTTCATGGAAATTGAACCTAGGATTACCTAAAATCCCTCACATCAGTTGCTTAGCTTGTCACTTGTATGAGGACTAAAACAAAATAGAGATTTGTCCAAATTCACCCTCTGTCCAGATGACTTTTCTTATATTAGCAATACCTCCTTAAGCTTGTTACATGAAGCCCTACAAACTTCCATGAAAATGAAATTATCACTTTCAAAAGACACATGAGAAACCTTTGGACACCTTTTAGCCACAACAATACCATTGATACATCCATCAAACTCAGCTTTCCTCAATAAACTAGACAAACACTCTGTACAGAGTATAAACAGGTAAGGAGACAAAGAATCACCTTGCCTTAACCCTCTTGAAGGTTTGAAATACCAATTTGGTACGAGCAAAACATATGACATAAAGGTCACAAAATTAAAAATTAACCTCACCCACCTATTTTCAAAACTAAGTTTCTTCGTTATGACCTTCAAAAATCTCCATTCTATTCTATCATAAGCTTTGCACATATCTAGTTTCATATAAACCTTATAACACTTTCCCCTCAAACACATCTTATTTGTACAACTTCAAATGCAATATAAGCATTATCAGTAATAAATCTATTTGGTAAAAAAACACTCTAAGATTTAGAGATTACCTCAAAGAGCACTCTCTTCATCCTATTAGTTATGTATTTTACAACAAGCTCGTACAACATGTTACATAAACTAATAGGTCTAAACTATGAAACCATCTTAGGCTTATGCACTTTAGAGATCAAGGAAATTAGAGTGTGATTTTTACTTTTCAAAGATGCACTCCTAAAAGGTAAAAATCCTTAATCACCTCCTCATTCGATCAATGCCAAAATAGAATTCCTCAAGCGTTAACTACTTTTTCTCATAGAAAAACTACCATCACCTCTATCTTGTCCAATCATAAGAACAGTATCAAATCTTGACATTTTCTCATCAATAAGCATGAAAATAGGAAAACTCTCAAACCATAAAGAATTAACATAAGCCTTGTCCAATCTCACATGTGCATTACAACCTATTCTACTATTCCAGGTATAACAGTATCCCTCAAAAGCCACTTCATGCAACATACACCTTATTTTTCCTAAGTTGGTCATCCTAGCTTGTTATCTCATTAAAATACCAATGACCAGCCAATGGACCCATTATTCCCAACCAACATTCTCAACAAACCTCATGAATGATGGTGTTCTTATTTTTTAGGATTCCTATAGAAACCAACTTGAGCAACACCCTGATGTTGAATGGCTACCATTGTATTTATATGTCGCACAATAAGAAACTTATAGTCACATCTAATTCATTATTCTATAGAAACATACGTCCACCACTTTTACCCCTCATATGTACCTCAAAACCTCCATCCAACCTCAAGTTCACCCTGATTCACCAGCCTGCAACTTTGTTTCCATCAAGAAGACCAAATTGTGTAACTTTTTACTAATTATATCTTACAATGCCTTAAATGTTAGGATATTTCCAAGCAAGAGAATTTATGACTTTGATAGGGCTATGATACGTTCATATGCTCTTGTACTCTTGTTATGAGAGATATGCTCTTGTTTTTCTTCACACATTTCTTTCTGTTTTCTTCATTTTCCTTGTAAGGCTATATATAGCCTAAGAAATGAAATAAAAGAGACATAAGAAATTATACAATCAGCTTTTCCCCTTCTCTGCTTCCTCTTCCTCTCAAAATTATCCACATTAGTGGTATCAAAGTCGAGTTCCGACTATGGACACCCGCAACAAATCCAACGTAGAGTTCCTCAACGAGGTATTGGAAACCTTAGCACGACATGAGTCCAGCTTCGAGCGAGTGGGCGCTGCCTTACAAGTAGTGCTGACCAAGTTGTAAGCCCTTCGTGCTTTTCGAAGCTCACCGAAACCCCATCCATTTTCACGGGATGAACCCTTGCATCCACAAACTTCTCGCCCCAACAATGATTACCCTCATCAACACCTTAAGTTGTCCTTCCCCAAAATTTCTAGAGATAACCTAATCGACTAGATTTATGAGGCCGAACAATACTTCGAATTCAAGAACATCGCACCAGATCAACAGGTGCAGCTAGCTTCCTTCTATCTAGAAGGCATTGCCCTACAATGGCACATATGGCTTGTAAAGTTTTGTGGACTACTCACCTAGAATGAGTTCACCAAGGCAATGTGACTGAGGTTTGGTTCAACCAACTATGAAGACCTTTCAAAGGCCTTAACTCGCCTTAAGCAAAACACAAATAGAGCCACCTACTAGGAATATTTTGAAAAGCTTTTGTAATTACACGAGAAATTAACCCAATAAGCTCGTTTCCTACAAACCTCATTGATGCAAAAGGCTCAACCCATCCCGTAGCTAGTGTGCTTAGGCCACCGCCAACCCAGCGCTTGAACCAAGGTTCAGCTACTCAACCTGTGCCTTTTTGCTATATTTCCAATTGAAAGGCACGCAAATAAAGAGAAAAAGGGTTATGTTATTATTGTGATGAGAGGTTTGTTACTGGCCATTGCTACGCACGATCGCAACTATTCATGATTAAAGATGCACCTCCAATTCACACTGATGAAGGTTCAATCAGAGAACCCAAATACAATCATTTGAGAGAGCTTTATCAGGCTATTAAGCTCTCCGAACATGCATTAGTCTCTTTGGATTCCGCTGTTACTTCATTAGGATCCCACTGTGACGCGTATAAAGTGTTTTAAAGAATAATTGAGAGAGATCAAGTTTCTTGGAATTTATTGATGGCAGCTTTGTATCGGTTTGAGGAATGAGAATTTTCTTTACATGCATTTCGGTCCATGTTATTTGAGAATGTGGAGCCTAGCTCATTTACTTTGGTCAATGTGGTACTTGTTTGTTCTAATTTGCTTACGCATCATGGATTTTGTTTTGGAAAACAAGTTCCTACATACATCTTGAAAACAACATTGATTTCCCTGCAACTTATGATTATTGAAGGATTTAGACCATACAACGTTACAATTGCAGCTTTCCTATCCAATTTCAATCCAAAATCTATTACTAGAGTGACTTTTAATAAGGTGCATTACGATTTTCCTCTTTGGTCTATTAGCATCCTTTTAGATTGAAGACATGTTTCATTTAACATTGCAACATTAAGAGCTCGAATCTCATAGACACAAATGATTCCAATTGATATTAGGTTGCTTTCATGGGAGACTTTTGATGAAGATGTTTCTCCTCTTGATGTAAGATCTGACATAACAATAGCTGGGCTTCTCGAGAAAATAAATTTCACTAGAGATACTAGTGATTACCTATGGTATATGACTAGTGTTGATATAAGTTCATCTGATCTAAAAGAGGGAAAATCCAACTTTGATAGTGTAGTCTACATGTCATGCTATACATGTTTTCGTCAATGGACATTATTCAGGATCAACCTATGGAACAAGGGAGCAGAGGCAATTCACTTTTACTAGACTAGTCAATCTTCGACCTGGAACTAAAAAATCTCATTTCTCAATGTTGCTGTTGGATTACCAAACATTGGATTTCGTTATGGGACTTGGAAAATAGGAATCCCAGGTCCTGTTTTGTTCAATGGCCTTAACAAGAGAAAGAAAGACTTAACATGGTAGATATGGTTCTACCAAGTTGGTCTTACATGAGAGGTAATGAATTTCGTGTCTCCAGATGGAATCTCATCAATAGATTGGATTCGAGGTTCAGTTGCAAGTCAGAGCTCACAACCTCTGACATGGTATAAGGCTTATTTTAATGCACAAAGAGGTAATGAGCCATCGAATTTAGACTTAGGGAGTATGGGAAAGGGTCAAGTATGGGTCAATGGGTATAAGATAGGAAGATATTGGATGACTTATGCAAAAGGTGACTATAACTCATGTAGTTATGCTAGAATTTACTAACCTGTAAAATGTCAACTTGGTTGTGGCCAACTTAACTCAATTTGGTTGTTGGGAATATCTATGAGTGAGAATAGAGATGATTATGACAAGTTATGTGAGCACTTTGGCAAATGCTTGAAACTAGGTTGCAGTGGAGATCATGAGAATCACAAATGTATTGCTCCATTACTTAGATTTTGCTCCTCCCAAAGTGAGGAAGATATGATCAGCTTGGATGAGTATGTTGAGAACATGAAGTCTGACCAGAAGGACATCTATTACATTGTTGTTAATAGTATATCAAGTGCTAAGAGCACATAATTCCTTGAGAAACTACTTGAGAAAAACCTTAAAGTGTTGTTTTTGGTTGATCCTATTGATGAGGTTGTCATCCAGAACACATTGTATTTGTTGGACTACTTGAGGGAAAATAAATCTACATCAGCATGAGTTCCATTTTTAGAAAAAGAACTTATCAATGTTGCAGTGAATATTGATTCGGAGTACAAAAGGATAAGGCATGACGAAAAAGGAACTGGGAAATGGGTGCTTAGGAAGGCCTTTGATGATGAGGAACGTCCTTATCTACCAAGGCATATCATGTATTGACATAGAGAACAATTCAATAACGAAGTTGGTTATAGTTGGATTGATGGACTTAAAGCACATGCTACTGAACATGTGACTGATAAGATGATACATAATACTACTCATATTTTCCTAATATTTTCACCAAATTCTATCCTGATTTTATCCTTGTGGATAAGGATTCTCAAGCGAGGAAGGATTGATACGTTCATATGCTCTTGTGTGCGCATACGTAGGCTCACTTGGGCACAAAGGTTGTTTCATAGGCACAAAGGTTGTTTCAAAGGCACAGAGGTTGTTTCACTGGTTTGTTAGAGGGGATATACTCCTATTTTCCTTTATGCACTTCCTTCTATTTTCTTCATTTTCCTTGTAAGGTTATATATAGCCTAAGAGATGAAATAAATTAGATATTAGAAATTATACAATCGGCTCCTATTCTTCTCTGCTTCCTCTTCCCCTCAAAATTATCCATATCAGGCTAATCTGTAAACCTTGTCAAGTGTTGAACAAAATAAAAAACAACATCAATATTAGCTTGATCTATACCAAAACCCCTAACACCCAAGCTTTCCAATCTTTCCTTCTTTTTTCCCAGAGAGCCTTTTATTCCAAAAACTTTCATTGCATTCTTTTCCATACCACCCTTCCTTTTCTGAGGTATACCATCATTAAGAAAAATAGACTCCATATTCTTTACAAGTTAGAGAGCATTAGAACACCCTATTTCTTAGAAAATACCCACACTCCCATACACTACTAGCCACCTTATCACATACCACAATCATTTTGCTCAAATAATCTTTATTGCTACCAGTTAGTTTAGGAGACATAACTTTAGAAGGCCCAATCAAAGCACCATCCTCTGCATCAACCATATCATCACCATAGCCAACACCAACACTAATACTACCATACTTTTCAAGAAATGTGATAAATATTATTTTATACACATTTTTAGAAATCAATTCATTTATATTTATAAATATTTTATTATTA
The DNA here is from genome assembly GCA_030763125.1 of Hippophae gyantsensis. Taxonomy (NCBI): domain Eukaryota; kingdom Viridiplantae; phylum Streptophyta; class Magnoliopsida; order Rosales; family Elaeagnaceae; genus Hippophae; species Hippophae gyantsensis. Next base: position 26,856,626 of record CM061035.1, on the reverse strand, counting down.
TAATGAGTTAAAATGATTTATTTTGTATTTATTTGAAAAATATTGATTTTTCAAATTTTTTGTGATTATTATTTAATGGGTGGATGTATTCAAAAAATTAGGTGGGTTTCCTTAGTAAGAAAAATACAACTTCTTTCACCCCTCTAGTTTACCAAGTGTCAACTTTTTGAATCAGCATGTCTCACCTTTTATCTCAAATTATGATCATGCTCATTTTACGATCCTGATATGTGTGTATAAGTAATCCTAATACAACTTTAAAACGGATCGGTTTCTCTATACAAATATAAAACAACACTATAAAATACAAAGAATATGAGAATTACACAAAAAATAAGAGAATATCATAATATAGATTTAGAATAATAAAAGTTGGAGGTAAGAATTAAGAAAAAGATTCAAAAGGTAATCAAAGTAAGTGAAAATGAGAATTAATTATATCAATCCTAAGATTTATTCTCTTTTCTTTTATTATTTTCACGAATACTATTATGAATGTATTGTTTTCCATGAGTAGTTATTTTATAATTGAGTGTGGATGATTTCAAAGCCTTAGACATTGATTGTAATATTTAATAAGGTCTGCAATATTCTATTAATCTATTTTTTTATTATGTATTAATTATCATTTTTAATTTTTGTATGAATTTATTTGGTTATTTAAGTGTACAATTAAATAATTAAATAATCAAATTAATTCATCATTAAAAATTTAGTTGATTAGGTACATAATCGCTCGATCAATTTAAATAATTAGTGATAAATTTTTTGCAATAAAAATTAATACTCAAGATAATTAAATCGAGCTTGTGTGTTTAAACTTGATCCAATATGCTTCTTAAAATTAAATGCTTTTGATAAATTAAATTTAGATAGCTTATTCTAGGTTTATTAGAAAGAGTTTGAATTAAAAGTTTGTTTAATTCAACGAATAGGTAAAAAGTTCTTTTTGTGCTTGTGAATTTCTCTAAGTTGATATAATCAAACAATAAGATATTAGGATATGCTTTTGTTGATTTGCAATACATGCTAGTAGTAGAGAATGATTCTACAATCATTCTATTATTCATATCTTTATCATAATCTTTAGATCTTATTTCTATCTTATTAATTTGTACTTGTTAGATTTAATTTTCAGTTTACAAAAGAACCAAGAACTCTATTTTACTAATTTTAGTTCATTTACAAAAAAATTAGTAATTAGGAATATATATTGTTACCAATCATTGTGAGTACGTCAACTCTTGTTATTAAAATTACTTATCACTTATACATGATCACATATACTTGTGATGACTCTATAAAAGTAGAGTCATCAGTACACTTTTTTGCTTAATATTTGTTCATTTTATTCAATAAGTACTACTTTTGGGATTAAAAATATTAAAATACGAACTATATAGTAAAAAGGAATGAAAATATATTTTTTGAGAAATTTTTAAATTTTTTATGGATTTGTTATGAATTTTTTAAGGACCAATCAAAATAGGACAGGTGGATGCCACACAAGAAGGGTTACCACGTGTCAACACGACATTCATTCTGAGTTTCATCATACGGTAAACGAGCGTGCCACGCATCATCACAGGATTTGTCCCTTCGTTCCACCGAGATGCCACACAATCATTATCTAAGAATCACATCATGTCATATGGCGTTGACTCAACACGTGTTGACCAAAACTAGTTTGCCTGCCACACGTTGCATGTTGATTTGTCCAGTGATTCTCCCATGCCACGTGTGATCAATACAAATTATGTACAATGAAAACACAAGTATACACATCACAATAAGTAATAATATGATAAAAATGATCATTTCCACAGAGATTATGTTTTTAAAAACTAATTTTTGAAATTAAGAAAAATAAAAATCAATTATTTATTTTTTTGTACTTTTAGAAAGCACAATTAAATGAATTAAAAATAAATAGTAAATAATTGATTAACTCATAATTGGCAGTTAAAAAGATATATAAGAAAATATCTAAGAATACTTCATCTCCTAATTTTCTAAACATGTGAATCACTAAAATCTCCCCGATATAATTAGCAATCAATTGAATTTAACATAACATGTATTCTTTTATGAGGTAAACTACACACCATATAGTAATTAACCTAGTCACACTCTCATGTCAATTAAATTGCATACTACTTATTAAGTTTATCAATTATGGATCACATACATAAGAATTATACATTTTTACCTAAAAATTATGCATGTTATTTAATCAAAACAAATAATTAAATAATTCTCTCAAATCTATTTAATTTTCTATATTGATCAATTGTTGGCCAAACCATTAATAAAATAAAAATTATATTAAATAATATAATTAAATTACAATCTAATTGGAGTAAAATATTAGATCATCACATGTAAAAAATTAGGTTCATAAGACCCTTAGATTAATGAATTGGTTAGATATAATTTTGTTCATAAAGCTCACATTTTTCATAAAGAAAGATATGAAAATTGATAAATAAAGGAGAAAAAAAATACAATCAATCTCTTGAATTGTAGCACCAATCTCTTTTTAAATCTCCACCAAAATTATATCTCCTTTTGAATTTTCTATATTTTTCTCTCTTCTTAGTACCAAAAACTAATAAAAATTTGATAATTGCTTATTAGGGTTTATAGAGCTATTAGTGGGGTTAAATTAAACTCAAGTGAAATTTGGACTACTAGATCAACTTCAAATGATGGCTGAGATGAACAAAGAGAAAATTAATAGCGTTGGCCAATAGATATCACATGCTACACTGGACATTCACTAGGTGAATCAATGCGTGATGCATGGTGGGGTGGATTGGTCATGGTTAATGCATGCTAAGTCAGCACCACATGGTGTGATGTGATTCACGGATACAAATTTTGTGGTGCCTCGGTGGAAATAATAGAAGAATCGTGTGACAACATATGGTAAGCCCATTGGCCACACTGTGATACTCGAAACAAACACTGTATCGATAGGTAGCACGCCCTACATCACCTGGTACTTGCAATGTTGCGTAATTGGCCCTCTTTGCTTACGTGGAATTTATGTGGTGACGTCTGGTCATCTTCCCTACCCGCGTGATGTCCATGTGACGTGTTCTGGTTGGTCCTATATTAAAAAATTCATAAAATATCGATAAAAATTTGAAAACATAAGAAATTGTTTTTCTAAAAAAATATATTTCATCCCATGTCACTAGAAAGTTCATATTTTAATGTTTTTAACCCTAAAATATTACTTATTGAATAAAATAAATAAATATTAAGTAGAAAAGTGCATTTATGACTCTACTTTCACAAAGTTATCCCACCCCCAAAATTAACTCTTTGCTTGTCCTCAAGTAAAGCCAAATCCAACTAAATAAACTGACATTGGAATATATATATATATATATATATATATATATATATATATATATATATATTAATATATGCATATTTAGTGAAAACTATCCCTCTCAATGGTTGTACAATTCAAAAACAAGGTGGTTCACATATCCATCAATCAACGTTCCATCAATAGAAGGATATGTAAAAATTTTGATGAATTGATTCGTGTGTGTGTTTCATATGATATCATTGATGAGACAAAACCGGCATCGAGTTAGTAATACCAGTTTTGCAGATATTTTAGTTTTATATTTGTAAAACTCTCACAAGTGCACAAATCATTTTATAGAAAATGACAAGTTTACTCTCAAGGTCGATCTAAGGAAGGAATATATGTGGTTTTTAATTTATTATTCAAACTCTTAAAAATGAAATTAAATCCTAAACATTCTGTTACGATATTTTGATTTTTTTGTGTTTCCTGATCTAATAACATAAAAAAATAAACATAGATATGGATTCAATAAACAATTATGCAAATTTTATCATTCATAATAGTAGAGTATTTATGGATATAATAACTAAGTTAATTATGCTTGCTCATATTATTTAGGTTATTAAAGATATAAATAGATATTTATTGATTTTCTATTTTTTATATAAATAACATCTTTGGTGAGGTTAGATATTTTTTGTTAATTAAATAAATCAATTAACACTTATGAGTGATGTTGATAATTAATTTGGTTAATTAAATTAATTCCTTTTTTTCTAGAGATTGAAAATGAATAATTTAAATGTCACATTTGGTAGGATTAGTTATTTTAAACTTTATTCAAAGTGTTCAAATTTTACCTAAGAATTTAATTATTTGAGTATTAACTTTCAAGTTTTAAAATCATTAGTAAAAATATGTTGTCAATACATTTTTGAATAATAGTTCTTATAAATATTTTTGAAATAGAGCTTAACTAACTATCGGACGATTGTACTAACAAATAAAAGAGCACTACTCTAAATCAAAGCAGATAATTAAATCTTAAAGTATAATTTTCAGATTTAAGTTTGTAATAAAAAATAATATATTTATCTCTAACATCCTTATTATAAAATCTTGAATAAAAATATCAATTTATTTTAGAGAAATGTTTTACCTATTTAATATTTCGCAAGCATAACAACGTTATTATTATATCATATTTACAAACAGCCAGACATGTTAAATTTAATCACAGACAAATTAAATATGACATATAGGAGTAAAACATAAAAATAACTATAAAAAATTCATTTTAAAATTATATCTCAAAAGAATCCTTATAGAACTTTGATGCTAGTTCCATTTTTGGAAAACTTTCAAACAAATTTTCATTTCTATTTATTGAATCAAAAACTAGAAATTTACAAAAGTATAACTAGTTCTTCTCAAAAAGAGAACTTTAAAACAAAAAAAAAACTAAGAAAGATTTCTAGATAGAGAAAAGTAGAGAGAGAAGAGGTGAGAAATTATGTGTTTTGAGATCGGGGGGGGGAAGGTCCTATTATAGGTGAGAAAAGGCTTAAAAAGTGGGAAAATATCTCAAAAATTGGTTTTGGATGCATTTGGACAGGCTGGCACGGTGTGGGGAAAGATTTGTAACAGGACGTGGGCTGAGCAGGTGTGTGCTAGCTGTGCACTGGCACACACGGGGGTGCACGGGCGCGTGTTGGCTGGGTATTTTTGTCCATTTCCATTTTTTTTACTTTTCCTCATTTTTTCTCACTTATTTGTATAATAAATGAATACTACACTTTAAATATTGTGATGTATTGCTTCCAATATTTGTCTTTGAGTTTTTAAATTATTTTTGAATGAAAATACCTGAAAAATAAAAAAATACTCGTGATTCTAAAAAGACAAATTTATATAAAAATATGATAAAATCATACAAATGTAAATCTATTTAATCAATAAAGTATATTAAATCATGGTAATTTTAGTATTTTTTAAGCACTCATCAATCATCCAATGCATTCTTGAAATCAACCTAGATAAGCATGCTAATCAATTTAATCTCAGAACAAGTATCATAAGTCTATTATTCACATCTCTCTAATATATATTGATTTGTGTGTGTGTTGCACATGATATCATCCAATGCACTCATGAAATCAACCTATATGAGCATGCTAATCAATATAATCTTAGAACAAGTATTATAAGTCTATTTTCACATCTATTTTCATATCTTTCTCCACTAATATACATATGCACCTAGCTAAAGATCAAAAAGAGCTTTACTTGCTTGTAATGTAAGGCTTAGGTGATGGTCGATAAATGAAACCATTTAGGCTCTTTCCACACTTTAGCTTTCTTTTTATCCATCATGTACTTTTTACCTATAATTGAACTTTTACTTGATATTTTAATGCACCATATCTTATCATTCTTTTCATATTCTTTTATTCCATATCTTTTTTTATAACTTCACAACACCACACTAGAGGGATAATTATGTTATGAGTTTTTTTATAGGATGCATTACATTTCAAATTACTCTATAGCATAACACATGATTGTATTTTTTTTCTTTTCATACAACCTAAAGGTGTAAGGGTAAAGATAATGCTTATTAGTTAGGCACAAAATATGGTTTAAATATACAAAAAGTTCTTAATTGAGCTCAAATGGGTGGCTAAAGATATTAAAAATGTTAGCTTGAAAGGTTCAATCGATCCAAATAAGGCCTAAATCATTTCTCTTGCTATATACTATTTAGAATTTGACCTCAAGGGATGATCAAATGGATTATAAAATATGATAGATCTCATCAACTCGTATAACTCACTACAAATTTTATCTCAATAAGCATACCAAAGTCAATCATGAACATGTGCACAAAAAATTGAATCAATTGATCAAAACTAACAAGTATATCACATAATTAATGTAAGCATCTTAACGAGCATGTTACATTCCTTATTCTAGCCATGAGAACTATTTATATCATCGGATTCATACGGTTCATATCAAGTATGCATTCATTTAGTTTCTTCCATATATTTATCAATTTCTACTCAAATCGTGATTAAAAACATACTAAAAAAATAAAATAATTTTTTTTCTAAAAATTAAAAATATGTACTAAATACTAAAGTAGAGAATGAAGTTCTATTCCCAAACTTAAATTGCACATTATCCCCAATGTGCATTTATAAATATGAAAAAGTAAAAGGAAAAAAAACTCTCTTAATCTTGGCACACCACATTTGTCATTGAAATGCTCAATCTTGTTGTGACATTACTCTTTATATTTATTTACCTAGAAAACAATAATAATAAAAAATATAAGTAAAATAATGTTGTGTTGCCTTCCAACCAGCATCACGTTTAACGTCTTTGACTATATGGTCATATCAAGTCCTAAGGTACATCCCTCTGTGTCCATTTACTATTGAGTTTACTCGAAAATGTTTGATTCTTGAATTATTCAATAATACTTTATGTTCCGATTTAAAAACACGGTACTCAATTCTCTTATCATGCCATTTTTTTCTTTTTGTACTTTTTGGCATTCTTATAAGAACTCTACCATAATTCATTTAATTTATGTATTTGTAGCATCCTTTTCACCTTTCTATTGGACTCTTTCGCTTGCACACTTGATTATGGATGGTAGGGTAAAGGTGTGAGGTCTATCCTTGGTGGCTCTTTAATAGATGGCTTGAGCTTAGATTATATCTCAGTACTCTCCACAACCACGCAAGCGGGGGAGCTGACTAGACGTTGCCACATGGATGCCATGCAAGAAAAGAGGACCAATTATGCCACAAGTTAGCACTATGTTCATTCTAAGTATCACTGCATGGTCAATGGGCTTTCCATGCATCGTCACATGATTCTTCCATTTTTTCCACTAGGATACCATACAATTTTTTTTATTATTATATTACTTATTTTTGATACATATACTTGCACACTCATTACACACAATTTTTGTCGATCAAGTTTTTAGTTCATAGAGTCATCAACTTGCGTTTTTTTAATCGTGTCAAGTTTTTGGCACTACTGTTGGGAATTGGTTTAATAATTCTTCGAGTAATTACTAGTTTTAATTCATTTAATTTTTTCTTCAAAAATATTTTTCTTTTTTTTTTAATTCATTTATTTTTTAGTTTATTATTATTAGTTTTTTTAGTTAAATTTATTTATTTTTAACTTTAATTTTATTTATTTATTTTATCTTTTCATCTATGACTACTATTTTGATCTTTTTGAAGTATTATATATTAAGGGAACATGAATACATATATGGATACAACATACCCTATATAAATGGATTTATTGTACCACACTTTGAGCATTAACAAAGGAATTGGGACTATGCTAATGCTATGGGTGGATTTGAAAGCTAGAGGGTTAGGTATGATCCATATTCTAACATGTATAATGCAAGATGGTTTGATCATCAATATTTTGGGTATTGATGATCAAACCATCTTGCATTATACAAATCTAGTAGGGAATTTCAATATCACACCTAATATTTCATTCTCAATTCCATAACCAACTCCAACCACTCATGATAAGTCTTTTGAGGATTTAGTAAATACCATCGTTGTTAGTACTTTGGAATTTCAACAAGACTACCAAGTGTATCAAGTTATCAAAGAACAATACATTTTAAGGAGAAATATTGTGATATAGGTAAACACAAATTTTAGTGAGGAATCCAGGAAAGGAGTTCAACATCACACCTACTCCACCTAATCAAATAGAGGAAATGCTAGAAGCACAGACATGTATTGAGCTTTCCTCCCAAATAGATGCTAACTCTTGAGAAACCATCAATGCCATTATTATAAAAAGTGATAAGCAATTATAGGAGCCTCAAATAATCCCTACGAATGACATATACAAAGAAAATATTAGTGAGAAGGAAAAGACCATTACCACCAAATAATCCAATGTGACACTAAATGTAGTATTCAAGCCTTCCTTTTTTACTGATGATCCTGCTTTATCTTTTCCAACAAGTTTAACAATTCAATGAAACAGAATCATGAAAAAGAAAATTTGGAGATATTCCACAATGTGCAAATTCACGTACCTCTTATGAAAGATATTAAGAACGAACCTTGGTATGAAGAGTACCTTAAATAACTTTTTCTTACCAAGGACAAGATTAAGGATAACAAAGAGATAGGTGTAAGGGATAATCTATATAGGTTAAAGGATTCATAGGGCAACTAGGGATTCCTAAATCAACAATTAGAGTTTATTGTGATAACAACAATACAATATTCCTAACAAAGAATCCGATGTATCATGAATGTACAAAGCATATAGATATTATGATGCATTTTGTTAGGGATTTAATTACTTATAGACAAGTTGTGAATGATAAAATCCAAACTGAGGATAATTCTACTTATATGTTAACCAAAAAAGTACCATCAACCAAGTTCAAACACTATTTGAGCTTAGTTAGAGGTGCTAGAACTTAAAGTAGTTGTGAGAGGCTTAGTTCACTAAGTTATTTATGTCAAGTTGGAGAATTGAAGAATATGACACAAAAATTACTTCAAGAAATGCTAGCAATTAGAGTTTTCAAATATGTTGGTATGCATGTTAGTTAGCTGTGCTCTCAGCCGTGTATAGAATCTCTTAAATTAGTTATTTTCTTATTATTCTCCTTGTAACTGTTGACTCATGTATTATATAAGGGCTCAATTGTATTTGTACATGTGTCATGTGAGGATTGGTAAATGAGACTAAGAAATGAGTATAAATAGTAGCCACATAGAACCATGGATAAAAATATCAATATCAATGGAAATATCCATCATTCCTCTACTCCGATATTGTTGTACAACAACACCATGACCATTATCATTATCATCATCATTTCCTTATTCATCATCATCATCATTATCTTCTTCTTCTTGGTCACTTTCTTATAAGGTTATAGAGCTATTGCGTTTAGGAGGAACTGATCCTAAACTAGATTCTCCACGTGAACCCTACATTAAAACTTCAAAGGAATCATCTCTATTGATGTCATCACTTCGTACTTCTTCTATTATTACTCTATTAACATCTATACCAATACTATGAGCTTATTCATCAATTTTTGGATTTAGGTTCCCTTTTCTTCATCAAGGGAAATTGGCTTGAGCCATTGATATAATTGATCCTTTTCTTTCTCTCTTACTTCTGTAGCAATATCTAACAAATCAAGAAAATCAGTTTTGAAAACACTTCCCTTTTAAACTTTCATCTCTCTTACTTGCAACTTCTTATCATACAAGAAAAATACAAGTTGCTCCAAGCTACTATAAGCAAGTCTATTGCATTGCTTTATGTGTACAAGGGAAAATGTACTCTAATTTCATTCACATGTTAAAGATGATGTAGTTTGTGAAAGTTTTCTCAATGTAGGTGCATTATTCCCATATATCATCTACCAATAAACTAAAATGTAAGGAATAAATTAAATTGCATTTAAGGCTTATTGAATAAAATCAAATAAATTATAAAATGAAATTATTAAATCTAGAGTCATTATCCTTCCTACAATGGTTGCTCTATCTCTATAATTTTTTATTTTGCATCTTTCAAATGTATCATCTATAAGAGAACTCAAAAAAATCATTTTATCGTATAAGATTTTAAATATATTTATAATAAAATATTATATATGTCGTTCTTACTTTACTTCCAATTTAAGATACTTCACAAGAGTTAGGATCTAATTTATGAAACAATGTATTCATATCGTCAATGAGATTTTGATCTCATCGACACTATGTCTATATTAGTACCTAGGATTTAAGTAGTAGGATGGAAAACAATATATTAATATAGTTAGTGTTAATAAAGCAAAAAATATATAGATATATTTACTAAAGTAATATATTAATTATTATTACATACCAACTGCATGTAATGGATGATAAATCATGTTGTCTCACATACTATTTATAATATCAACAATCCACCTCAATTTTTGGTTCATTAATACCTCTTTTCTATGATTCATTAACTCGTAGACAATGGGCATTATAGAAAAAGCTTCAGTGTCCACTGCATGTAAAATTGTCTATAGTGGCTCATAAATGTGAACATGTTTTATAATACTTTAAAATGTATGGTCTAAAATCAAACTTCCAATTATTTTTTCAGTTTTGGATATACTCAGTTGATGGTTACCTCACTTATCACTAGTAGATAATTGTTTAAGTGTTACTTTTTTCTTGATTAAGCTATCCATTATAATGTAGTTTGTTGTAAAGCGAGTAGCATCAGGATGTATTAAATCTCTTTTACATAAATCTCGCATCTTCGCAAGCAACTAACCATGATTATAAATATTAGATCAAATTCCTTGCATTTTTATGACCTTTGTAACATTTTCTTTTTTTCCAATATCATCAAACATTAGATCAATACAATGTGCTACACATGGTTTCCAACATCATTAATAACATTAATGAATAATTTTAATGTATTTGTGATTCTTGATATTATTGAAAACATCTATTAATTTTAGAAACACAATCATCCCTTTTAAGTAGACAATAAAATTTATGATGGGCAACTTTGGTTGGACCATTAGACATAAGTCTTGTATGTGTTTCAATACTTTTCTTTGAACATATTAACATATTCAATTATTTTTTGTATCTTCATGTACAAATATTTATTTTTAATCTCATAGGTGTTGGAGGTTTTATCGCTTGTCCTATAAAAAAAATTCTTAATTATATTTTTATATAATACTAGTAATTATTGTTTTTATATATTTACTAGTTATCATAAACATTTCAAGCTAGAGAATCTATTTACATCAATTAAATGTCATTTTTGTAATGAACTAAACATTAATGAAAATAACTTTAAAAGATAAATTTTACTAAAAAATAACTTTTTATTGATAATTTATAACATTTAGTAAAAGAACTAAGTACTTACTTATTGAATACCAACTACCATGTTTTTAAAGTGATGAAAAGAAGCCTTGTTCAGAGTTATAGTCTCATAAATAAAAAAACTTAGCAATAGAACGATGTATCTTTTCCTAAATATTATCTTCGAACATACTTTTTACCCTTTTTTGTTTTGCACCTTCAAATTTATACAAAGATGTAGCTATTGGTTATGACTTTCTTATAGATACGTCGAAGTGAAATACTTTGTTGGATACTTACATCATCTCCTAAACTATTATGTTTTTATATTGAATATGTCTCCATCTTTACTCTTTTTCTCTTTTCCATTATGTCATTTTTAATTAATAAATTGTGGTTTGATAATCCTCTATTTTATCAAGAGTCATATCAATCGGATAAGTATCAATAATAGCAGCTTCATCATCATCATCAATTGTTTTATTTTTTGATGACCTCCGAGTATTCCCTTTAACTCTTGTCGTATGTTCTCTCACATGATCTTCTTTCCCATTTTAATAGTTGACTTTTTAATGATTTTTTCAAGAACTTCATGCTTAATTTCTGGAGGCACATTTGAACATGGTTTGGAGTTTTTTTAATTTGAATTAGTCAAATGATATTTGAAACATGTAATTTCACTACTTTGTATTGCAAGGTTTGCATATTGTGCCATTTTTATTTCTTGAAATTGGAGAAGTATGTCTTCAAGTTGGATCTTTAACTCTAGTATTTTGTTCAGATTGTTAGATGTCATAAATAAAGACATGTTTTTCCCAATATATGGATATTAACCTAGTTGTTGTGGCTTTTGGGCTTTATGGATAAATAAAGCTGGTAGGAAGAGAGCTATATATATTGAATTTGTAAAGAATGAGTAGTAATATAAACTTGACAAGAAGAAAGATATATGTATTGAATTTGTAAAGAATGAGTAGGAAAGTATCAAGAATCTTCATATGGAAAGTTATAATTGATTGAGTTGAAAAAGTATGAAAACGAAAGAAATGCATAATCATTATATTCTTGGCATGCACTTTCAACAACAAAAAAGTATTACAGCTCACATGGGCAAGAATATTCTTAGCAGCATGCTACAAATTACTTAGTTCCTATAAACTTTTTTTTTTCATTTAATACATTTCTACCTATATTTTTTATATTTATTTCAATATTATTGAAATTTTCAACAATATTTACGAAAATAACAAAATATATTGAAATCGATTGTAATATTTACACCAATATTTAAAGATAATTACAAATATTTTTGTCAAAAACGATTTCTATCCCCTTTTGATATCCATATTATATGTACGATATTTTCATCCATGCATAAAACCATTTAAGATACAATTTAACGAAACCATTTTCTGCAAGTATTCTTGTGCAAAAGCTGTGAGAGTTTTCTTGGTAGGGTTTAGAGTGTCATTTGCTTGTAACCTTGAACTTTTGACATTGTGAAAGTGCTTGGCCTCCTCATAGATTAGATCAATCATTTAATTATTGAACCACGTACATCGTATGTTTTTTTACGCAATTTTCATATATTGATTTTGTGTTCTTGCTGATATAAGTAGAGTTCATCGTTCTTGACAGAATCACAATATAAACCATGAACATTATCTATAAAAACATACTTTCATCAGCGATCTTACATATAAGTTTATTAAATAAATAATCAACACTTTTTTTTATTTTTTATTTTTGCTACTACACTTTCTTTCTTGGTAGTGGTTTTGAGTGTCATTTGCTTGTTGTAACCTTGAACTTTTGACTAGTGAAATTGCTTGGTCCTGTCCTGGACTAGATCAATCATTTGATTGATTGAATCACGTATATAGTGTGTTTTCTTGCACAATTTTCATATATGGATCTTGTGTTCTTGTTGATAAAAGTAGAATTCATCGTTATAGACAAGGTTAAATCACAACATAAATCAAGAACGTTAACTATAAAAACATCTACACTTCATCCGCCATCTTATATATGAGTTTATTAAATACATAATCAACACTTTCTTTTTTGGTAGTGGTTTTGAGAGTACCATTTGCTTGTAACCATGAAATTTTGATATAGTGAAATTGTTGGCCTTCTCGTGGACCAGATCAATCATTTTATTGACTGAATCATGTACATCGTGTGTTTTCTTGCGCAACTTTCATAGACTGATCCAGTGTTCTTGCTGGTAGAAGTAGAGTTCATTGTTCTTGACAAAGGTAAAATCACAACATAAACCATGAACATATATAATTATAAAAACATTCACACTTCATCAGCCACGTTACAAATAAGTTTATTAAATTAAATACATAATCAACACTCTTTTTTTTTTTTTGCTACCACATACAGACCAAGCAAGCTTCGAAATGGAAGAAAAAAAACATCATACACAAATGAAAAGCATTAAGAAAGAACATAAATGAAATAAAGAACTTATCTTTATTAGCCAATGCAATACAATAATTAAATCTCGTATGTTTTAGGTACTTTCACAGGGATACAACATAAACCGTAACATATATAATTATAAAAACATTCACACTTCATCAGCCATCTTACATATAAGTTCATTAAATACATAGTCAACACTTTCTTTTATTTTTTGCTAGTACATAGAGACCAAGCTTCGAAAAGGAAGAAAAAAACATTATACACAAATGAAAATCGGTTAGAATAGAAAGAACATAAATGCAATAAAGAACTTATCTTTATTAGCCAATGCAATACAATATATGTTTTAGGTACTTTCACCGGGATAATTGCAGCCATTGTAGCCTGAGAAAATAAATTAAAAAGAAAGAGAAATAGATTGGGTTATTTATGAAAAGTTCATTCATATCTATTGATCTGTTATGAATAAAAAGCCGATTGTGAGAGAGAACTTACTGGGATTGTTAGAAGAAAGAGTAGCTGTTCGAGAGAAATCACAATTCCATGGATTCCGACCAGAAGATTGATAATAGAGATTCATGGCATAAGTAGCATGTGATGTCACTGTGTTTGGTTCAAAACAAGCACCACCTACTTGTATTGGGCTGCAATCAATCCCATGACCACACACGTAATCTAAATTTGCCTGCAATTCTGCTTCTGATACTCCAGCTTTTGGAACACACCATGCTTTCTTCGTAGGCTTCGGTTTATTTACTTGGTTATTTGGTGCTTTTGTTGGGCTTCTTCTTGGTGTATTTGGACTCTGCCCAAAAATAAAATAAAATAAGATACATTAATTTTTCTACTAATAAATTATAATCTGAATATGAGAAAAGTGAAAACCTCACCTGACTGGTGCTCTTAGAAAGCCCAACGTCATAAGTAATAGAAAGATCGGGCTTGAACAACCCAAAAGCTCTTTCAGAAGCAGGACCAGGCTTCAAATCCTCATCATATAGAGCAAACAAATATGTATCCACTGACTTCCCAGGCATCAAAGGAGTTCCAACCTTTGATCGGAGATGAGCAATCAAATTACCATTATAGGCTTTAGCATTCTCAACACTAGGACCCACCTCATTGCTATCTCCTTTATAAGGCCAACCAGTCTCAGCCACCACAATCTCAACTTTCTTGAACCCCATTGAGTTCAAAGCAGACCTTACCGCATCAACCTGACATAAAAGGATTATATCATGTGATGTGATTATAATAAGGCTACAAGTTCGATCTAAATATATATTAGTCAAGATATGTTACCTTTTCTACGGGTTAGGTTGTTACAGCGCATCAAAGTATTATTAGAAGAGAAATGTTAGGAACTCTCTTTCATGTATATCTTTATATATTTTATAATAAAAAAATTCTATTAACCACAATTTATAACATTATTGATATAATATTTAATTATAAATTAAAAAAATAAATCATATTATTTTCACTATAAAATCTCCCATCTTTATTTTTTTTTCATTTTGAGAAAATTATAATTTTAGCGCATGTCATTATGTTATTCAAATAAATGTACAAAAGAAAGAGAAGTCTGTCAAACATTCCTCCTCTTATAAATAACACAAATTCAATGGTAGAAATTACGTTGAAAAAAAGAAGAATAGAAAGATATGTTTTGCTTTTGCTGTAATATTAAAGAAAATGTTAAATTAATTAGAAAACATTTGACACATCTGCTGCTTTCAGATTGAAGTGCAAATAAAATGTTTCTTCGTGGGAGTGTTTTCTTTTAAAAGCACTTTTATTCAAATCACTTGTAACGTATAGACAGATCCTAAGTTTCTATCTGAATTGATCTTACCTGAGCATCAAACATGTTCATGTACTTGATCTTTGTTTTTGGATCATAGCGTCCGGCGTTCGGTTGGAATAGACAATACGCCAGCGTTTCAGGTCTCGGGTCACTCCCGTAAGCGAAATACGGGTACGGGTTGATCTCAAAAGGCGAATCGGTTGCGTTGTTGAATGACAACAGTCCCTTCAAAAATTTGACGTAACGCGGATGAAACCTTCCGGAAGATGGCGGCTCCGAACTCTGAAGCAGTGTCATAGCGTGGACGGTTGATACCTTGATTTTCCCGCCTAAGGATACAGAACTGAGGGCGTTTTGGACATTTTGCATCGCTGGAAGAAGCTGATTTATCAAATTCTGGTCGCCGGAGTACAAGACCTCGTTGCCGATGTTGATGAGGATGATCTTGCTTGATGGATAGAAGGGAACCACGTTAGTGTTTACCCAATTTTTAGCGAAGTTTAAGTCGGAGGCTAGTGCAGGAATATCGCCGTTGGAGGCTCCGATGACGATTCCAATTCCGGTGTTTGCTAGAGCGTTGATTATGGCCTGGTCGGATCCGTATAATCGGACTTTCTCGATTGAGGTGGATTGAAGTAGCTTTGCCGTTTGAGATGGTGGTGGGAGATTATCGGCGACTTGGCCATAGTTCACGCCTATGAACGATTGCGAATCTGCAAGTAACGATATCGAAAAAGATATAAAATTAAAGAACAATTAGCCAAGAATGAAGGACTGTTGAGAAGTTAAAGAGACTACTTGAACATTCTTAAAAGAAATTCATTTGGAGAAAACAGAGTAATTATCTGAAATGAGAAGAAGAGACTATACAAGAGAACCAATTATGAAAAGAAGTTAAAATATAAATAGAATAAGAATTGAAAACTTACAAGTGAGGTTAAGAGCAAGTAATATGTTAAGAATGAAGAAAGCTGAGCTATGGGAAATAATGGCAGCCATATCTCAAGGAAGCTCTCTGTTTCGTTATGTTGGGCGAAGATCGAATTACTCGGTAATAAATAGATATGGAAAGACAAAGGGACGAGGGCAAAATCGTTAAGACAACTTTCGTTTTTAAATAAATATAACATTTATACAATTGCATCTCAATTTTTTTTTTATTAAAAATTATATAAGTTGATTCACGAAAAATAAAAAGAAATTAAATCAACTTATTTTTATTTTTTAATTTTGTATTGGTTGAGCTTCACACTTAATTGATATTGATATATTTAAATTATTAATTATAAAAATAATTTAAAAAATAATAAATATAATATTTTTAAAATTTATAATTATAAAAATAACATATTTTATATATTTTTACCATTAAAAATTATATTATATCATTTTATTTTTAATATTATTCAATTAAATATATTTAAATTAAATTTTATTTATTTAATTTAATATTATAATCTTATATATATATTTTAATAATAAGATGAGAGAAGGGTATCTAACTATCGTATGTTGGAAGCTTAGTACTCTAGTAGCTTCCTTTAGATTTAACGCATTCCCAAAAAACAAATAACAATAAAGGTCGTTGAGTTTTTGGATATTGAAAATGCAACAAATTGGATGATTATGCTGAATCGATGGTTATATAAAGAATTACGGACTTAAATACCCCTTCGTTGTGACCGTTTAGAGACTGTTTAAATTAGGCGGTTTCTAGGATTGAGCACGTGATGTGGGATCCTATGTTTGTTTTGTCGAACTCTTGTTTTTTAAAGCTGCAACTCGTGGATTTAATGGCGAATTAAGGAATTTTTTAGAGCTTTATTACATACGATGCGGTGCCGTTTTAATATTTTGTTTATATTTTTATAATTAGTTCATCCTTTTATTTATAAATTATATTATTTAATTCATTTTAATTATAAAAATGAGGTTTTAGCATCTGTATAATTTTAAAAGATAGTTTGGTTTTTAAAGTCTATTTTCAAACACAAACGACTCATCAGTTTACATATTTTCGTTCCATCGTATTTGAAGCTTAAAAATGCAAATAAAATATATGTTATTTTTTGATAAAAAAGAATTTTATGAAAAATCTAAAGGTAAAATTTAGATAAAAAATCATTAATTTAAATAAATCAATAATTAAAATTGTTAAATAAAAAATTTTACTATAAAATTTTTCAACAAATAATTAATCCTATTCTAACTGATATATTAATCTTTCTTTAAAAAAATAAAATATTAATATCATATTTGTATAGATTTAAATAGATAATAAAACATAAACTTTACTTACTTAATTATGACATAGATCATAATAAATAAATACTTAAATGATAAAAAATCAACCTAGAGTGAGATTTAGATAAAAAAATATAAATATGTATTTTTATTAAAAATAAATAATAAAAAAAATAAAAATATAAGTAAAATAAATCTAACAAAAGGGGCTCCTATTCAATAGAAGAAAACCTATCTCCAGTAGAAAATAAATTAACTTCTTGAAAACTTAAGAGAATAAAAGAAAAGCCAAAAAATAGCTAGGATTTCAAAAGAAATAAAGTATATGTATTACTCTCTATTTTTGCCGTGATTGATGAAACTATTAAATAATATAAAATATTGAAAATTTGTTCTTAATCAATATATTTTTAACAATAAAAAAGACTATATGATACATTTATAATAATGACAAGAGTTAAATAACACTTATTAAAAATAAATGAATTAAGTGACATCTAAAACTTCATTCAGATATTTCACTCATTATATATTATATATTAAGAGAAAATGTGTTTGTTGAGAATAATATGATTTAGGAAGAGAAATTAGAGAGATATAATAAAATGAGAGTACATTGGGTTGGTTTAACACCATTTTTCACATATATATAGGACACGATATGTACACATGTTGATCATATAGAGAGGTATAATATTAAATATATAAATTAATCTAAGGTTGATCATATTGTGAGATCGGGTAGATGATCGATCCTTAAATGTTCCATACTTGTGATAATACTTGTAAAATTCATCTCTTAGGCACGAGCTTACATCAAGGCTTGAGTATTGTGTATCAAGGTTCGGGTACTACAAGGTTTGGGCTCCAGATCGTACTATATGTTCAAACATCAAGTCCTTCTACTCTTTTAGTTCAGTTCTTCAATTAAAGTAGAAAAGTAAAAAACTAGAAAGTTGAAACAACACATTAAATTTGGAACGGTTTTGCATGCCCTAATAAATGCTTCAAAGACTCTTCGATTTATTAATTGATTAGAGAGAGAAAATCTAGACCTCTATATTAAAGGGGAGACAAGACATATATTTTCATAATTCTCAAAAAGTTGAACCAAATTTTCCCAAAAAATACTTTATTGGTTCACCTCATACTTAATCATTTTCTTGCTCGAGTGGTAAGATTTTTAGCTCGGCATTTTAATTTTCTTTGCATGGTTCTTGAAGATCTGTCTTCATGCCTAACCAAACTCATTTCTTAATTTCACTCATCGATCTTCACTTTCAAAACTCAATTTTAGGTAAATCTCTATCTCCTTGTATCTTATTCTCATTTGTTCTATCTTTTTTCTTTTGTAGAAAACATGCATAGAGAAGTATCATCTAGGGAACATGTAGAGTATTCCTACCTTTAGACTCCTCGAGCTTATCTTCTTGAGAGAGTTCCCAATATCTAAATTAGTCAAATATAGAAGAAGTGTGAGCTCGGGCTTAAACATGGAGGATAGTACATCATTTAAGGAAGAAGAAATGCTTGAGATCCCTACCACCTTAACATCTCAACCTCAATCCACCCCAATCATTAGACTAAATGTCCCTCAAACTCAAATATATGCTCCTTGAGAATGGAGAAATAAATCTCGACAAAGGGGGATCAGGGAGCCCATAGGTTGAAGCAATGATTGGAATGCAAAAATTCTAACTAGTGGTTTAATTTTAAGGGATGAGGAGATGCTAAGGAAAACATACAACATACCCTCTTTTGTTAAAATAATGATCCCCAGCCTAGGTGTATTGGACAATGCGACCCCACCTCAATGTTTGACATTCTTTCATAAGAAGGCTCTTTAGCTTAGGATCAGCTTTCCCTTGTACCCTTTCATTAAGAAATTTTTAATGAGGACGAAGCTCGCGTGAGGCCAACTAATGCCTAAGGGATAAATGTACCTACTTTTCCTTACTCTTATATGCAGAGAGATCGGGGTGAAACTGGAAATGCTCGAGTTAAACAATGCATATATGTTGAAATAAAACTCTACCAAGACGAGGAGGTTTACATGTCACCCAAATAAGATTAGGGCATAAATGTGATCTTTCTAGAGAATGAAAAGAACTAAAAATAATATTTTTTTTATGTTTATGGTAGTGATGAGTGGCTTATTATGAGTTATTAGGTTGATACAAAGCTCGTGATTAGAAATATGGCCTTTTATATAGCTACATTGAGCCCCGAGGCCAAGGAAAGGCTTGTAATAATCCAAAACTATTTACTAGAGCCTATACCTTGGAATATTTTTTAACAATACTGGGCTTTGTAGTATGTGCATTAATAAGATCGGGCTCCATCCTTTCACTAACTAGGATAATCCTTAAACGTACATACCATCTTGATGTAGGACCTCACTAACTAAATTTAGGGGTGAATTTGAAATTATTCCAGATGATGGTGGTTATTTATCAGCTCGTGCCTATATTAGCTCGTACTTAGTTAATTTTCTTGATTATCTAACTCTTTTTCTCTTTTATTTTTTCTTCAGCAATAGAGTTCAACATTGATGCTATGTTAGTTTGATTCTCTAGTCAAAGGAGCAAAGGAACTCCTAAATACATAGGCTCTTAAAAGGGTGCAAGCTTTGAACAAGGTACAAGGTCATTGAAAGGTAAGAAGAGAAGCAAGGGCATGGGCAAAAACACTACCCTAGATGCGATCACACAAAAGGAAAACTATGATGAAGATGGATACCTTATTTGATAATGGGGCTAATTAAGCTAGTTTTTACATGAAGTGAGGTGAGAGTATGTTTTTCAAAGTTATGAATGATGTTAAGGAATTAGAAAGATTTGGCACAAGCCTATGCTTATCTTTAGTTCAATTGGGTTAGGAGATATCTAAAAAGCTGATCAAGATTCAAGCTGACCTTTTACCTTTAGTAGAGAAGATGGAGGATCGAGACCCTAGTCCCATAGCTAAACGTCTTAAGGGATTTTGAGAAAATGATCTTTATCTCTAATCTTTCTACCAATTTATTTTTAATCTAGTCACTTAGCTTTGTAAGCTCGATCTATTAATAAAAGTATGTTTGAATAATTTATCTATCCTGAGCATTCTTCCTAATTTTTAACCAAGGTGATCAACTTGTACTATGATTCTTTTTTGTTGCTAGAGCATTCTACCTGGTTTTTTTATTGAGGTGATCAACTCATGGCTTAAACATTGTCTGACTTGGTTCTTGATCGAGTTAATCTACTCGTACTTTGATATTTTTTTATTGCCCAAGCATTCTACCTAGTTCTTGACCGAGGTGAACAAATCGTTCTTTAACATTAGTTGGATTGGTTTTTAAAGCTGGTGATACTAGCATCCTAGGACCTAATTTTTCCTGAGCGTTCTACCTGGTTCTTGATTGAGGTGACCAACTTGTGCTTTAATTTTGGCTGGCTTAGTTCCTAGAGTTTTTAATACCAGTTTCCTTGGATTAAGATTTTTCTCAAGTATTCTACTTGGTTCTTGACTGAGGTGATTAACTAATGCTTTCATTTTGGCTGGCTTGATTCCTAGAGTTATTGATACTAACTTCCTAGAACTAAGCTTTTTCTTGAGCATTTTACCTAGTTCTTGACCAAGGTGATCAACTTGTACTCTAATATTTTTTTATTGCCTAAGCTTTCTACCTAGTTCTTAACTGAGGTAATCAACTTATGTTTTAACTTTGACTAGCATGATTATTAGAGCTAGTGAAACTAGCTTTCTAGGACTAAACTTTTTCCAAAGCATTCTATCTAGTTCTTGACTAAGGTGATCAGCTCGTACTCTGATACTTTTTGTCACCCTAGTGCTTTACCTAGTTCCTAAGTGAGGTGATCAACTTGTGTTTTAATTTTGGCTGGCTTGGTTCCTAGAGCTTATGATATTAGCTTCTTAGGACCAATCCTATCATTCTACCTATTTTCTGACGTAGATGATCAGCTTGTACTATGATATTTTTTGTTACTTGAGCACTCTACCTGGTTCCTAATCAAGGTGATCAACTCATGACTTAAAAATTATCAAGGCCTCCACATCAATTACAAAAGTTATTCCATATAAGACAAGTACTAATATATTACATATTAGAAAATTTATTTTTTAGGTGTCTCACTTTCTAGCTCATACTCTTCTCTATGCCTTGAGTATCTTTTAGCGTGTAGGCTTCACATGGTGTTGCCTCCTTTATTTGGTGTGGACCTTTCTAATATGCTTCTAGGTTTCATGCCATCCACTTTTTCTTGTTAGGAAAAACTATTTTGAGTGCCCAATCATTCAAAGGGAATGGCTTAAATTGTATTTCTCTATTGTAGTAATCTACCATACCTTTCTTTTGCTCAATCATTCTTCTTGAGGCTTCATCCCACAAAGTCAACTACTATATCTGAAGTGTTATGTTCTTCAATTAGAACTGATCTCATTATACGTACTTTTAGCTTTGCAGGGATTACAACTTCTATACCATACACTAGATAGAAAGGTGTTTTATTAGTGCTA
Source organism: Hippophae gyantsensis (assembly GCA_030763125.1). Taxonomy (NCBI): domain Eukaryota; kingdom Viridiplantae; phylum Streptophyta; class Magnoliopsida; order Rosales; family Elaeagnaceae; genus Hippophae; species Hippophae gyantsensis. Next base: position 26,834,401 of record CM061035.1, on the reverse strand, counting down.
CCATGAGAGATAGTTCTTATGGCCCACAATACACCAGGAAACTCGTTCAGCCATTTTCCTTTGGCAATTTATAACTTTTGTTTTAGTAAGTTTAGTATTAGTTTTTTTGAAGATTCTGCCTAACCATTCACTTAGGAATAGTATGGGGTTGAGAGGCACATTTTGATATTGACATGGATGCAAACTCTTTGATGTTAAGGCATTCAAATTGTTTCCCTTTATCGATGGCAAGCTCATTAGTTAGAATAAAGCAACATATTATGTTTTTCCATATGAGTTAGAATATCTCCAATTCCTCTTATTCTTCCTAAAGGCTCAATTGATTACGCCTATCATTTATGCTAGTGATGCATAAGACAAAAGGGTGAACCTTTTGGACTAGGATAATTAGACTAGAGGTTAAAGCAAAAAATTAAACAAGTTGGATAAATTGAAGAATAATTGTATTGATATTGTAGGATAATGTACAAAGAGAAATACTTGTATATTACAAAGAGAAGGAAATTCAATCGATGATGAACTATTGAGTGGTCTTAACCTTCATTACAAAGCAAAAGTAAATTATCAAAGTAAACACTATACATCGTTAATAAAGCAAAGATTTTTTAACTTTATTAAAGTAAATGCTTAAAGTATGTGATGGTTGGCCCTTGTGTTTGGAGGCATGTCCTGGATGAGATTCTTTTTAGAAAAAGTGGAGTCGAATAGTCTAAAATGGGTCCTTGTCTGCTTTATCTACTTTTAGTAGATTTAATTTGATCTAGCCATCTAGATGTCACCTAGAGATGGTTCTAGATCCGATTTTTCATCTCTATTGGAGTTGTTGCTTGAGATAGATGAGATGAATTTCTCTAATGTTTTAGAGATGTAGTATTCCCTTTTCCATTGGGTTTTTAGTTTTTTGATTAAATATTCAAGGGGGATTTTCCTTTGTCCTTTTTAGAGGTTATTGTTTTAAGAGTTTGAAAAAATTCAATAATTTTAAAATCTTCAAATGCATTCATGGGAGTCTTATCCCACCATCTTGCAAAGGTTCGTCTCGTAAGACACAAAAATGTATAAGAGAAAGTAATTAAATAGTCCCATTTAATTATTCAAGGTAGTTTATATAAGGAAACAAATAACATTATTGCATGATCACTATCTTGTATATGGTTAAACTTCAAATTGATTATAAGTCTTTAAGACTTGTGAAGGAAAGATATCCCAAGTTGGCCTAAGAAATGAAAACCAATTTCAAAACCAGTTAGGAAAACCATAAAACGCATAGTGATCTCCAGTTTTAAACTAGATATATCACATATAAGCCATTTGAAGGTTTTGATAGCATATGGTTTGATCTCATGCTTATCTATAGTCAAAATAATCGTAAGTTACAAATTGCATCTAACGTCTTTAAATCTTTCTCTTTCATAGAGATTAGTATACCAATCTACTATGGAAAACACCCTTATTAATTTTAGGGTGTAAAAGGCTATGTGTTGGCCATTTCTCATAATATGATTTATGTCGACTAAACCAATTTTTTTTAGAATAAGTTATTAAAAATACCTTGTTTTAAGGACAATAAAGTATGATAAATTATCTTTGAAATAAATTAAGGCTACTTGTTTAGGCGATTTGTTTACATCTTTAGACTATATTATAAATAGTCTATTTCACTACTTCAATAAACTCATCCTTTTTAGGGAGTTCTCTATCTTTCTTTTTAGAAAAGCTAGTCGCTTGATTAGCCGTTTGTTTTCCTCCCCTTTTCATGATGGCCTTGTAAGTATTACCTTGTTAGGAAATCTAGAAGGGAGTTAGAGTCACCCTTGATAAACTCTACATTTAAATCAAATATAGAGAGTATAGCTTGCCACATAGTGAAGATTTGTTTTGAGGCTAGGTTTTTAACATTATTTTCAAGGACTTCCTTGGTAGATTTGCAATCTATTCTTAATAAGAATTTTTGGTTTAAAATATCCTCTTTAAACTTAGAAATGAGAAGAACAATAGCTAAAATTTCTTTATTAATTGTGGAATAATTCTTTTGAAAAGGTTTCCAAATACTTGAAGTGAAGCACACTATGGTCTCTTTTATAGGCAAGCACTACTTAAGTATTCCTCTAAACCCTATCTCCGATGCATCGATTTTCACTAATTTGAATGTGTTAGGATGAGGTAAGGATAAGAATGGGAGCTCTTTAGCTTTTTAGCTTTATAAGCTGGACTACTTTAGTATAGGTTAGGCCCCAGTTTGATGGATTTGTTTTTAGCCTTTCATATAGGGGCTTGGCATCTTGATGAAGATTTTTGTAAAAATTTGATAAATAATTAAGACTATCCAAAAATCTTTGTAATTATTTTTTATCCTTAATTTCATCAATAAATGTTTCAGAAAGAATAACAAAACAATTGATTGGGGTTATTAACCCTTGAGAAATATTATGCCCTAAAAAGGGACTTGAGTTTGGAAAAGTTTTATTTTCCTAGTAGAGACTATTAATCCTGCTTCCTAGATGATTTTAGAAAACATATTTAAATGTTTCCAATGTTGGTCTATAAAAGTTGAATAAACCAACACATCATCAATGTATACAATGGAAAATCCTATATAAGGGTTGAATATTTCATTCATTATTTTATTGATTTTGGAAGGAGCATTTTAAAGCCAAAATGGGATGACATTCCACTCATAATTTCCAAAGGGGACAATAAAGTAGTTTTATACCTATCTTTTAAAGCAATTTGTATTTGCCAATAACCACTTTTCATTTCAAACTTAGAGAAGACTACCACCTTACAAAGATGATTTAATAAGTCCTTTTTGTTAGGTATTGGATACTTGATCCACCGTAGCACCCGATTTAAGGGTTTGTAGTTAATTACCAATCTTGGAACTCCTCGTTCGAGTTCAACTGCATTTTCCACATAAAACACTGGGCGTGACCAAGGAGAATTGATTTTTCTTATCAACTTCTTCTTTGGAAGATCATCTATCTCCTATTTACATATATCCAAGTGTCTCTGGTTCATCTAGATAGGTCTTGTTTTGGTAGTAATTTTGGATTTTGTAAAATTAGGTTCATATGGTAATTTTTCCATATGCCTTTTTCTCTCCCAAAAAGCTATAGGAAATTCAAAAAATATTTCTTTTTTAAATTTCTCTTTAAGATTTTTAATTTTCTTTTTTACTATGTTAGTCATAATTTTTTCTTCAATAATTTTATGGCTAACTTCCTCTTTTAAAGAGTATAAGAATTTTTCCTTTTCAATAACCTAAGCTTTTAGGTTAATGTCTATGTTGTTGGCATCTTTTGAAATTTTAAAAAATGCCTCATGGCTTTTTAGGTTTGAAGTAATACCATCTTCCATAACATTATATGGATAAATCATTCTTAAAAATGGAGTTCCTAGTATAACCATTATTGACAATTCTTTACTAAGTAAGAATGAAGTTTCTAGGCAGATTCTATGATTTCACACTGCCAAATTTTACACTTTATGATGGATGGGTATTCTTCCTCTATTTGCAGTATATAAAACTTGAGTAGTTTTGGAGAAATACCCGGTTAGTACGATACCTTCGCTTATATAGTTCAGATATATGCCTGAGTCAATTGAGGCCTCTATTGTAAAAATATATTATTTGTTAATGACTATGGTAACTTTTGAGTACCAATTTTGATTAATTACCTCATCAATGAAATTAATAAATTGCAATTTAGCAACATGAGGTTCTTTGGGTTCTTTTGGATCAACTATTATTAGATCATTTGGATTTTATACCTCTTTAGGTAAATCCGTAAGAAGTTTATCAAAGTTTTATTTTTTATCATCTTCTTCATTTTTTGAAAGTAAAGGGGTTTGAGAACCTTGATAAAGTTCTATAATTTGGACTCTACGTTTTAGATCTCTAGGATCTTTCTTGGTCTGGTGAATCTCCTACTGGAGATATTTTATAATACGTTCCCTTTTCTCAGAAGTGTTTTTAATCCTTTTCAGGATTTCATTAAATGAATAATGTTGTTCATGTTATTTTAACTTATGGTTTAACCCTTGATTGCCTCTTCTATTAGAATACCTAGGTATTTCTTCCTTAGCTACTGCAATATATTTAGCTAATGCTTCTCTTTTTTTTCTTGTAGATTGTTGATTTTATCAATAAGATCCAATATTAGATTCTCTTCTTTGGTTAGGATGTTTAAGTCCAAGCCATTCATTTTAATGATGGCTTTGTAAGAGTCATATCCACAAGCTTCCTTATCCTTTTCCTTCTCTTTTTATTGGAAGATGTAGTGTTATGTTTTCCAAGCTTGTGACATGTGGGTATCTTGTTATGGATTTTAGCGGAGATAGCATATTTTGCTTTATGAATGGGTCTTTTAGACCATTTCCATTTGAATGTAGACCAGTGTTTAGGTGGCTACCTTTTAGGCCAATTTCTACTCCTAAGTTTTGTCTTGTTATTAATAGAATTTTTCAACAAGTCTGAATAGCCATACTTTTGGTAGAAATCTTCTAAAGCATGCTTATTTTTAGCTCTTTCCTTATTCAATTGGTGTTAGAGTTTTAAATCATTTCATAATTGTAATCCTTTGCCAATACTTTCTATTTTTAGCTCACCATATGTGTACATGTCATAAGTAATTACGCTACCATGTTTAGCATGGAAATAAGACATCCTTGTACCATTTAAAATGAGAATGTTAAACATCTTAATTTAATTAGTTTTTCATGGCTCTTGTTCATTTGGATTCTTACAGTTCCAACAAAATGTAACAAAATTGTATAGACCAGTGTATTAACTACGTCTATAGTATAATAAGGTTTACCATTTTCCCCTATATTTTTTTTTACTAAATTCAGTATTTCTTCTTGCAGGATCTGGTTGAGATAATTATCCCACCATATTTGTAATTGGCTAATGAAGTCTGCAATTATTCTGATTGTTGCGGTTTTATCATATATATGGTGAATTTTTGTAATAGATGTAAAAAACATCATATTCTTGATGAATTGAATATTTGATATTCATTTAAGCCATCAATGTTCCATTCATGCATATGGTTTCCAATGTAGGCGGCACTAGGTGGCATTTATTCCATTCATACATCTCTAATTGGCTTTGCTCTTTAGATCCATTAAATATTTTAAGTTTTCTTTCAATTTATTTGTCAAACATATCAAATATGTCTTATTCTTCCATCATTTTAATTTATTTAGACTGGTCTTTAGACTCTAGATTTGAGAGTCTTAACTACAGTTTCTTTAAGAACTCTGGTTTTTCTTTTTCTCTTCTTGTATTAAAACCTGAAAAATTTGGTATAGGTTTTAGCAAGGTTGGTTGAATTTTTCCTTTCCTTGTACTAGATTTAGATGAGGATGGGGTCTCCAAAGAGGAAGGAATGGTCTCTAGTGTTTGTATAGAATTCTCTATACATGTAAGTTAGCTTCCAATTGTTTGTAAGAATAAAGTGGTGTAATTAGCCTGTTCGATAAGCTGGTTGATTGTTTCATCTATAGCTAGGGTATTCTGGCTAGAAGACCCTTGTTTATAAGGTACAATTAAAGCTTTATCAGCTATCTTTATGGAAGCTACTAGAGTATGAATAGCTAGGACCCTTTCTCTTCAAGATTAGGAGAAATGTTTGTGAACCTTTTCAAGGTTGTGGACTTATGGTAGTGAAATCCCTTTTTGTTTTACATACTGTTGAATAAAATCAAAGAAGTCCAAATTAGTGGTTCTATTAGTTTTGTTGGGATACTTCAAGAATACCTTATATTCTTCATAGAACATTTTCTGTTGCTCTCTATTTAGAGCATAAAATATTTTTCTCTTTTTAGAGTTTTATGGAGCTTGAATCATCTTTGTTAACCTGGTTTCTTATTTTTTATCTCCATCATTAAAACATTTAAAAACCTAGGTTTAGGTTTTTCAAAGCTTAAATCAAATAAGGTTAGGTATGTAGGAGTACTGCCTATAAGGCTTTCATCCTTTCTTTCCAACTGATAGATTGGCTGCCTAGGTCAAGTTGGGAGCTTAGATACCCCTTGAAGGGGACCTCTTGTTCTATTTAGAACTAAAGGTATTGGATTGGATGAAGATGGTATTGATATAGTTGAGAATCGTGAACTGGGACTTGAGTCTTTTAGTTTGATTCTTCTAGATGAATAAAAAATAATTTCAACTAAACCATCAACATGCTCAATTATTTTATTAAGCTTAGTATGTTTTGGAACTGTTGTTTATTTGTCCTAAGTTAAGGACCATGATTTTTTTCAAGGTGATCTGGTTCCATGGTACCTTTTGAGGTACTTCTAGTCTTGATTTTATCAAATTAGTTTAAAACATAGTGGTTTGTCCTTATTTGTCTTTTATAAAAGACTTCAGGTTCATATCTAGGCTGATTATGTTCATGAATTTGAAATATACTCTATAAATAAGAGCTATATTACTAGTTTCTTTTTCCATATCGAACCCATATGTTTGAATAACGATCTTTAAGGCTCTTTGAGCATTACTATCTTTAATATAGATCGAAAAAATTGGAAAATAGTTAAAATATATTGGTCCTAAACTTAAAAGAGGTTTCTACAACTCTTAATAAGGAGTTTGAGAATTTTTTGTGTCTTTTATCTTTCACACATAACAAGACTGAATTATTTAAGCCTTCTTTTCTAAATAGGTTTAACTACTATCTGTACTTATCCTACATGTAAATAATTATATTTTTCTCTATAGGAGTCTATAGTACTATGAGATAATAAACTAATGTAAGTGATTCCCTTGTTAGAGGAAGTTATTCTTCAATAGTTTTTATTATATAATAAAATTTAAAAATAAAACTTCCTTTATTATATACTTGTAAAGTTCCATATTTAGGAACATTCTAGTTTTGCAGATGTTTTTCAACATCTTCTATCCTTATAAGTTCTTTATTTTTAGCCATAGAGGCTTTAGAACTTGAACTAGATGAGGTTGAAGCTCTAGAAGATCGAGATAAAGATCTTACAATAATTCCATTATGTTAATTGAGATTTTTTGTGTTTGAGAGTTACTGTTCCTTTTGTCTATGGCTGTCTCTTTTGGGTCTTACTGCGACTGCATCTTGATTGAACTCAAATCACCTCAATTGACCTCAAGTAGTTTCAGATAGAACTATAGTAATTGCTTTTCTTAACCTTCTATCACTCAAACCCTACCAAGATGGCTCAGATACCAAAAATGGCCTAGGATTTTCTTGGAAGGTTAAAAGGATAATTCAACTAGAGATTAAAGTGAAAAATTAAAAGAGTTGGATAAACTAAAGGATAATTGTATTGATATTGTAGGATAATGTACAAAGATAAATACTTGTATATTACAAAGAGAAGGAAATTCAATCAAAGATGAATAACTAATTGGTCTTGACCTTATATAGGCAGAGCAAGCTCATTACAAAATAAAAGAAAAATTATGAAAGTAAACACTATATATCTTTAATAAAGCAAAGATTCTTCAACTTTATTAAACTAAATGCTTTAAGCATGGGATTTTTGGCCCTTGTGTTTGGAGGCGTGTCCTGGATGAGATTCATTTTAGGAAAAGTGGAGTCTAATAGTCCAAAATGGGCCTTTGTCTACTTTATCTACTCTTAGTTGGTTTAATCTGATTCAACCATCTGGATGTCACTTAGAGATGGTTCCAGATCCAATTTTTCATCTTCGTCAAAGCTATTGCTTGAGATAGATGAGATTAATTTCTCTAATTTTTTAGAGATGTAGTATTCCCCTTTCCCCTGGGTTTTTATTTTTTCAATTAAATCTTTAAGGGGGCTTATCCTTTATCCTTTTTAGGGATTATTGTTTTAAGAGTTTCAAAAAGTTCAACAATTTTAAAATTTTCAAATGCATTCATAGGTGTCTTATCCCACATCTTGCAAAGGTTCGTCTCATAAGACACAAAAATGTATAAGAGATTAATTATATAGTTCCATTTAATTATCCAAATAAGTTTTTATAAGGAAACAAAAATATTAGTGCATGATCACTAGCTTATATATGGTTAAAATTATAAAGGATCGAGACCCTATTCTTATAGTTAAACATATTAACGGTTTTTGAGAAAACAATCTTTATCTCCAAGCTTGCTGCCAATTTATCTTTAATCTAGTCACTTATCTTTATAAGCTCGATCTATGAATACAGTACGTTTGAATAATTTATCTTGCCTGAGTTTTCTACCTGATTTTTGATTAAGGTGATCAACTCGTATTCTGATCCTTTTTTATTACCAGAGCATTCTACTTGGTTTTTTTTACCAAGGTTATCATCCTATAGCTTAAACATTGTCTAGCTTGGTTCTTTGAGTTGGTAATACCAGTTTCCTATAACCAAGCTTTTTCTTGAGGATTCTACTTGGTTCCTGATCAAGGTAAACAACTCAAACTTTGATATTTTTTTGTTGCCCAAGCATTTTACCTAGTTCCTATCCAAGGTGATCAAATCATGCTTTAATATTAATTGGAATGGTTCTTAGAGCTAGTGACACTAGCTTCCTAGTACAAATATTTTGCCGAAGTGTTCTACCAGGTTCTTGATCGAGCTGATCATCTTGTGCTTTAATTTTGGCTGGCTTAGTTTCTAGAGCTACTGATTGGAAATTTCCTAGGACCAAGATTTTGCTCAAGTATTTTACTTGATTCATGACCGAGGTGATCAACTTGTGCTTTCATTTTTACTGGCTTAGTTCCTAGAGCTAGTGATACCAACTTTCTAGGACTAATCTTTTTCCTGAGCATTTTACCTGGTTCTTGACCAAGGTGATCAACATGTACTTCAATATTTTTTTGTTGCCTGAGATTTCTACCTAATTCCTAATTGAGATTTGGGTGTTTGAATTTTGGTTGGCTTGGTTCTTGGAGCTGGTAATACAAAGTGAAAAAAATAAAATAATAGCATATGATATTTTTAGGTGGAAATAATTACCTAGGTCATAACCATAACCTAAGAGAAAAACCACCGATCCACTAGATCATCTAACTTTCCACTATAAAAATAAAATGTTTAAGTACAAACTCGGTCTTATGCTACCCTTCTTGCCCCAATGTTTCATAGTTTCTGAAATTAGCATGAGCGGTTTCCAAACCAATGTTCTAATAAGTTTCTCGCCAATCATATACGTTCTCAAATTAACTATAAAATGGTTAGCACAAAAACACAAGTACACGTGTGGTTCTAGAATGAATTTAATAATGAATAATCCTAACTAGATTATTGATTATTCAAAATATATGCCACTTAAATCAAATCAACTAGCAAATTCTAGAAAAAAGATTAAGCACAACTTCAATAAAAATATTTTCTTTAAAATTCAATAATCAAAATAAATAATTGTAATCACAAATAAAATTATTTAATCTAATCAAGAAGATGTTATGTAAAGATAAAAATATCGAACAAATTTATTAATAAATACTTTTGATATGATATCAATTTGATATTAATCAACCTATTTAATCTCTTGTGTTCTAATTAGTAAAGATTCATTAATTAAAAAAATATTGTAATTTTCAAAATTATTAAACTTTTTATAAGCATCATTTTATAAATCAATACACGTATAATCTTATAAATCAATATATATTAATTATATGTTAATTACCTCTGTCGCCGAAGATTGGAATATGTAGGAACTGATGTTGATGAAGTTAGTTTCCTCTGTTCATATAAATCCCTTTGCGCCTATAACCCACTTTATACAAGAATTACTTTATGCTCCAATTTCGTTTTGACTCTTATAACAGTATAAACTCTAATTTCAATTAAGAGGCACTTTTTCCTTCTTTTTGTTTTGACATTTTTTTTTTCGAGCAAACCTTCTTATTCAACCGTGTCTATATATATAAAGAATAATACAGACACAATAGTAGTAGGGTTAATTATATTTTGGGTTTAATTTTTTAAAACCTATTAAAAATCTTAATATTATAATTTTTTTTAAAACACATCTTAAAAATATTAAGACATATCTAAAAATATTTAAGCACATTTATTTAAGAGATAATTAATTGATAATTTTATAAATTGATTAAAGTTTAAATAAATATTTTAGCACAAAAAATAATTTCAGATTTATGAACATGAGCTATTAAATGCATAAATGCAATCCTATGTTTCGTAATTATTAAAGACATATATGAAATACAATTATTTGGAACTCGAACATTTGTTCGGATTTTCTTGATAGACTTCTAGCAGACCTAAAAAAAATTTATAGGTAAATATTTTGTCTACGAAAATAATCAACACTTATAATCATTAAGTTTTCCATGACATTATACCTAGTTCCTGATTTAAGTGATCATCTTGTACTTTGATATTTTTTATCGCCCGAGTGCTCTACCTGGTTACTAATCGAGGTGAATAGCTCGTGCTTTAATTTTGGCTCGCTTGGTTCCTAGAGCTTGTGATAAGAGCTTCTTAGGACCAACCTGATTGTTCTACCTATTTGTTAACCGAGATGATCAACTTGTACTTTGATATTTTTTGTTACTTGTGCACTTTACTTGGTTCCTAATCGGGGTGATCAGCTCATAACTTAAACATTATCAAGGCTTCCACATCAATTACAAAAGTTATTCCACATAAGACAAGTACTAATCTATTACATGTTAGAAATTTTATTTTTTAGGTGTCTGACTTTCTAGCTCATGCTCTTCTCTATGCCTTGAGTATCTTTTAACGTGTAGGTTTCACATGGTGTTGCCTCTTTTATTTGGTATGGGCTTTCCTAATTTTTTTCTAGGTTTCATGCCATCCACTTTTTCTTGTTAGGAAATTTTTTTTTTGAGTGCCTAATCATTCAGAGAGAATGGATTAAATTGTATTTCTATATTGTAGTAATCTACCACACCTTTCTTTTGCTCAACCATTCTTCTTGAGGCTTCATCCCTTTTTTCCCCTGCAAGTACAAAGTCAACTACTTTGTGTGAAGTGTTCTAGTCTTTAGTTAGGACTGATCTCATTATGTGTACTATCAACATTTTAGGGATTACAACTTATATACCATAGACTAGACAGAAAAGTGTTTTATTAGTGCTACCATGGGGGATAGTTCTTATGGTCTATAATACACCAAGCAATCCGTTTACCCATTTTCCTTTGGTAGTTTCTAACTTATTTTTTATTAAGTTTAGTAGTAGTTTGTTTAAAGATTCTACCAGACCACTACTACAAAACATACCTATAGCCTTAGTTTTTAACTGTGACCATAGGTCTATGACCACGGTTATAAGAATCGAGGCCTAAGTGAGAGAGACCATAGGTGATTATCTATGGCCTCAATTATTAGAAAATCGAGGCTATAAGTTGTATCTATGGCCTTGATTATTAGAAAAACTGTAACCATAGGGTGTTTCTATTGTCTCAGTTATTAGAAAATTGAGGTCATAGGGTGTACATATGGCCTCGGTTATAACATAAGAGCTAAAGTAGGATATTCAGGGAGGCTTAGTGTAGTCAGCAAAAGGAACTTCCAACATGATGTTGAAGATTCCAGGGGTTTGAGTTCACAATGAAAATAGAGAGTATCAGATTTATATGCATACAAGTGCTGAAAGCATAATATATACAAGTTTTCATATAAAGGAAAGCGTAATAGATTTTACCCCAATGATTAAACCGATTGCCTTTAGTTGCAAAATTTGAATATTATCCACCAAGAATGTTGTAAAGCTCGTTTTTACGAGTTGTAAGATGCAACTATCTGATAATTTCTCTATCAATAGATATTCCTTGAGTAAACCAATAATAGTGCATATCTTCTGAAGAATGTTATTTATAGCAACATAATATAAATGTAAAGTAGATGCTTTATTTTTGTGAATTAGTTCCAATTACAGATAAAAAAAAGTAGAGTATCTAGAAGAGCAAAGGTGAATGCCCACACAACTGTCAGGAGAGCAGTAGAAATAAACCATTGGACCATACTCACTACACAAAAATAAAACATATGCTTATTATAGAGCCATATGTGACTAAACCAGGGACTAGCTTGCTTTGATTTCTAACCAAAATACAAGAGATTATCATGTTTCATGATTCTAATACCAGAAGAAAACATGAACACAAACATCCAGCGAGGTTGACCATAAATATATATCGAGTGAAGATCATGAAGGATGAAAGGAAAGGTATATACGTATTGTAAAAATTTCAAAGCTCACCCTAAAACTTTATAATAGGACAAAGATGTTCCCAATCATGAGTTCTCTATCCTAATGCTGCATTCCTTTTGGTAAGTAACTCCAATATATAAATCAAAAGAGTCCAATTGTAACAAAATTCCCTTTCAGTCCAATGTATAAATAATTTAATGAAACTCTATATTCTTTATTCTTCTTCTTCCTCTTCCAACCACTTCACAAGAGGAACAAAAGTTTACCAGTTATGTATTCCAATACATATCTAAGTCAAAAATAGTTCTATAGAAATAAAATTAAAAAAGGGTCTGTAAAACAACATATCATTCCTTTGGGTTTGTTCCTTTGCAGAACTAGTAGAGAATAGTGTCCTCAATAAGGACATCCTGGTAATAAGAAAATTAGATTAAATGTATAGCCATTATTATTGTGCTACCATACATGAATAGAATTAGATTAAGCCACACCAGTAATAACAAATATTAATAGGAATGAGATGATGATGTCAAAAACAAATGACTAAATATTGTGTACCTATTTGAGAGGAAATTTGCGAAAAATAGAAAAAGTAATAATGATAGTAGGATTAAAGTGAGCATGAGAAATATGACCAATAGAGTAAATCATAAGCATTGTAATTAGTCCCCAACAAGCACCGGCACCAGAACCGATATTGGCATCGACACCCAGCACCTGTACCAGGCACCAATATAGGCATAGCTTCAGGACTAGGCACCCATTCCAGGCACAACACCCACGCCTATGCACACCAATACCAGTACTAGGCACCAACATGCCAGCACCAGTACCAACAAACTGCTAAAAAATAATAATCCTTGTACTGAATAATCTGCCATCATATAAAAGCCAGTGTATATTCATCATCAATATCAAATTACTTGAGCAAACTTGACATTACATGCTTATGCTTTACATAAGCTAGTTTTCTCTTCTGAATCCAGGGCTGAAAGATCTGCATGCAACAATATCAGAATGGAGAATACTCCTTAACTGATTACTTAGGCAAAGAAAGAAGACACAAATTAATATTTGAGAAAGAACAAAATATTTAATCTAAGAAATTAAAGATAATAACTAACTAATATAAGCTATAAGCAATGAACAAAGTAATGCAAATAGAGAGTGAAATCAGAATTGCCAAATGACTTAATTTTTTAAAAAAATTCTATTAAACATGATACAACAAACACATAAATAAAAATGAACAATTTTGATTCTAAATCTAAAATAAATTGTTCTTGAAGACATGCTCTTTTTCATTATTCAAATTCTCAAATCTATCATAACTCTTTCATTACAAATTTCTTCCTCTGGCTAATATTTATGTGAGTTTGGATGTTAAGATTTGGTCATATTTACTAAATATTTCTTGTGCTGATGTATCAAAAAATAGTGTCTCGCTTCAAGTTCCACCAATGTGTGGTGAAACTTAACGCTTAACTTTCCATTCATTATAAAGGATAATAAAAATTAACCTAATACCCATACATAAAGTGACAAACAGACTCAGAGAGTTAAGAGTTATAACCAAGGGGAGCTGATAAGATAAAAAAATAAGAAGAAGGTAAAAAGCCGAGGATCGAGGACTAACCAAGGGGAGAGCTAAGCGCCAGAAAGTTGAGAGCAACTGAGGGCATAAGGCAGAAGATTGATAACTGATATCTGCAAAGCTGACAACAAATCAGACGGTAGAAAGACCAAAGAGTGAGAACTACGATCGATTTTGTGAAACAACGAAAGTGAAAATGTGAAACTGAAAAAACACTAGCTAATGTGTAAATAGTATATACTGATTAAATATATAAATTAATTTATTAAATATATAAATTAATTAATTAAATATAATTAATTTTGAGATATATATTTAATTTGGTGTGTAGTATAAAAAAGATAAAATATACGAAATTAAATTAATAGAAAAATAAAAAAATTGTAAAGTAATTTTTGTATTTTTTAAAAATGAATAACACAATATATTATTTGATTTTGGTTTTAAAAAGATTACAAATTCTATTATTTTAATTATGATCATGGTTATTTAATGATCGTAACTATATAAGTTTATTTATATTTAAATAATTTTTATAGTTTAACTCATGGCTATAGTTATTGATAAAATCGAGGCTATATGTATTCACTATAGCCTCGATTTTCATAAAACTGTGACCAAAATCCCATGACCTCAGTTTTTAAAATAACGGAGGCTAAATTTCTGAGACTATAGGGCACTATTGTAGTAGTGTACTATTCACTTAGGGATAGTATGGGGTTGAGTGGCACATTTTGATATTGCACTTGGATGTGAACTCTTTGATGTTAAGGCATTCAAATTGTTTCCCTTTATTAGTGACAAGCTCATTGAGTAGACTAAAGTGAAATATTATGTTCTTCCATATGAGTCAGATTATCTCCTATTCCCCTTATTCTTTCTAGTGGCTCAACTTCAATCCAATTTGTGAAATAGTCTGTGGTGATTAATAAGAACTTTTTTGACCCATAATATTTGGCAAAGGTCCCACTATATCAAATCCCCATTTGTAGAATGGCCAAGGGTTGATTAGGCCTATCATTTGTGCTAATGGCTCATAGGACAATGTGGCGAATGTTTGGCATTTATCACATGCCTTGGTTTTCCTTGTACAATCTACCAACATTGTCGAACAATAGTATCCTTGTCTCATGATCTACTAGGATAACTTTCTCCCTTCTGAATGAGAGTTGCATTCTCCTTCATAAGCCTCATACATGATTCCCACAGAGCATACTTTGACTATGCATAGGAGTCGAGGCCCTAGGGAAGTTTTTTAGTGTAGCTTATTGCCTTATTCCGTATATTACCTTGCCTTTAACTTAATCACTTTCATCTTCTTCTAATCATCGAGTATACCTCCATCTTTGAGGAAATTAAGGATTGGTATGAATCGTGGATTAGTGACTTCATAAATGTTTCCCATAGTTTTATTTTCTTCTTCTATACTAATCTCAGTGAGAATGGTTACAATGATTATCCTATTACTATAACCTACAACTAAGGTGGCTAAGGCATCAATGTGGCTATTCTTACTTCACGATATTTGCTTGATCTCAAAGTCACTAAAATTTGAGCATTTTTTTTATCATTCTGTATACCTTTGCATTTTTCTATCTTTGGTCTCAAATGTGCCTATGTATTGATTAACCACCAGTTGTGAATCACCATATAACATGATGCTATTTGACCTTATCTTTTTTGAGATCATAACTCCAAAGATGGATGTGATGATTCTATATAAGTAGAGTCATTAGCACACATTTTTACTTAATAATTACTTGTTTGATTCAATAAATAGTATTTTTATGGCCATAAATATTAAAATATAATATTGGTAGTGAAAATGGATGAAAATAATTTTTTTTTAATTTCATGGGATTTTTTTAGAATTTTTATGGATTTTTATGAATTTTTAAGGTAAGGCCAATCAAGAGCTACCACGTGGCATGTCACCCAAGCAAAGAAGCTCACTGGGTAAGCAAGGTAGATGCCACACAAGCAGGGATAATGAATCATGTTACGCCATATGTAAGAAGGATGAAATATGCACCACTTGTCAGCACGTCGTTCAATTTGAGTTTGGAGATTGGTCAATCTTCCTTACCACATGTTGCCACACCATTGCTCCCTGTGTTCCATCCATTCGCCAATCCATCCATTTCAATGAATCACGTTGTGCCGTGAGGTGATGATTCAGCGAGTGTTGACTTTGATCAGTGTCATTTACCACACGTTGCTCTCTAATTCACCCAGTGAATTTCTGATGCCACGTGTTGCGCTATGATTGACTAGCGCTGTTAGTTTTGCTTGTTTTGATCTTAGTCCTTGATCTGAATTTGATTTGATGGTCCAAATTGCACCTGAGCTATATTTAAGCCCATAATCACTCAATAAACCTTAAAAAGAGAGAAAAATACAAAAAAAATCAAGAGCATACACAATTTTGGTAGAGATTCAATAAGAGATTAACACTACAATTCAAGAGATTGATTGCATTTCTTCTTCTACTATTTTGTTTATCAAATTTTATGTCTTCATTTATGAAAAATATGAGCTTTATGAACACCATTATGTGTAGTTAATTTATTAATCTAGGGATCTTATGAATCCAATTTTCACCCTATGATGATTTAATATTTTACCCCAATTATAATTATAATTTAATTATATTATTTAATCTTATTTATATGCTACTATTTTTTTGGCCAAAAATTTATCTATAGAGGTAATTAAATAGATTTGAGAGAATTATTTAATTGTTTATCTTGATTAAATAACATGCATAGTTTCTAAACAGAGATGTATGATTCTTATGTATATGATCCATAATTGATGAACTTAATCAGTAGTATGCAATTTAATTGACATGAGAGTGTGATTAAATTAATTACTATATGGTGTGTAGTATACTTGAGAGAGGAATACATGCTAGGTTTGATTCGATTGATTATGTAGTTAATTGATAATCATATCGAGGAGATTTTAGTGATTCACAGGTTTAGAAAATTAGGGAGATTAAGTATTTCTATATATTTTCTCATATATCTTCTTAAATACCAAATCTAATTTAATTAATTATTGTTATTTATTTTTATTTTGTTTTCTTAAAATATAAAAAACACAAAAAAATTGATTTTCATTTTTTTAGTTTTAAAATTATTTTCTAATAAAATAATCTCCGTAGGAACGATCTTTTCTATCATTTTATTACTTGTTGTAATACGTATACTTGCGTATTTATTACACACATAATTTTTTTGGAGATCAAGTTTTTGGCACCGTTGTCGGAGATTATAAATATTAGAAATTAATAATTTTATTATTATTATTATTATTATTTTTAGTTATTTTTCTTAATTTTTTTACTTTAAAGTTGTATATTAATTTAAGTTCAGTGGTGTGATAGAAAAGGCATTTAGGATTAGATTGTTCCCATACTATTTGCAAAACCGTGCTCGAGCTTGGATAAACTCTTTGCCACCTAATTCGATTACAACTTGGAATGGTTTGGTTGAGAAATTCTTGATGAAATACTACCTATAACCAAAAAATGCCAAGCTTAGAAATGACATTACATCCTACCAACAATATGAAGGAGAATCTTTATATGACATATGGTCTCATTGCTCAAGAAAGAACTATTGTTGATGCATCTGCTAATGAAGCTTTGCTAGCCAAATCTTACAATCAAGCTTATGATTTACTTGAGAAAATGGCTAGCAATAATTATCAATGGCAAATAGACAAAATGATAGCCATAAGAAAAGTAGCTGGAGTGCATGGGGTTAATGATATCATGGCACTTATAGCTTGTGTTATCTTTATTTAATCTTTTAAAGGCTCAAAATTTGACAACGAGTATAAACCAGGTCCAAAATTCAAGAGTGTCGTGTGTGTTTTGTGGAAAATCTCATTTGTTTGATAATTTTCCAAATAATCCTCTATGCATATGCTATGTGGGTAATGTGAATCGAAACAATAATCCATACTCAAACATATCAACCCTAGGATGGAGACAACATCCAAATTTGTCTTGGAATAAAAGCAGTCAAAGTGGTAATCAATTTAACCATCAATCATTTCCACCACCTAGTTTTCAACAACCACAATAATCACAAGCCTAAGCGAAGAAGCCACCTATTGAGGACAATACAAATTCTTTGATGGGGATGATGAAAGACTTCATCCAATCATTTAATACAAAAAGTGTCAACTCAAGAGGCTTCAATTCAAAATTTGGAGAATCAAATAGGGTAACTTTTTTAGGCTATAAGTCAAAGGCTTCAAGGTAACCTTTAAAGTGACACAATTATAAATCCAATAAGAGAAGGTAAGGACCAATGCAATGCCATAACCTTAAGGAGTGGTAAAACATTAGAATAGGAACATAAGATAGAAAAGGATGAGGATAAATAAGAAATTAACAAGGATTATGAGGAACTAGTGGATAAAGAGAGCATTGAAAAGGAATAATTAAGCCAAAATAATAGCAACCTTTACAAATCCACTATTCCTATCCCTCAACGACTGCAAAAGAAAAAATTAGATACATAATTTTAAAAAATTCTAGAAGTCTTCAAGAAGCTACGTATAAACATACCATTTGTAGTAGCACTTGAGAAAATGCCATCTTATGCCAAATTCATGAAGGATATACTATCGAAAATGAGGCTTGGAGATCATGAAATAATAACCTTAACTGAAAGTTTTAGCACCATCCTTGATAGGAAACTACCATAAAAAAATGAAAGATCTAGGTAGTTTTGACATCCTTTGCACTATTGGGAACATCCGTTTTGGCAAGGCATTATGCGACTTGGGTTCTAGCATTAACCTCATTCCATTATTAGTCTTTAAGAGATTGAGGATTGGTAAAGTAAAATCCACTTCAGTAACATTACAAATGGCAGATAGATCAATTAAGAGACCTTGGGATGTGATATAAGATTTTCTAGTAAAATTAGACAAATTCATCTTTCCGACAGATTTCATTGTGCTAGACATGGAAGAGGATCATGACATTCCTATCATACTTGATCGTCCATTCTTAGCAACCGGAAGGGCACTCATTGATGTACAAAAAGGTGAACTTACAATGAGAGTGCAAGATGAACAAATAATGTTTAAAGTTTTTAAAGAATCTAAACCCCCTAACATTGATAATGCTAATGGATGCTTAAGGATAAATGTTACTGATTGTGGGAATAGCTTGAAAGAATCTATTGATTAGCCCAAAGTTAAGCCTATTACACATGATGTTATAAACAAGGACATAAACTCACCAGAAAACAACTCAACTTGTTTTAAATTTGAAAGTATGGCATCAAAGGCTGATATTATGGACTATGTGAACATTTTGGAGGACGCACCTCTTATGTGTGTATCAAAGGAGATCATGGAAAATTTTGAGATATGATCTAAGCTCAAACTATCAATTGAAGGCCCACCAAGTTTAGACTTCACATTTTTACTTTTCCATCCCCAATCAAGTATGAAAGTGAAAAAGTTCAATAGAGAGGTGAAAAATATGTTAGAAATACATAAATTGGATGAGTTACAGTGGAATGCTTATAAGAATGCCAAAAATTTCAAAAAGAAAACAAAAATATGGCATGAGAAGAGAATTGAGCACCGTGTTTGCGAACTAGAACATAAGGTTTTATTGAACAAATCAAGACTCAAATTGTTTCTAGGCAAACTCAAAAGTAAATAGACACAAAGGGATATGTCTTAGGACTTGATATAACTGTCTAGTCAAGGACATTAAACGTGACATTGGTTGGGAGGCAACCCAGTGTTATGTTACTTATATTTTCATTGTTTTTGTTTTGTAGGTGAATAAATGTGGAGAGCGATGGTACAACAAGAATGAGCATTTGAATGATAGAAGTGGTGTGCCATGATTAAGAGAGTTTTATTTTCTTTTAGCTTTTCACATTTGTATTCGCACATTGAGGACAATGTGTAATTTAAGTTTGGGGGAGGGAACTTCATTCTCTACTTTAGTATTTACCATGAATTTTAAATTTTTAGGGAATTGTTTTTTAATCATGATTTGGGTAGAAATTGATAAATATATGGAAACTAAATGTATGCATGCTTGATATGAAACATATGAACTCAATGATAAAAATTGGTTGTCATGACTAGGATAAGGAATGTAACATATTTGTTAATATAATTACATTAATCATGTGATATGCTTGCTAGTTTTGATTGGATTGATTCAAATTTTTATGCACATATTCATGATTGATTTTGGTGTTCTTACTGAGAGAAAATTTGTAGTGAGTTATGCGAGTTGATGATATATACCAAGTTTTAGAATCTATTTGATCATCCCTTTAGGTGAAATTCTAAAAAGTATTTAGCAAGAGAAATGATTTAGGCCTTATTTGGATCGATTAAGCCTCTCAAGCTAACTAATGTTAATATCTTTAGTCATCCATTTTAGCTTAACAAAGAACATTTCATATCTTTAAGCCACATTTTATGCCTAACTAATAAGTATTACATTTACCCTTGCACCTTTAGCTTGTATGAAAAGAAGAAAAAATGTAGTCATTTGTTATGGTATAACGTAAGGTGAAATGTAATGCATCCTAAAAAAAAGAAAAAAAAAGAAGAGGAAAAACTCATAACACAATTATCCCTCTAAAGAAAATAAAATAGAATTGAAAATAAGTTTAGGGGTGTTGTGAAGTTACAATAAAAAAGAGAGAAAAGAGATGTGGAATATAAGAATATGAAAAGAATGAAAAAATTGTGCACTAAAATATCAAGTAAAAGCTCAATTGTAGTTAAAAAGTACATGATAAAAAAAAGCTAAGGTATAGAAATAGTCTAAATGTCTTCATTTATCGACCTTATCAACCCCCACCTAAGCTTTACTTTACATACATGTAAAGTCCTTATTGATTTTTAGCTAAGTATGTATTTATATTAGTGGAGAGGGATGTGAAAAATTGATTTATTAGACTTGTTCTAAGATTGAATTGATTAGGATGCATATATAGGTTGATTTCATGAGTGCCTTATAATAGGATTGATGAATATCCTTGTATTGATGGAATATTGATTGATGAATATGTGAACCTCTTTATAATAGGATTGTACAACTTTTGAGAGGGATAGTTTTCATTAAATATGCATGTACTAATAGAAGTATATTTATGAATATACTACCCATGTTATTTTATTTAGTTATATATGGCTTTACTTGAGAACAAGCAAATAGTTAAGTTTGAGGATGTGATGACTTTATGAAAGTAGTCATTAGCGCACTTTTTTACTTAATATTTACTTGTTTTATGCAATAAATAGTATTTTATGGCCAAAAATATTTAAATACGTTTTAGTGAAAAGGGGTAAAAATATAATTTTTCAAATGTTTTGTGATTTTTTGGAATTTTGTGGATATTTTTATGAATTTTTAATGTAGGGCCAATCAGGAGCTATCACATGGCATGTCACGTAAGGAAATGAGTTGACTGGGTAAGCAAGGTAGACACCACGTAAGCAGGGATATTGAATCATGTTACACCACATGTGAGGAGGATGAAACATGCGTCACGTGTCAACACAACGTTTAATCCGACTACAGAGATTGGTCAACTCGCCCTGCCATGTGTCGCCATGCCATTGCTCCCTATTCACGTCATCCATTTCAGCAAATCATGTTACACTAGATGGTATTGATTAAACGAGCTTTGATTCTGACCGGTCTCCTCTACCATGCATCGCGTTCTGATTCACCTAGTGAATTTATGATGCCACATGTCATGCTGTGATTGGCATGTGTCGTTTGTTTTGCTTGTTTTGATCTTAGCCTTTTATTTGAAGTTGATCCGATGGTCGAGGTCACACTTGAGCTATATTTAAGCCTCTAATCACTCAATAAACCCTAAGGGGCCATCATTAGCATAATTTTGGTTAGTTTTTGGAGCTAAAAAGAGAGAAAAATATAGAACAATTCAAGAGTAGACACAATTTTGGTAGAGATTCAATAAGAGATTAACACTACAATTCAAGAGATTGATTGTATTTCTTCTTCTACTATTTTATTTATAAATTTTTATGTCTTCATTTATGAAAGATATGATCTTTATGAACACCATTATATGTAGTTAATTTATTAATCTAGAGATCTTATGAACCCAATTTTTACCATGTGATGATCTAATATTTTACCCCAATTATAATTATAATTTTATTGTATTATTTAATCTAATTTATGCTATTAATGTTTTGGCCAACAATTTATCTATAGAGGCAATAAAATAGATTTGAGAGAATTATTTAATTGTTTATCTTGAGTAAATAACATGCATAGTTTTTAGGCAGAGATGTACAATTCTTATGTATGTGATCAATAATTGGTGAGCTTATTAAGTAGTATGCAATTTAATTGGCATGAGAGTGTGATTAAATTAATTACTATTTGGTTTGTAGTTTACTTGAGAGAGAAATACATCCTAGGTTAGATTCAATTGATCATATAATTAATTGATAATTAGATTGGGAGAATTTTAGTGATTTACATGTTTAGAAAATTAGGTGGATTAAGTATTCTTACATATATTCTCATATATCTTCTTAGTTACCAAATCGAATTTAATTAATTATTTCTATTTACTTTTAGTTATTTTAATTTTGTTTTCTTAAAATATAAAAACACAAAAAAATTGATTTTTATTTTTTTAGTTTTAAAAATTAGTTTCTAATAAAATAATCTTCATGAGAACGATTTTTTCTTATCATTATATTACTTGTTGCGATACATATACTTGCATATTTATTACACACAAAATTTGTGTGGCGATTAGGATGGTCCTCATTTTTCAACATTGTTGGTTACTTGAAAGTCCAAACTCATAGAATACCCAAATTGGTTTCTATCATGATCTATTATAATGACTTCTAACCCAGTTCCTTTGAAATTATGAGCACTATTTATGAACAATCGCCACATATAGGGTTTCTCTAGATCTGTGTTGTAGACTCTCACTGTGTCCTCATTAGCAATAGCTTAGGTGAGTTGCTAAATTTGATAATAAAATCTGCCAAGGCATGGGCTTTTAGAGAACACTTGGGCATAAACTTGATATTATACTCTCCTAACTCGATTGCAATATATGCCAAGATATCTACAACCTCTGAATTTTTCAACACATTCTCCAGCGAATGGAAGTAGTATAGTAGCTTTTGTACCACCATTTTTAAAGTAAAGTCCTACTTGTCAATTGTCGAGTATTGACCCTGGGCATTGGTTTGTATATGGTTGATGTAGTAGACAAGATGTTCAAATTTTTTTTCTTTTTGCTTTCTACTAGAAGCACAACACTTGATGTTTAGGGAGTAATAACCAAATACAAATATAATTTCTCTCTTGGGATGGGACTAACCAGTATAGGAGGTATGCCCAAATATTATTTGATTTCTTAAAAGGTTCTGTCTTAACCTTTATTCCAAAAAATTGATGTGTTCTTCCTTAATAACTTAAAGAATGGTAGACATTTGTCCATGCATTTATAAATAAACCTATTGAGTGCCATAATTCTTCTGTTCAACTATTGGATTACTTTAAACTCATTGGGTGGCTTCATGTAACTAGAGCATGGATTTTATCTATATTTTCTTCTACCCCTAAGGGAAAAGATAAGGTATCACAAGAATTTTCTTAATATAATGCCAAAACACACTTTTGAGATTAATTCTCATTCTATATCTCTTAATGACTCAAAACATTTCTTCCAAGTCCTTGGCATGGTCTATATATTGTACAGACTTGATTATCATATCATTTAAGCATGTCTCCATATTTTTACCCATCTAGTTTTTGAAAATTTATTGACCAAACCTTGATAAGTAGCCCCAACATTCTTTGAACCAAAAGGCATTCGTGTGTAACAAAAAGTACCTTCTTCAACTATGAAAGATGTTTTCTCTTCATCTTCTAGATGCATCTTGATCTAATGATAAGAGTCCAAGTGGCGTATGGTGTATACTAAAAGAGTAAGTCCTATTATGAAATCAATTCTTGATTTTGTTACTATATTTGTGTAATAATTAAGGGACCATATTTTTCAATTTCAAAATTGCAAAATTCCTATGATATTTTCAATCTTAGAGCATATATTAACTCAAATATATCCTTTTTGATAATTTAAATTGGATGAGAGCCCTTATATGACAAACACAATGACATAATTATTAGGGGCACACTTTACCACTTAGCTAATAGCCTGTCATGCAAGGCTTCCACTGGGGATGCTATGTTAAAAGTGAGAGAAGTTCTATCCCCTCTTTTCTTTTATGCATCCCCATAGAATAAGCATCGAGAAAACTCATTAAACTAAATCTAATAGTTATGTTAACTAACTTGTTAATAATTGGAAAAAGGAAAATAGTCTTTTGCACATACATCATTTAATTCAATGAAGGCCATACACATTTGAGGTGATCCACATGCTTTTTTTACCAACATAACATTAGATAGCCATATTGGTAATCTACCTCTGATAGTTTTTGTTTCTATAATAGAAGCCATCTGAGTCTTGATTACCTTATTCTTTTCCCTTGCTAATTTTCTTTTTTCTGTTGGTCTAGCTTGGGGTCAACATTCAAATTATGTGTTATAATCCTAGGGTTAATACGAGGCATATCCCTATGTTTTTATGTGAACACATCCATGTTGGATTTTGAGAAATGTAACATTTTCTCCTTAACCTCTACTATTAGATTTGTACTTATTCTAAAGGAATGGTCTTCTTCTTCACGACCAATTTATATAGTCTCAACTCTATCTGTATCAACTGAGCGGACTAAATAGTCTTTATTTGTGCGTTTTCATAAGGATAGTTTTTGTGGTCACTACTACAGGACTACATCTTTTACTGTAGCATTCTAACAACTTGTAGCTTTCTCTTAGTCGCCCCTTATTTCTCTTATGCACTCTTCAATTGGTATTTAATAACTTGGTGATAGGTTGATGAGAAGACCCTTATCTTATATATCCAAGGCCTCCCCAAAAGTGTATTGTAGTGAGCTAGGACATCAATCACTATAAAATTGGTCATAATAATTGAATCAGTTACCATGACTAGCAGCACCATGATCCTTACAACATATCAATTTCTATTGTTGAATCTTACTAAAGGTAAATCCTTCTTGATAATATCCCAATCTTTTACCCCTAACTCTTTCATTGTTGTGAAGAAAAGAAGATCCATTGAACTCCTAGTATTAACCAATATCCTGTAAATGTTACATAACCCTACCTAAAGTGTCACCACTAGAGGATCCTCATAAGGATATGAAGTCTCATTATTTCTTGTGAAAATGATTGAGGTAGAGGGTGATCCTTCATATAGGTTATAAACATGGAGAGCCCTGTGCACTTCTTGGGCATACCTCTTTCAAGAATTATTGGAGGCTCCAGTAAGCCCAAGCTTTCCATGTATATAGTGTATTATCCTTACATTGTCATTATTGCAGGACTCTATTCTTTTCATATCTAGTGCAGGTTAACTCAATACTTTTTATTAGGGATGGCGGTCCATCCTCTTATTATCATTTCCCACAAGGTCACCTAGATATCCTCTGGATAATAAATCTTACTATTTCTTTCTTTAAGTGTCTATAGCTTACGTCTCTTGCCATATGTACTTATAAAAGGCCTAACATTTGGAAGTCTCTCTTGAAAATGTCCTCATCTTTGGTGGCCATCTAACATTTTACTCATTCTCTTTTCTCAAAATAGCATGAGCCTAGCTTACTCTCAGGGTTGGATCTCTAAAAGGTGAGAGTGCTATTCCCTAAGCTCCCAAATTTATAGACCATTTATCTTCAATCATTTTGTCTGAACTTATTATTTTTTTTCTTTTTCTAGGAAAACTTCCATAATTCTATTGCTTTCTTTGCCAATTTTTAGCCTCTCTCAAGGTTGACAAACTTTTTGGCCTTTTCATAAGGCTCTTCCATAGTGCATGGCATAATCTTTTTTGATTCAGCAAACAAATATGAATTTCTTAATAAACCCAAAATAACTACTTCTATCCCTATTGAAATGTGATAGTTGTGATTCCCAACTTCTCCTCGTTGAATCTTCTCCTGTATTCTTCTATAAATTAAAATTTTCCTTAGTGATTGAGAAAAGGTGATGATACTCCTTCTTTATAGGTTTGTTATTTGGGTAAATAGTGAAGAACAACATGGAAAATTATGCAAAGGAAGTTATCGTACAAGATGTCAGGTTATTAAACCACTTCTATGTAACACCAAGGTAGCTACAAAAAGCTTACACATCATATCATCTGTTTTTTCTCAAGTGAGACTTACTGTGGCCATATCTGTTTTGAAGTGCATGACACGAGTTACATGATCTTTCATTCCTTGATAATCAAGACATTTATGAGCATTAAATTTAATAGATAGCTCATTGTATCTCATTAGAGAAATGGGAAACATATAATTGCTCATAAACTATATCAACATCATTGTTAGATTTTCCCTTGTCTTGTTTTCTTCTATTTCCTTAAGAGCTTGTTCTTATTTTCTGTTGTTTCCTCAAGAGCTTAGAAGCATATTTTTCCCAATCTTCTTTCCTCAATTGAGCTAACTGTACCTTAAATCGGGCATTATAACATAAGAACTCTTCCACTCCTTTAGGCTTGTTTCTCTTTAGTACCAACATATCCTTCTCAACAAATTTTTAGCTCGACCTTCTTATGGGCCTACATATGTTTGAGAACACATTACCCTATTTTCTTGTCTCATTTCCTCAAGTTCTCTTTTGAGTTCAATGATTTGTTGTACCAATTCTCTTTAAGGATCAAAATCCTCTGGTAAGTTAGCGTGAGGTTCAACTTGAACCACTTTGAACATATGTGCGACATTATCCTCTAGTACTAGCTCATTAGCTAGCCTTAATCTTTCATCTGCTTAAGTACCAACCATGGTGAATGTCATTGGTAAGAGTGTGGGGTGAAGTGTTTTAGTCTTTGAGGTTTTTCTCTAAAATCCCAGGGTGAATCCTGAGAAATACGAGATTAGAAACAAAAGTTTGACTTTAAATCCTGAGCCCTATGGTGAGTGCCAAAATGTTAGAAATGATCTGATTTAGAGAGAGAAACTAGAGAGATGTAATAAAATGAGAGTGCATTGGGTTGGTTTAATACCAAGTTCACATATATATATATAGGATATTATATGTACACATGTTAATTACATAGGCTTTACATATTACAATGTGTCATAGGGGTATAATGGTAAATGCATAAATTAATCTAGGTTCGACCACATTATGAGATGATGCATGCTTAAAAGCACTTAGTATATCATGATTTTATGTACTTTTAATCATAAAATAGATTTGTATTTATATAGTTTTATTATCTTCTGAAGCAAATCTATCTTTTCAAAATTACAGATATATTTTATTGGTTTCCAAATATTTTAGCTTCAAAAAGATTTAATTGATCAACGTTGAAGAATAGTACCTGAAAGCACTCTATTACAACATTGAAGCTTAAAAGATAACATATGTAAAACTTACATATGTTCCAAACCATTGAAAAAGGTGTAAAAGAAAATAGGGTTTCCAATTGTTTAAAAGGATGTGGACCGTAGCATGGAAATAATGTGTGTTGTAACACGAGTGAAGTGGAAGTGGCTAAAGTATGTACAATCAATCTCATGCCACGACATACAGATAATGTGTGCTACAATGTTCCTCTATTTTATTGCATTTTCTAAAGCTATATAAAGGAACCCTATTTCATTGTAAAATCATCTATTATCCCTTTCATCCCACAATTTCTCTTTATGCTAATTTTTTAGTTTCTTTTTAAGTTTTTCTTTTTTTAGTAGTTTTAAAGTTCTTCTCTCAATTGAGAGTTGAATGAATATACTTAATGTAGTCGCTTTAATTTCAATTCAATAAATAGTGTTGGTAATTTGTTTTGGAGGGAAAATTATCTTAAATGCCCCTAAGGTTTGGCATATCTTTAATTATGCTCATGAGGTTTATAAAATATCAAAAATATCCTTATATTTTAATGGTGTTAATTTTCCATACATTACTATTTAGATTACTATTCCTAAGCTCTGATACCAATTTCTATGGATCGATAAAATTTTTAATCAGGGATTAATATTGACCTATTTGATGGTCTTTGTCTATTTATTGAATGTAATAATTTGTCTAAAAAGCTTATTATTTTATTGTATAAGTCTAATTTTCTTCTATATTAATTACAATTGCATAGTATATTATGTTCTTCATTATGTTGGTTGCTTAATTCTAATCCTGAATCTATTAATTGGCTTTTAAAATTAAAAATTATTCTTTCATTTGTTAAATCTAATAATTCTAATTTATGTACTAATGATTCGATGTTCATAGAGTATTATCTTGATAAATCATATGTGTTGAATATATATTATTTTGTTCTATTCATAGTATACAATTAGGTTTTTCTTGTATACATACAATGTATTTATAATCTTCAAAGAAGTAATATCCAAACAGTAAGTTGTTGAATTCTTCTTCCTCTATTCTCAGATATTTTTGACTAAAATAATCTTTTAATGTCCTTGAAACAGGATGGTCTATGATGCTTGTAATAACTTTAATATAATCTGTATAAATGTCTAATAAAGTGTTAAATCTTTTAAAATTTTCAAGACAAGTTTCATAATCTTCATTTTTAAAATATTCATTTAAATGATAGAGAAAACCTTTATCAAATGCTTCTAATAGAATTAGATTTTTATCTTTGATTTCCATGGGAATTATTAGTTGTTTATTTAAAAAAAATTCCATTTTCCTGTCTAGCAATATTATGTCTTGTTGTAAGCAAATATTTAAACATTCAAGATTCTTAACTAGCTTAAATTTATAATTATTATACCTGAATTTGATGGGTCCACCACGGTCTTCCTTATGTTCGTCTTCTTTTGTTACACCTGTTATGCCTCAGCTTTGCTCATATCTCAATGCCCTCCTAGCAATGGTGAGCCTTCTACATCTGTACATAAATGGTGTCCAATAGTTGACTTACTAAAGTAGAGTAACTGAACTCCATTTTATTCATAATATAATAATTATTACAATTTAAGGCCAACTAAGAACCTTGAAAGGGGTGTTTAGCCGCTCATAGTTACTGGGTATAATATTATTGATTTTGAGATTCCTAGATAGATAAGTTTTCTATACTAGAGTGTTTCAGAGTAGAAAGCTTTGGATTTTTGTGTATTTTTCGTGTGTGTTCTAAAATGATAATAAGGGTTCCTTTTATAGAACAAGGAATCCGTGCTTACAAGACTAAAATTATTATTTTACCCTTGTTTTAATAATTCATCTACTTTTCTACTTTAAAGGATAACCACTTTTTTTTCCTTGGCATATGCTACCGACTAAGTTGTGGGGTCTATATCTTTATTTCTTTTGTAGTCTTTTGCCGATAGTTTCTTTTCTTATTTTTCTTTATCATTTTCGACCAATAGTTCCTTTGATGACATTGATGATGACACATATTCATCTTCTCGGTCTTTGATGTAGAGAATACATTTGTGGTCTTTGGTGGCTTTTCTGGCATAGAAGCAGAGTACCTTCCTTATTTCTTGACCAATTTCTAGGTTGTTGCAATTAAAATTGGTTTCATATTTGGTAATTTTTTCATCATCTTCTTCTGACAAAGCCATGCTATTGTGGGAAATGATGATGACTTTACTAGTTAAATAATTTACTTTAATCTTAGTAGAATTGTCAATCTTCCTGAGTTCATAGTAAATTTGGCTTAACATTTGACCTCTTAATACAAAAATTTCTTCTGTGTTGAATTCCTTTTCTGGAAGTGCCCTTGGTTTGGGAGCATCCTTGTTTGTGTTGGAAATCCTTATTTTGATGAAGTGGTAGAGACTAATACTTCCTTCCCCATTCCAGTCCATTAATGAACTAAAAAATCTAAGATAAATAGGTTTATCACCTACTTTAATTTTTCTTTTGAAATTCTTGATTGCTCTTTTAAAATTTTCTGGAAAATAATTTAACTCACTTAAATTAATTCCTGTATATATATTTTCTATTAGTCCTGCATGAAATGTTTTATACACAAATATTGGATCATCTCCTTCCAATATATTGAATTTACTTCCTGTAGGAAATTTCTTGTTTGTAGTATAGAATTTCATATCTTCAATATGTTCTTTGGTACATTTTCTGGCCAAATTATAGAGACTTAACCATTGTGGTTTGTTGAGGTTTCTATATTGGTCATTTTCATCTTCATTGATTGGAGTAGTTCTAGGAGATGTCTCCCTGAATAATACTGAATGCTTTACTATTTTTGATGTCTCTGGAGGAGATGTTTCTCTAAATAGCACTGAAGGCCTTGCTATCTTTCCAAGATTTTTCAATCTTCTTGGAGTTGTTGGTTGTTGTTGTAGTGCTGCAGAATAATTTCTTACTATCTCTTATGGAGTTATTAGTTTTGGTGTTTTGTAGTTGGCATAACTACCTTCAACTTCTATTTTGTTTGTGAAAGCTCTATGAGTTACTCCACTAATTCCTAGAATAGATTTGCTAGCTTCTACCCAGTTTTTTATAAATTCATAGTTTTGGGCCATTATAGACCACATAAACTTTTTTCTGTTCTTCTTTTTCTATCTCATCTGCCCAATTGAGCTTTGTGGTTTCAGAAGTTTTTTTGTGAACTGTTAGGTTCTTCCTTTTTTAATGGAGATTCCTCGTTTGAGCTTTTGGTCTCTAGAGGTTGTTTTGAACAATTAAGTTCTTCCTATTTCTTTCCTATCTCCATAAGAGATTTCTTGAGATATAGCAACTCGAGTTGTTCCTGTAGGATTTTTATCTCCTTTTCTTTTTATCTTGATTTTGATATCAAGATGTTCTATTCTTGAAAGCATAAACAGTTAGAGGTGCTAATTCTCTAGTAAGAGCATCAACTAAGCTATTTTTATGTCATGAAGATGTTCAACATCAAAATTGTAATGGTTGAACCATTGTTTCCATCTAACTAGTCTTCCTTGTTTGTAATCACCTGCAATATTAGTTCTTAAGAAATAACCAAAATTCTTGTTATATGTTCTAACAATGAATCTGGAGCTTATAACATACATTGCAAATTTCTTAATAGTTATTTTTAATAACTAAATATTCTTTTTCATTACTATGATAATTTAATTCTGAACCTTGGAAAGATCCTGATGTATATCTACAAAGATATTCATCTTTGTCATCTACTCTTGCTTTAAGAACTCCTCCCCAATATTCTTGTGAAGCATCTATTTCAATTATCATCTTATCATTTGGTCCTAGATGGTATAAAGTTGATAAATGTTTTACCTTTACTTTTACTCTATCCATATATAGAGTATCTTCTTCTGTCCATTTCCATATATGATCTTTTTCAATTTTGCTTGTAATTGTTTTCTCATTTCGGCAAGTTTCTTGATGTATGCTTCTACATATGTTAAACATCTTAAAAATCTCTATAATTGGTTTTTATCTTTTAATTCACTAGAAAAACCTTGAATATTATTTACTATATGAGGTTGTAGATTATATTTTCTATCTTCAATTTCCAACCCTAAGTATTTTTTTTTTGAGTAAGTACTACTTTTACTACTACAAAAACGGGCTTTAAAGTCGGTTAAAAACCAACTTTAAATTGAGTGACTTCAAATGTAAAGTCAGTTCACCGTGTGAACCGACTTTACATTTTAAGATTTTTTTTTCTCATTTTTCACTCTACCTGTATTCAATATATATAGCATAATAAACCAAAAATATAATAACAATACAAATAATTGAAAATTTAAATATAATTAATTACTTGATAATTAAATTTATTACAAAAACAAATAATGTATATACAATAATTAACTTAAATTACAAATAAAATAATGTTGTCAAAATGTAATTAGATTATGCAAGCAAGCTTGGTTGGCTTAGAATCACCAACATTGTGACAAGGAAACTTGACAAAAAATAGCTTATTCATATAACAATTCATTCCCCTACATACATGAGCATGTAAACATCCATCAAACAAGTAGTTTAAACTTCAGAGACATACGAATGGAGAAATTAAATCATTATAAATATTACCATAAAAAAGAGATTACCACAGCGATATCTAAGTGATATAACCCTTCGAACTCATATTAGCACTTTATTAATCATTTGTCTATAAATATGAAGTTATTTGAAATCTCTACTGGTATTTTTATTGCTATAATGAGCTCTAAATATAAAATCAAGTGTAACTCCAATTTGTTACTTGGCTTGTATGAGTTTTGGTGCCCTTAAACATATGGAAGAATTTTGTAATACGTTCATGGGCACCAAAACTCATATAAGCCAAGTAAAAAAATATGAGTTACACCTGACTTCATATTAGAGCTCATTATAGCATTAAAAATACTAGCAGAGATTCCAAATAACTTCATATTTAATGACAAATGATTAATAAAGTGCTACCATGATGTTGTCATAAGGAAAGTAGGCAAGAGATATGAGATGAAGTTTGGGCCAAAAACAGGTCCATAAAACAATGCATTCCCCTAAATACATAAGCATATAACCATCCATCAATCAAAACATCTATCAAAGAAAGGAATTCAAATACAGGAATAGAGAAATTAAATCATTAAAAAAATTACCGTTATGTTGTCATATGCTATTCAAGATCATTATAATCTTCTCCTGATTCTTCTTGTGATGATATAATTTGAACCATGTGTTCTGTCCATTTCTCTTGTAAATCATCAAAAATTTACTAGTCGTAGCCCATCTTATTCCAACCAAAGAACTACATGTATTTAAAATCAAAATAAGAATGTAATTTCATGTATTTACAAAAAATAACTCAAATATGTTAAAAAAAATTGTATATGGGTAAAAGATATTACAACATCATCAATTGGAATTTTGATATTTGTGATGATTTTGCTCATAAACTTCATGACATAATAACCACACATGACTCCATTATTTTGTTGTGAAACCTACAAAAAACAAGTGTACATGATTTTCCATATTCAAACATCTTTATTATTCAATTGTAAAATTATTAAAATTATTAATATTCACTTGTACATACCATAACTTTTGTCCATATAAGCTTATGAGATTTTTTAAGGGCAATGCCCCTAAACTTGTTCCACAACTTTCATGCCCTATCAAGGTTTAAAACGATTAGTTTTTTATTAAATATTACAAAAAATGATAGAAGAAACCAATATCTAGCTATAACTCTTACATTTCAACAACTGCTTTTGTATCTTTACTCAATTCTATGGAAGTTGAGTCACAGTACCAAACATGATTATTGAACATATCAATGATTACCAACATCCAATGATCTTGGCCTTTTTCAAACCCTAGTGGCAAAGGGATTATCAACTTTTGATTTCTGTTAAGCGTTAATACCCTATCACATAGTTGTTTAGCTCTAATGCTGACATCCTTATCTTGATATTGATTGACATATGAAGAATCATAGAATATTGTTGAATGCGATGAATGATTATGTTGAAGTCAATAATAACACGCTCTATATAAAAAATATATATAAGTAATTAGATAATATAAATATAATTATATATGTTCTACATAAATGAAAGAAAATTAAATAGATTGAGGACTCACCTTGTCCACACTTGAATTATACTTAAATCGATCATTTGATGTTCAAATAGTTGCAATATGCACTTGATCGATATATAAGTTTGGCGGAGGTATACACCAGAAATTTTTATAGAAAGTGGCATAATCCATCCATCATTTATGCTAGATGCCCTCCCAACAATAGTCATCAAAGTGTCAAGATTTTTGCTGAAGTTTAAAGCATAATCATAATTATACTTTTTTCATGGCTTCTTCTTGAATGACTTAGTGTGCGATGATTGGCCATTAGACATAGATTTAGCACGAGATACTTGCTTCGTATCTCTTAAATGTGCCGTATTTAAGAGTTCTAGTATAATAGACTAAAAAAGTATTATGTATGTTAGTAACAATAAAAGATATAATAAAATAATACTAGTAAACAAGTGTTATCTTTTAAGTTAAAAAATAGTACCACATCAAAATTTAGAACAACTTAAAATTACGGCCAAGCCACATATTGTCCAATCGCCTCTTAAAATTAAGCGTAATGAGATTGCATGGGTGGCATGCCTGACATGGATGGTTGCATGCTTGGCCAATATGGCATGCCCTGGTTGTAGAATGATGCCATGCCTGACATGTGTTATGATTGATATTCTTTTATAGTGGCAATCTCACTTAACATTGAGGCCTTAAAGGAGTTGAGTTCTTCTTCAATTTTAGTGTACTTCTCCTTACTGACCATCTGAGGCTTTTGTTTTAGAATTTTAAAATACTCCATATAACCATCATATTGGCTACCTCCCCTAACATGACCAGGATGGTCGAGTCCAAATTCATGATATAAAGTATCTCTCCCAGGCTCTTCGATTATTTCACCCCTAGATATTTGTTCTTGAATAGCTCTCTATAAATAATAAAGCACACAAACATATCATTCATTATTACATCAATAATTAAAAATCATTAAGACTTTGTATCAACCAAAATTACTAACCAACTTATTTAGTTGTTCTTCTCCTCGCTTAGTCATCGGTCTTGAATTCTTCATTTTGGGAGTCTTTGTTTCTGTGTACAATTTAGTTCGAGTAATCGGTCTACCCAATTTAGCTTCCTACATAAATTATCAAAAATTTATTAACCATGACATGAAAATAAATTCAGGAAAATAAATATAAAAATATTTATAAATTAACACAAATTAATAATACCATTCTATATCTAACTTCAGGATTTGAAGACCTCTCAGTATGGTTAGGAAGAATGTTATGCATTTGTATATTCTAATTTTCTTCCCTAATAATTTGAAATTCATTCGTACATCTATAATCCACGAAGTCTTTCCAAACTTGAGGTGTAATGCATGAGTATCCTTGAGGGATTTTGTAGAGCTCTACCTCATCAAGTGGTTCCAAATATGGAAACACATAATTTCTTGCAAATCTGGAAGTCTTGTATTCCTTCCACACCTTATTTGCAATCTTATAACACTTTCTCTTCCAATTGTCATTTACTTTGTAACGATTCTATAAAAAATACTACAAAAGATTAGATATAATACAAAAAAGATATAATATATGTAATTGATTATAAAATATAAGAGACTTACACAAATGGTTATCCATATTTTAAACTTTTTTGCATCGTCAACCTGAGACCAATCATTTATATTGACTGGTATACTGGACTTCACAAGTCTACCAATAGAGGATTTCAATTGTTGGCCATTTTCCCCTATTAGATTACCAGTAGAATCAAATAGTATAGGTACTCTATCATCTGGGTTAAGTAGAGCATTAAGTATATTCGCACAACCCCTTGTTTTCAAATGCCCCAATGGATCATTTGGATCTACAAGCTCTGTTCCCGAGGATCCATGAAATATCTACAAATAATGAAGAAATATAAATTAATTAACAATTTTAGGAACATACATATATATATATATATATATATATATATATATATAAGAGTTATTAAAACAATATAGAACATACGTTATGTTTAATTAGGTTGTTGATCGTATACATATATTTTTTAACAATCCCTTCGAGCCCATGACGAAGAATCATCGTCATCAACTAGATTATCACATACATTAGGCAATTTATTTGAAAAATTACTAATATTGGTTAATGTATCAAGCATAGGGTCGTCATCTTCTACAGCATCACAATGGTAAAACTCTTTTGTGGAGGCGTTAACACAACAGACCATCTTGTGTCAATTTTATCGCTCACATAAAATACTTGTTTTTCATGAAGTGCTAATGTGAAAAGATCATTAGTGTGACTTATCTTGGATAAATTTACAAGGGTAAATCCAAAATCATCTATTTTATATCCAACATTGATAACATCTTCGACCTAATCACACAAGAAAACTATTTCATGGAAGACCTCATAATCCAATTCCCAAATCTCTTGTATTATATCATAATATGTTATATCAGAAAGTACAGAATTACCATCTTTTGAATTGGAAAATTGCATAGTTTGTGCAACCATCTTCACACCACTATTATGATTTACTTGTACTTTGTCCCTAGCTTGAGTAGTAAACCTCGATCCATTTATTGTGAAACTAGAAAATCATTTGGCATCAAATTTTGGCCCATGTGCAAGCCATTGTAAACTTTTTGATATTTTATGATTGGGTTTCTTGAGTTCATCTAGAATCTATGTATACAAAAACATGAAATGTGTTTATAGCAAAGTTTTAAAACATTGCATAGATCTAGGAATATACATGCATGAATTTTTGTTTGTGACACTTACATGGTTGCCAAACCAATTAATAAGCTCTCGCTTATATTCATCATAAAACCATTTTTCTCATCTTTTTTTTATAACGAGGATCGATCTTCAATAAGTTTAAATGCATCATGTAATGTTATTAAAGATATATGAAATATATATCATCATTAATAGTTAAATAAAAAATGATTTGTGCATAAATGGAAAGGTTGAACATCACTTACTCTATGTACGGTTGTGCCTCATTATTATTTACCAAAATGATTCTGTGTGCTTTTTCCCATCGAGTGCGATCAATAAACAATTTATTACTTCCACTAAGCATCGGGTTACCTACTTGGATCACGTGACGTTCTAAGAACAACTTATGCGTAGGATTCCCAATTTCAGTGCAACCACTAAAGTATTCAAAAAAACTCAATGGCCTCTTCAATAATGTAGCATTCCACCATGCATCATCATTCAGGTTGATTTCTATTATTTACATATCCTTTAAAGACTTGCATATATCTCTCAAAATGATACATCCACCTTAAGTAAGTAGGACCACACAATTGAACCTCTCGAACTAAATGAACACACAAGTGAATCATTATATCGAAGAAATAATGAGGAAAATATTTTTCAATTAGACACAAAGTCTCTACAACATCTTTCTGTAAAGAGTTTAACTCGCCAATTGATATAGATTTCTTGAATATTGTATTGAAGAATGAATAAAGACAAATTATTGATAATCGAACATGTTTTGGAAGAATTGATCTAATAGCAACTAGTAATAATTGTTGCATTAAAATATGACAGTCATGTGATTTCAATCCATAAAGTTTCTTATTGGTGATAGACACAAAATTTCTTAAGTTGGATGAGTAACCATCATGAACTTTCACACCATCCAAACATTTACAAAACACATCCTTCTCTTTTATTGACATTGTATATGATGCTGGTGGCAAGTATGTTCGATTCTTATCATTTTCCACCCTTGGTGCCAATTCAGGTCATATGCCTAGTTTCTTTAAATCCAGTCTTTCTTGAATTCCATCCTTTGTTTTTCCAAGTATATTAAGTAAAGTACCAATCAAGCTCTCACATACATTTTTCTCAATGTGCATGACATCTAAGATGTAACGAATGTGTAGGTCTTTCCAATAAGGTAATTCCCAAAATATTGATTTTATATTCCAACAACAATGGTATACCGATTCAAACTCTTTTTTATTTTCACCCATTTCATTAGTCGACCTCTTTCGTTTCCCTACCTTAGTGAGTTTTTTTTCATCTTTCCATATTGTTTGAATGTCATACCATTCAATTACCTTAATATCTCAACACCTCGCAAAGGTTAGGGTGCATGATCATGATCTTCTTCACTATCAAACGATTTCTTTTGGTATCTAAACTTGTGTCCAAATGGCAAAAATATTCTATGTCTTCTATAAGACATCTTTCGACCGTGAACAAGATAAGTTGCAGAAGTTCCACCACTACATATAGGGCATCCCTTATAACCTTTTGTTGCATGTCCTGATAAGTTTCCATAGGCAGGAAAATCATTAATTGTCCATAAAAGGACCCCCCTCAAGTTAAAGTGTTCTTCTTTATGTGCATCGTAAACATTTACACCATCATTGCACAATGTCTTTAAATCATCTATCAGAGGCTACAAATATACCTCAATATCAACACTGGGTTGTTTCGGTCCTGAGATCAATAATGTTAACATTGTGAATTTTCTTTTCATACACAACCAAGGAGGAAGGTTGTATGTTACCATAATTATTGGCCAACAACTATATCTACTACTAAGAGAACTATATGGATTAATTCCATCGCTAACAATGGCAAGACGAAGATTGCACGGATCAGATGCAAATTGAGGAGATAAATTTTCTACTACTTTCCAATTTGGAGAATCACAAGGATGACATAGCACCCTATCATCAGATTGATTATCTGAATGCTAAGTCAACATCTTTGATGTCTCTTTACTTTTGAACAACCTTTGAAAGCGAGGAATCGGAGGAAAGTACCAAAGAACCTTTGCAGGCACGCCTTTCTTATGTCTTGTCTCATTTGTACCATGCTTCCATCTCGATTCTTTACACATTGGACAATCATCTAATGTCTCATATTCTTTTCTATAAAGAATGTAATTATTTGGACAAGTATGAATCTTATGATATTCCATGCCAAATCGACTAAGAGATTTCTTCACTTCATACATTGAAGATGGCAATTCAATACCCTCAAGAAACATATCAACTAGTAGATATAGTAATTCTGTGAATCCCTTGTCAGAAAAACCATGTTTTGCCTTCATATTGTATAAATGAACCAATCCCAACATTTTAGTGTATTTTTTTTCATTTTGGATACAACTATTTTTTGGCATCTTCTAGAAGTGTTTTAAAGGTTTCCGGATCATCCTCACGTAGTTCATCTTCAACACCATGAAACATATTTTCTGTCTGTACATTATGATAAGATGTATGTAATCTACTCACATTCTTATTTATCTCTTCCCCGTGAGTATTACCAATATTTTCTACATGATAATACTACTACGATAAGGTGATACTTAACCTCATCAAATTCATAAAATCGCTCATTTTTACATTTAACACATGGACATTGAATCATACTAGTTCCAGTATTACTATTTCTACAAGCAAATTCCATGAAACTTTCAACTCTAGAAATGTAGTCCTACTCAATTCTACACTTTGACATCCAAGATTTGTCTATTTTCTATTAATGACATTAATTAAGCATATTAATTAATTATGTATCTAATGAATATATTTCAAGTATTATTATATATAAATTAAGAAATATTAAGAGATATATAAATTAAGAGATATATTTTTTATACAAATAATATATATATATATATAGTTTTAATAATCTTAAAAAAATAGGTATTAAATAAATAAATAGTTAAAAATTATAAATCATAATTTTTTAATATTTATTTATTGTCACTATTTTTATTTGAACATTTTATTATTTTTATTTTTAAATAAATAATTTTATGTTAGAATTTATTATTAAATTTTTTAAAATAATTTTATAATAAAAGTTTATTTTATCTCTTATTTTATCCATTTTAATTATTTAATTTTTAAAAAATATTATTTTAATAATAATAATTTAATTTATTTTATAAAAAAATTAGAAAAATACTCTTTAAACACAACTCATAGTTTTTATAAAATGAATCCTTTAATTATGTTATTTTCAACTAAAACATTTCAACCCCGGCTATGACTAAAAAAATATACAATTAAATC